>NW_019091355.1:4985037-5066626 GCF_001949145.1 Acanthaster planci | reverse complement strand
CATGAAGTGGTTAAACACTAGCCTTATTTCTTCAGCTGTTGACTTGATCATTTCACCAAAGGAAATTCCAGTCAATTGTTACCAGAAATGATTCTGTCAACAGCCCGTACGCCCAATAATACCTTTCTCCCAACTCCCTCTCCTGCCCCGTCTACTCCAGCCTCCCCTAGCTGTCGCCCAAACTCCTCCCCACCTACACTCTCGATGACCGTCCAGGGTCTGTGGCAGGAAGGGTGGGGTAGCCTGGATCACTCACACCGTCAACGCAGTCACCACAACTCGACTGTCGCTGTCCGACCGAATTAACCCCCAGCACCCAGTTTCTCGAACTGAAAGTGCATGTGACGCACCCATCCCGTGACCCCAAGTCCTCTGCCCCTCGCATACACATGGCTTCTATTATTGTAACAACTTGTAATACATCCTGTGCAAATTAATCCCAGCATGTGGAATACTCACAGCTCAGATTGGATGGAGCAAAGCATCCCCTGATTGGGAAAAGAGAATAAAGAAAAAAAAAGGAAAGAATTGTGAAACTTCACCCCTACCGATTGGACCGACCCAGTTCTATGTCAAGCCTGAGTTAAAGCCCCTTAAAGAATTTTAGCCTCTGATTTCAAAGGCTAAGGCTAGGTGGGAAAAGGTCTTTCAGGGAGCATCAGTTTGTGGGTGATGGGGAGACATGCCCCCCAACTCAGGGGGATATATCAATTGTCCCCTCCACTTTGTTCCTGGACACCAAATAAAAAATGTAGGGGGAGTAGGCCTACATTTGATCCATATTTCAGATAAAATGATTTTAAAATGAAATAAATTTGGAAAAGCATTTGCTAAAGAATTTGTTCAAGTGGTTAAAAATTGCCTCAGATTGCACCACAAAACATCTAGAATCCAAAATTTCCCAGGGCCTGATCAAGGGCCCTGGACCCTTGAGTGGGCCCCGGAACCCATGCTGTCAGGGATTCATGCTTCACGCTTGCATTGGTTCTAATTAAGGTTATGTCCCCTCACTCTTGAAAAGCTATTGACACTCGTGGCTATTGGTACGTCCATTGTCAGCATGCCTATTTCTAAGGGTTGCAGACCTAGCCGTAGCCCTAGACAACAGACAAGGATGCAGCTTAGGACTGTTAGCCATGTGGTTTTTCCTTTGCATTCAACTCTTATTGTAAAATGTACAAATTCAACATAACACACTATGAATGTGAAACTAATTGTGATATGATTTGCGAAGACCCTTCAAACGGTGAGCTTCTCTATTTTGGTGCATGTCAACTTCAAATTGATCTGAACACAGTCCTGTTTTCAAAACTGTTTAATTCGTGATTCTTGGCACCCTAGATTTGTGTTGTAGACAACCTAGAATCATAAATGTAATTCTAGTATATCTGAAAACAACCATGTGGCCATATTAATTTGAAAGTTTATATGCAGCCAAATGACAAAGCGCACCATATGAAGGTTTTTGCAGATCACATTACAACTCATCAGTGATCAGGTTTTTTGAGCTCTGGCTATCTGTGCAAATGAAAAGCAGATTGGGTGAAACTGTGTGAGAGTGTGCTGTCCTCAAAGTTGTAAAGCGAAGGTGAAAGTATTTGAAATCTGGAGAAATGTCAACAAATCAATGCAATTTTTTTTCTAGATACATCATGTAAATATAAATTGTTCTACTTTCACTGTCAAGCTCTTTGTCATGTCAATACCAGTTGCAACATTGACAGAGAATACATCTTGTGACAATCTGTGTTTCTGGAAATTGCGTCTAACCTTGACATTTCAAATAACAGCAAACAATTCAATTCTCTTAGTCGACATTATGCAATCTTGTATCTTTATACAAGGCAATCATTGATTGATTGTTTTATTCATTTTTCAGCAAAGAGAGTTTGAGAAACAGAAAGCTCTTATCAGGTACGTATCTACCGGTAGGCTCTAACAATATAAGTTGATAAGACTTTGTTTCCAGTGAACTTCACTGACCCAACTTATGTGAAAAGTTTTAATTTCTTTACATGAGTCACAACAGATTCCTCAATAACAGAAACCGAACAAAAATATGAAATGGCATTTTACCGGTATATTACCGGTACATAACAGGTTACAGAAATACATGTATATTGAGCTATTTTGATCAAGAAAAAGAACAGCATTGAGACTCCATCACTATCAATGCTGAAATTCAGTGGTAGTACAGACTCAAGGAATATATGTTTGCTAACATTTTTAATTCCCCATTTTCCCCCCAAATAGTCGTCTCCAGTTTCAGCATGACATGCTTGAGAAGCAGTACCAGGAAGCAGCCATGGGGATGTTTAAGAGTTACCACCGATGCGTTAAGGTATTGTTTGCCATTCTTTTGACGCTGGAAATTTTGTTGTTGTTGTTGTCTGAGACCTCTTTCCCTCTGCTGACGAAAACTTTCCACTGCAGATTTCGGGTGAAGCTGTGCAACACTGAGATTAAATTCCAAACTTCACTATGTTAGGAGTAGTCATTTTAATCACGACTGGTGAATAAATCCCCTCTTCCTTTGCACACCCAACATTGCCTTTAAAGACAGTCGCAGAAGAAAGATTTCTTACTGTAAAGAAATGAGAAATTGTGTTCAGTTGACTCAAAACAATGATAAATCAGAGTTCAAGTGACGCCCCAAAAGTTTAGAGATTAAAAAAGGTGGATTGTTTGGCTCATATTATCAAAAACTTCTTCAATTACATGTATATTCAAAGGACTGCCCCAAACAACCCCACATGTTGTTGATGCATAGTCGAAGAAGTAAAAGGAGCATGTACTTTGTGAGTCAACGGGTTATCAGAAGATGACGATATGCCTCACAGTTGGGACTGTCAGTTCATGGAGGCTCAGAGCTCATGTGCCCTTTGTTGATTGTGGATAACATGACAGAGTTTGTGCATGTCTTGTGCCTGCATCTAGTTGTTGCATGTCAGGATTCTCTTTAGTGATGGGTGGGAAGTGTGCAGGGACGGTGCTAATTGTTCCAGGACAGTTTGGATCAGTTTTGACACCCCCCCTTTCTGCGAAAAAGGAGAAAAGTCCCAAATTACAAAGACAGGCAGAGGCAGTGATGTGACGGGGAAGGGAGTGTCATTAGCAGTCTGTCCGCCCCCCCTAAAATGGGCCCACGTAGAGGGCACCTCGGCGCACCTTCAGGCGAATGCTGTGGATTTGTCACCACTTATGATCAGGTGCGATTTCCTGTGGCTTCAATATTCTCCAGGAATTTCAAATTGTGTCATTTTCCTCAACTTCCAGCAAGTTACTGTCACCCTATTGACAAGCCATCCTCTGGGACTGTCTCCTGTCCTGTGGTGTACGTCCACGGACAAAAATCTGGAATGAAAGCAACAACAGAAGGGAAAAAAAAGGACAGGGAAAAAGTGAAAGAAAGAAGACTTTTTTTGGAGAATTGTTTCTAATGACCTACATTTACATGTATACTGACCTACATCTTATTCAAGACTCAGCAGAGGGTATCATTCAAACAAACATTTTTTTTCTGCTGCTTTGCACATCAGCAAATCTTCCTGTGAATTTCTCCACAGCAGAGCTGTTTTGGGGCATGTATAGCCTACTTACAGTTGCTTTGATATACCGGTACAGTGGATAACGGTACAGTGGGTTACTTTATGTCCTAATCACTTCCTGCAACACTCTAATTTTTCAAGTGAAACACAGGAGCTGCAGACGGTGTCCAGCAGCGAGCTGCTGTGGCGGAACTGACTCCCAATGTACAACGGTTGGCTGTGTACAGTGATAGAATGTCTTGCTGCCCGATTTTGGTTTGGCATCCATAAAGGCCATTTGAGTGACCTTGTCAAGTTTTTGAGCTCTTAAAGTTAACAAATAAAGCATCTGATAAGTTCCTCTGGGGTCAGTGTGACTGAAAAAACTAACAGGATATGTGCTTAAGATCAGTTGGAGTTAATATAACATTGTGGTGACTCATAAATATGCAAATCAGCTCCTGATGAAGTCTAGGGACCTGCATGCTAACCCAGGAGGCCCTAGCCAATCACGGAGTTTAAGTGACTCATCTGCCAATCAAATTACTGCAAGTTGAAGCAGAGACTGTCTAACTGCTTACATTTTATAGCCAATTTCTGTAGTCACTCCAATTTCACGCAGGCTGAGCTGCAACGGACAAATCTGGTCGGTCTGTTGCACTTGTGAACAATCAAGTCATGAATATTCACATCTCAAGGTTACACTAGCCTTTCACTATAGGAGAGGGTAAAGCTAACCAATCAAGTGCCAGGGATACCTCATCTGTCAGCTTCTTGCAGATTCAATCTTTGAACTGCCCACGCGTGTGCTGTTTTGCATACTTGTATCCAAAAGTCACTGCCACAGCAAGATGATGCAATCTCAACTGAGTCGTCCGCCAATCACTCGTTCCCCTTGACTACAGCTTCTTGGCCAATCAGGCAACTCATTTGCATCTTAGGAAGTCACCGTCAATTGATGGTAAACTGATTTAGGTCAGTGGCCTGAGGTTGGGTGTGTTGTAGTTACACTCGATCCTTTTGCAAAGTTTGGTCAACAAGGACGGAGCATTTCCTGTGCAAGGAACTGGATTCAAGAAGAACCAAGCATCAAGAATTTGGTTGCAGTCATGGCCTTTAATTTGTTTGTAATGTTTGTCAAATGGCCAAAGAGAACAAGCAAATTCTCCAGAGGGTCTAAGAACAAGGTAGGTTTATTTGAACTCTGAACAAAAAAAGTTGAGATGACCATTGAATAGGCTCGTGGTCAGATTTATTTTCTGTGGTAAGCGTTGTTTTAATGTCAAAGTTTCAAATGGAATACTGTAATCATCATTAGGAATTTTCCTTCGGCAGTTTTTTTTATCCATGAAACCTTGATTTAACGATAAATATAACCATGTCAAGTGTTGTGTGTCAGATCTTTAATCCACTTAGGGTAATCTAAGAATGTATGCAAATTAAAAAAACACTGTTTTATTAAATAATTTCCCTTACTCGAAGCTTTGATTTGAAGACAACTTTCTTAGCTTCAAGGGATATTCACTTCTTTAACTTTGCCAACTGTCATATGCCAGGAATTTTGGGGATTTAACGTCTGCGATGAAAGTGGAGTTAAGAGTCTGCTTGTTAAAAGGATATGTGCTTATTTCAGCAGTGAAGAAGTTCGGCTGTTGACAACATTTCTTTGAATGTACACAGGGGTTCATACGTCAACACTGGATGCTGTAATTTTCTCAGGATTAGAACAGTTGTTTTCCACAAGTGGGCAATTGTCAACAAGAGACTTTCAGGAAATGCTGGTTTCTGGGTACTGGGTCCTTCATCTGTCGACAGGCTCTCTGCTGTTGCACGCAACGCTACGTGCAACAGTTTGTCATTACTAATGCAACAGATGCAGCACCCTGCGCAGTTGGCGGTTGACAGTCCCCCATCCTGTGTGTGTGGGTATCACCAAAATTAGACTCCTTGTTTGCTTTCAACTCTGTGTTGACTTAAGGAAAACTAACTCAAGTGGAAATTGAGGGCCACCATCAATTGGTTATGCCCTTACAATCGTTCAAATAGCTTAATGGGCGTGCCAAGTGCGTGAACCCCTGGGGTTTTGATCCAAATGGTGCATGTGTTGATCGGAATACACATTACGTGACATTCTTGGATTGCTTGTGCAGCTTCTAGTTACAACAATCTTTCTTGAGCCGTGAACATAACTGTTCAACGGAGCCAAGAAAGGTCATGAATGAAAATGTTGCATCATGGTGGGGGGGGCATCAAATCTGGAGCCAGTCTCATAGAGCTGCTTAAGCACAACATTTGTTCAAGTGTGAAAGCATTTTGCTTGATAAATCAGGCTACAGCCTACAGGCCAAGTGATGTATATTGATTTGGAAGTTTTGTTTTTTAAGCAAAGTTTTTTGTTCTTAAGCAGCTCTGTGAAATTGGCCCCCGGGCTTTGTCTTTATAGCTGGTTTTGTCCTTATTCTTTATCCCTTCAGTGGAAGTCTTGGATCAATTACAAGTGTGTTTTAGTAGAGGAGTATCAATCTGCATGTCGTAGAGATGGAAATATTTTTGGTGCAGACATTGTGGGCCTACAGGTGGTTTTGATGTCAAGAATGCAGCCCTAGACGGAGAAAAGCTTAGATTTGGAAACCCCCCAGTATTTCCTGATTGCTTCTGACTAACACTTTGCTTTTGGAGGGAGTGTAAAGCCTTACAGTACAGATTTCCTTAGTAATAATTATGATTTCCTCAGCAGATCTGTCCATAGCCTGAGTGAATGATCAGGGTCTAGTCTTGTCTCATCAAATGAAACAAAAAATTACTTAATTATAGTGTAACTACTTGACAGTGACAGAACTTCCTTCATTTCCTGTCCAACCAACAAGTGCATTTACAAGGTTTGCAGTCATGATTCCAACTTTTAATACATCAGCTCCCAACAGAAGAAAAAGAATTAACCAAAAACGAAAAAAAAAAAAAAAATCAGAAAATGTTTACAGGTCCTGAACACCTGAATTTAACCAGCTCCGTAAAAGTGGGTAGGACCATATCTGGTGCAGTTTAGCCAATTACCCCATTGTTAGTCCCTTTTGCCTGAAGAGCAACGGCACCTGCTCCACCCATCAAGGGGGAGGGTGGCTCTCCGAATTTCCCTTTGCCCTTCATCATGTCCCACTCGATGTAACACATGTCACGTTCCTCCCAGTGACGGGTTTATCCCTTGTAGAATCTGCCACAGGGCTGTCAGTCTCACCCCACAGGAACATGTATGTATGTGATCAGACTAGGGGTGCGCAGTGAGGCACTGTAGTAACTTTTGGGGGCAGCTCTTTTCACTTGAAAATGGGGGAAGGGATAAATTGCAGTAGTTTATAAACTGAAGTTGGACACTTGATCATTTGATACTTGTGGAGAGACCCCTGTGGTGGAGGCGTGGCACCATGTCTTGCTCAGAAAAACCATCAAAGCCCCATTACTGTGCAAATGGTTGGTGGCACAGTATGCTTTCTTGGTAATGAAGCATCTGACTGATTCACAGTGATCAGTTGCCTGTAGTTCATCAACTTGGAAAGTTGCTAAATGAGGAAATACTGTCTTAATTGTGGGAATGTTGTGGTAAACAAGGGAGCCTGTAGGTATTATAACTGGTGCTTTATTTGTTTACGCTGGTGAGCCTGGAACCCCCCAAAATTAGTCTCTGTAGAGATCTGTGGCCAGTCAAGAAGAATAACGCACAACATGAAAGGAAATGCCATTCCGGCTTGCGGTTGGAAAGCCCCAGAAACTTTTGCTGCCTTGGAATTGCCTTTTAAACAACGAGGGACTGACATTCACATGCATTGTACTACAATGGGATTTAAACCATGGTCACTAAAAGTGGAAGGCAAGTGCTGATCTAATGGATCAGAGCAGCCGAAGTGGTGACGAGAACGGAAACTTCTCGTCCATTGTTTACCCTTCCACAAATGGACTGCATTGTGAGCACCAGGGAAATGCATCTGGATTGAATTGCAAAAATTGAATTTCCTGGACAATTACAGCTAATTAATGCCTTCCCTCTGCTTCCAACTCTCTTGTGATTGTCTATTCCCTAGATTCCAAGCTTCTCTCTTCTTTTCAATTGTCGAAATAACAAAAATTTTAAGAAAAGAAAGTTCGTTGTCTCATGATGTGTCCTCTGGTGAATCATATAAAAAGCAGCAAACGACTGAAGTCATTCATCAGAAATGAGTCTGGAATTTTCTTTTTTAATTCTGTGCCTTTGTTTGCACACCTTAGACTTTAAACTTTAACCTATCTCTCCTGTTTTATGACAGCTTCATTGGCTACCAGATAAATTCTGGATAACTTGTAAAATTTTGGTCTTGATTTACAAATGCATACTTAAAACAGCCCCAGTTTATCTCCATGCGTAAATTGGCAAAATATCATCTGCCAAGGACGCTTTGCTCCAGCAATAAAGATCTTCTCACTCCACACCCAATTCTTACCAAATCATATGGTCAACCTGCCTTCCGATTTGCTGCACTGGAACTATGGAAAATTCTTCCACAGCACATTAAGATCTGCCCCTTTTTAGAACAATTTAAACTTCAACTTAAAACACACCCATTCACTCTCTCCAGCGCATAGAGACTTCATTGTATTATGTGCTTTATGAGAATTGCATATTGTTATGATTATTATTATTATTACTTTTGACACGCTGTGCTTTTCTTTGTTTAGGTTTTTTGCTTTAGGGATTTTTTTTTACTGAGAAATGCATATATGAAAAACACTTGAGTATGGTTTCTGTCACATAGGTCACATTCAGATGTGATCCAACACTTTTGACTGGGGTATTTTCTGTGTGACATTGAGTCACTTTCAACATGCCAGTGGATGCTGGGTCACTCAGTCATTTTCTGGAAGATGTTCCATGGCTTGTATCAACCTGTGATTACTTTATTGCCATTTCATTTTTGAAAAGAATGTTGGATGGACACCTGCCGAGTGACAGCAATATTGAAAACCTTCATATTACTAATGTACATGTAACAGTATTTTACTGTGGCAAGCTTTACAATATGTACTAGGGTATCCATGATTGTATTAAGCTCAGATAAGTAATTTGCAGTGACATTAACTGAAAATAATGTGAATATATTATAAATTTTGCTGTCAAGTTGAACTAAGGCAAAGGACTCCAGCATGCTGGAATTCTCCAACACTGAACCTGGAAACTTTTCAAAAATTTGTCTTTCATTTGGTTGCTACACATGGCTACTTGTTTTTACAAAAATGAATCTGCACCTCTCTGAGTGTTGTCGTCTATTCCTCTACCTGAGCTCGCTGAAGGATATTTTTGTGCCCAAGGCAAAAATGTGGCTGGAGAAACTAGTGCGCTGGTGCGTGGGGTTACTTAAGTCACATGACTCAACTTTTTTTCCCCCTCCTCCTCTGCGTCTCCAGTCTGGCAAGACAGGAAGTGGTTCTGAATCACAATCTCAGCTTCCAGCGTCAGTTGGATCTCCTCGTGTCGCGGCCTTGTCTTGGACTGGGAAGCTCACTGTGAACAGCAGGCCGAGGACAGGCCTTGCAAGTGACAGACAAAATTGGGCTGACACCTCACAACTTGCTGACTTGCAACTTTTAAAAAAAAATTTGAAATTGGCTCGGATGTCAGATACATTTTATCGCTCTCTTTGGAGAAGGAACCAAATCGGCACTGTGGTTTCATGGTCAGAGTTACTTATCTACTTTGTGTTGGGGGACCGACAAACCCAGGGGTGGATCAAATGAGAGCTGGCATGACACACCCGTGGGAAAAGGGAAGGGGAGTAACTTCTGACTGGTCGCTCACGCTATACAGAGCTCCAAGTGAAAAGGAAAATTGTTAATGCTTGGTCTTGGATCTTTTACTTGTGGTGTTTGATGGTGTCATGCAGATCTTTTGCCCTCAAAAGTTTCCTTGAAAAGAAAAAAAAAATACCGAATCAGTTCTGAAACAATGGCCTCAACCTTCAAGAGGCAAATGAATAAATTTTAAAAACTTGCAAGAGCTGGGCATAAACTCGATGATATAAAGAGCACTCTGCTGGAGAAGTCTTCAGTAAATTTTTTCTCTCGAATTGCTGACTTTCAAATTCAACAACAGAGGGCAGTAGACACCTAAAGCCTAGGTTTTCACCTGTCGGCAAAGCTCACGTGCCATACAGTTTGTCTCACTCACTGGGGTGTCGAGAGGTGTAGTATGCTGCCCTCTGTTGGTAGAGAAAAAATGATCCTGATAAGCTGCTCATGATTGTCAAAACTTACAAGAGGTGATGTCCTTGTCTTGATATGGCATCCAGTTTGGGGAAATAATCTGATATATTTTCTAACAAAATATTGACTGGTCAGACGTGTTTGTTTGGCCAAGGACAGCCTGATCTGTGGTGGGCAAATACATGCACAAGTCCAGCCAACGTTGACATCTTAGGAACCCACCCATCCGGTCTGAAATCTGCTTTCATTGATAATAATAAGCCTTTCCATCCAAACTTCCTCTTGGGATGATCTAAACTTGAAAAAAACCTCCGGTCATCCAAGTTATTGTACAAAGTTGTATTATATTTGTTGCGCCATTTGAAGTTAGAAATTGAAATGACCATGGGTGTGTTCTGAATAATATATTTCTTGTGAAAGGTAGGCAAAGTACTTTACAGTAGCATAGCTTATTAATGGGGGCTAGACATCAATTTGTCACCCACTCCGTGAAAATGAGTCTGAAGTCGCCAGAGCCACTTTGGAGTAAAAAGTCCTTTCGAATAATTTTGCATATTGTAAATCAATAGGAACCCACAGCATTTTTCACCAATGGAGTATCCACTTTCATCAGGATGCCAAACTGAGTGATACATCAAAACAAAAACTCAATTTGCCCTTTCCAATACAAATGAAAACTCAAAAAGTAACCCTGGTGACTTAAGACTCATTTTCACAGAGTGGGTCATATTTGTCACTTGGAGACCCTTTTACCGTGGTTTTAATTGTTTTGTATAAATTTACATTAAATCTTATTGGACATTTCCTTTAATAATTTTCATTTTTTTTTTTTTGAAGGGGGAGGGGGGATTTTCCAAGATGAAGTGCACTGCTTTACCATTATTTTATTCTCCGAATTATTTGGCAGTGATTTCTTTCCTCGTAACTTTTCAACTTGCAATTTAGTAAAAATTTCTGTCCATATTTCTTTTCAACTCGTATAGTCGCAAAGAAGTCTACCACACCTTGGGATTAAACAGACCCACAAAGTTAGGGTGAGTACATGTACATGTGCTAATATACTTCTTTTTCCTAAGTATCCTATTTCAACTTGCCTTTACAGAGGGCTTGCAAGGCTGCCATCTTGCAGGCCAGTGCTTCTGTTCCACGGGGTATGCACAAAGGAGGTTTCCCAGTGGGGCAAAAGAACTGCCCTG
The DNA here is from genome assembly GCF_001949145.1 of Acanthaster planci. The sequence continues at coordinate 5,055,675 of NW_019091355.1, read as the reverse complement.
CAAGATGGCTACAATGCAAAGCCTTTATACAGTGTGTCCTGCCAAGAACTGTGCTAACAACTACCATCCATTTTCAGCATACAGTGTCACCAGATGGCATTTATAACTCAACGTGTAGTTTTAAAGAGGAGATGCTTTGTTGATAATGTTTTTCCTTGCATCTCGTTTGCTTCTGCCACCAGAGACATACAAGTATACACTCTTAAACACGCACAGTGTACTGAGCTGTCAGTATCTCCACTCATTTCAAATTGCAAAGATGAAATGCGCATTTTGTTTTTTTCATTACGGGCAATTCACAATAGTGTGACACCAAGAGTTTTTAACACATTGGCCAATCATAATGCGCGAAAGTTGCCGAGCCTTTCCATTGGGTCGACAATTCGCGCATTGTGATTGGCCAATGCGTTGCCAACTCTTGGTGGCGCACTATTGTGAAATGGCCGTATTAGGTCTGGTAATGGGATGAGAGGGTGGAGCAAACTCCATTTTGATTGCTTGCGGGGAATATCTATGGATTGCTAAAATCAAATGGGACACATTGCAGATCACTTTTGGATAACCTAGATGATAAGATTGGTTTGATTCCACCATTAAAGCGGTCAGCTTTTGTTATGCTTTGGAAATCATCTATGAGTAGAGTTTTTGTGCAGTTTAGTGTCATGCTTATAGGCATTAAGTTTCAGTAGAAGTGGCTTGTACCATTCCGGCCCGTGCAGTTGGCATGTACTGTAGACCTTTTTCAGCCACGTGACTGGATTGCGAGAAATGTAAACAATACCACCACGTGTGGACCGCCGTGGCCATGGTGATCGCATATATTCCTATTGGCAGCTTCAACAACGTATAAGCACACGTTTCGAACTCTGCATGACGAGCTTATCTTGAATAAGTAAATTACCATCACAACACTATCTACTCATTACCATCACACTACATTGCGGTCCAGCACGATTGTGACATCACAGGAAAAAGGTCTATTGGCACTTGGGCTAAACATCTGTTACAAAGAACTTTTAATGTTCAACTTCTGTCAGAATGATTCTGTTTCTTTGGATGATAATGACCTCCGTATGTTGCATTCATTGTTTGTCCCCCCTCCCCAAAATTTGACATTGGCAGATGGAACAAGTTACATGTAAGCTGGTATCTTTGCAAATAGCTTTGCCATGATGCTGCAGTAGATAAAAGGCGAAGTTTTGGCTGGCTGACAAGTGCCCACCGGAATTGAAATTTATTGGTGCCTCGGGCGAAATATTCTGAATGCTTGGCATTTGGAAAGATCGTCATCCAATTGATAATCTCCACTTTGTAATTGCTGCTGACACATAGCGCTGGTCTTGCTCCATCCTGGACGTAAACAAACTCCATGGCAACCAAGGATCACATCTTGAGACTGGCGCACTGCCTAGTTGCCTCCTCTGATTTGACTTGAAGCTGACATCACAGAGCCGTACTGAAACTTATCTTTGTTGTATACTTGAGGTGTAGATAATTCACACAGGATGACAGCACGCAAGGCACGTGCACCATGGTGGGGTTGATTCATTGTTCATTTTTTTCAGTGTCTTGCAAAACTGCAAAATTTTGAATGCAGAATTAAGAACTTGTATAAAAAGTCATAAATTTGAGATTTGGATTCTGCCATTATCCAACAGTTTTGTGTTTGAAAATGATTAACAAAATGCAACTTTTTATGAGAAGCAGTTTTTTTCCCAGACAGAAATAAACAATTTCATTTACTTTTACCTACGGATAAAAGAACAAATTGCCTGTACTTTTGAAAGGGACAATAAAGAGATGTTAACATTTCAAATGGTAATTAGCAAATCTCAGCAATTCAAATTTTTTCCAGAATTTGTAAGAAAGTAGAAAAAGCACAAAGTGTTGATTTAAGCACACTGTGCCACTGGAAATAATCATCAAATAGACAAAAACTGAGAGATGGAAAATGGTTCAAGTTTCTTCGTTTATGCCCCAGTGTTCATCTCTTAAATCTTTCAGTGGCACATTTTTCAAAACATGCCATAAAGAAATCACGCCTATGAAAGACAATGTGGCACAGTTCATTTTTCCTTTGTATTATCTGTACGCTGTGTCATGAATAAAAATTGGACTTATGGGAACAGTTCTGCTCATGTTCTGGGAAGAGCCGTAATCCTCCCCCAGTGTAAGCTCAGAGAATGCGGTCACCTTGGCTGGCGTCCTAGCTTGAAGTTAACTACGGGGAGGAAGGTAATGCCAAGATACTCACACCTGGACTCAATGTGGAGAAAATCCGTTTCAGGAGTGCAGCTACTTGTATGCAGATGGAGGGCCGGCTTTGTTCACGAATGTCACATCGTGCCGAGATTACTGATGCAAGAAATGCTTGCTTTTTTGATTGATTGCATGCTCGTATAAGACTTCAATTGACCAACTGCTTTTAGGTTTATAGAGTTTGTTCTCTGCCCTGTGGTGTTTTTTGTGTCCATGTGGACTCCAAATGTCTACCATTATAGACTTTTTTCTCCCAGAGTTGCTGTTGTCAAATGTCGTTGGTCAGAAAATTGCCGGCCTGATTTTCTAAAGAGCTCTGATAAATAACATGATTGCAGAAAAATGATGCAGTTGTTGTGGTTACCTGGGATGATGTCTCTGACTTGAATATCAATAGCATTTCCAGGGTGGTACTTAACAGTGAAGATCTAAGGTTGACAGTTGCAGGCAGTGTTGACTCAACCAGAACCTTTGTATGCCAACTTTTCTGGCACTGCCTGTTATCCAAGAAGGAGCACACAAACATGCCTGCACGTAGGCCGTCTTCTGGGGGAGTTGCTTGAACGTGCTCCCCCCTCCAAATCGTGTTTGTTTACCTTCAAGGGTGAACATTTTCCATGACTGTTTGGCGCCTTCAGCTGGTGCATGTTAATGGGGCCTCAGAATGTCAGAAACTCTAAAATAACAACTTGCAGGCTCTCGGAAGGACTTGCCTGTCATTAAAGTCTCATGGACCACTTCAACAAACCTCAACCTACATATTGAAAGCTGAAGCTGGGATTGTTTCCCCCATTTTTTTTTCCAAGGAGGATCCTGATTGGATGCTCTCTCAGAGAGAGAAGCAGAATGGAATCCGATTAATCAGCTAACTAGAACTAGAGATGACAGCTCTGTAAATGTTTTTGCCTACGTGGCTGGCAATTTTGAAAATTATGCCTGGAGACCTTTCGATACGAAAGCCACATGAAAACATTTCACTGTGCAAATAAACCAACCGAAATTGTGGTATTGATGAATGCGTCTGCATTGCATTCCTGACTTCATAACCAAGAAAAACAACTAATGAATACCTGCATCTCATTAAAAGATGCTCGGGCAGGAGTTGAGGCCAAGACAGAGGTGGTGCCAGGAAATGTTTGCATAATTTATTTCCTCCCAGCAAGCTGTGACTGAGGTATGCCATGTATCATCCCAGGGTGGGATGGGAGCGAGTTTATTTTTCTGGGGACACTGAATCTCGCCGATGTTGCAACATCTCAGCGGGAAGCCCATCTTCTTCCGGTTTCTCCCAGGCGCTCTCGTAATCTCCTGCATCCGAGGCATTCCTCCTCTTGGAGTCTTGGGATGGGTCAAGACTGCCCAAATAGCTTGTAATGTTCGGGAACGACACAAGCTTTGGAGTATTTGCTTGCTGGTTTTCTCCATAATCTCCTTTGAGGAGTAAAGTCGCAGTACTGGTACATAGCATCTGCGGACAGACAGCTGAGTTGCCCAAAAGGGATGACATCCATCATCTGCAACGGAGGCCAACATCAAAGTGCACGTGCCACCAAATTGCAAATTTCACTGCCTCTGTCGCGACTCAAAAGTAGATTCGGCGAGCATTTCAGTGGTTGATGAAACGTCTTTCCAGACATTTGAGTGATACCCACCGCAAAGAAGGTATAGAGTTGAAAATTTGCCACTCTGCTCTGGAAGGCGAAACCAGAGAATGGGACCTTGTGCAAGTCAGATGCAGATATCGTTTCAAGAAAGGGGCTTGATATTGTCTGCTGGCATATTAAAGGGCTGCTGCTCAGTTGGCATTGATTGCGATCATTTGAATGAACCATCAAGGCTTTAGCGAAGGAAAAATGGATGACATTACTGAAAATGTTATTGTGCAAATGAAGACCGCCCACTGCAAAAATTGCACCTACTAATAATTTTTTTTTCATTCTGGCATCTGATGGTAACTCAACGGGGAAGTTAATCAGGACTTTGCATTTGCAGATGAATTCAAAATGGACTTCAGCGGATAGCATTCAAATGAACTACATAAGTGATTTTTTTATTTAGTTTGCCAGATTCAACCAAGCCAGGTGCATTTTGGGATGCTTCCATGATCTGCTTTCAGCATTTTCTCTATTCACAGAAGAAATAGAAATATTTTGTAGTGAGAAAATCTGAGACGAGTGTGTGTGTGTCATCTGAATGACAAGTCACTGGCATTACCTCACGTCTCCAGATATGTGATCCCAAATTCGTCACCCGAGCTCTTCGCCTTATCATCTTGAATTCCATCCCCATATCACTTCCGAGAAGGTTTTGATGACTCACTGGTTCCACGTGAACTCAGCCGAGACCTTCCACAGGGTCACAGGTCAGGTTCCCGAAACTGATCCATTCTGGGATGCTCTCTTTGTCTTGCTGGAGAAATTGAAAACTTGCAGAATGACTGATTACCTTTATGTGGTACTTACATGTATGTCAGTTTGGTGTTGCCCTGTTGAATGATGCATTTTCACCGGTGATGCGGTCACAAATATAATTCTCTTGGGCAAACAGCATTTAATGGCTGACTTGCTTCTTTGCAAACCTGGCGGGCTACTTCATGTATCTGTATGCGGCAAAGGCTCAAATTATAATTGATGCTGATATTTTTACTCTGTGTTTGTGCCCCATTCACATCCTGCGTTGATCTGCAGAAGTTTTCTGAGTGGATACATAAAAGAAGAAAGGATGTCTACCTCTGCTTGAAGGCTTGGGTTGACATCTGTTGTGCAGATAAAAAAGAAATCTGTTGTAAAGTTTAGTGTTTTTTTTTGGTGTGAAACCCAAGTGGGCTGGCTTTGTTTGGGTGACGACACAGCATAGGTCATTGGCATAGTGTAGGAATTAAATCCTGTGACCTAAGCCCATTTCCCAGAAGTATGGGCAAATAAAAGATACGAAACCAGTGCGGGCATACCCCTGAACATGTGAGGTACTTTGACTCTGATGTGGCTGCATTGGTACCGGTAGTCTGTCCTCGTTGTTGAAAAAACTGTTTTGGGAGGTTGGCTCCATAAGTGACTTATTCGGATTCCAATCATTGGTGTCAAAGGATATTGTGTGTGTCCTAGCTGGTTGAATGTTTGGTCACATCGGGATATCGTCACTGATTTATTCATCAGTTTGGAAATCAATATCTTGTAAATATCTTTTTCTTGAACTTGTTGATTTCCAATGCTACGAGTTGTTTCTTGATGAGTGCCACTTGAGGGATTCCCCGCTCAATCATCACTTGGTGGCTGCCAATATCCAAGGGTCGCTGCAGAATTCGTGCTCATGTTGTGATTGATCGGCGAGTAGCGAACGGTGAAATTGAAGAACCCTCTGAGTTGGCTTTGCATGCATCAGCGGCCAAGCCTTGCTGATCACCCGGCGCCCTATAATGAATCCAACGTCATTTGCCCTGCCCTCTGCGCTGAAGTCCTTGCAAACGGCTCTCCATGGCATGTGGAGGGCGTTTCTCCTGACGTGCGGGCTCATCTGGATTCTCATCTTCTACTCCTTCCTGTTCCTCTGGGAGAATTCTGGCACTCCTGCCGATCTCTGGAAATCACTTTTCGTGAAAACGGCCAGAGAGGACTTCCAAGCCCGGGAACCTGTGGAGGAGCACATGGAGCCTGCTAGGGAGGTCAGAGTTCATGTCAAAGGGCACAGGTTGGACCATCGGAATGGTGATCTCAAGGTCAGTGAAGCTGTCACTAGCCAGTTGCCTATACCTGGAGCCCTGTCTAAGGGGCAGAGCTGCAAGTTCAAAGATCATGGCCTCAGAAGAAATGACTTCAAACTCCATGATTCTAATATGCCAATAAAAGAGCAAAGTGTGCTTCGTGAGAGACCTTGCCTGCTCCTATCACAGCCCCCCTCTCAACATGGGAAAGGAGTACAACCATCATCTCCAAATCCACATCAAAGTGAAGAAGCCAGAGGTCAGCCCATGAAGGCTCCAAATCGCAAAGGCTGGACAATCTGCATTGAAGAGTCCTACGTGTCTGAGGTCAGGAGGAAGCCTGGATCAACTGAGTTGAAAGATAATCACGTCAGCGGGGATAAGCTGAAACAACACGAAGGCAGTTTGACCAGCTCAGGTGTGAACGTCAGTGGAGAGAATAAGGAAGAGGTGAATTAATTATAGATATTCCCTTTCTTGTTGCATTGCGTCCTCCTTTTCTTTGGGTCCTTTTCTTTTTGGTTCAATTTTACATAATTTCATGCTGCGTTATCACAGTAAGTCTTCTATAAAACGCAATGCCAATGGTACCGGTGTATTGAAATACTATCCGCCTTTGAAAATAAACACAACTGAATAAAATTCATTTCTGCTGGTGTTTCCCAAGAACAGCATTTTATTGTGCCCTGCTTCAGTTACAAGATTGTCAAGGAAATTTGCACTGTACATTGAAAATGTCTGGAGGGACATATGGGTAATTCCAGAAAGGGGTCAATTTTTTTTGTGTCCCTGTAAGTTCAGAACACCTTTTTGTAATTTCCGAGAGTGATGAATTAATGCAAATTACCTGCCAAACAAATAGTAATACATGTAGTTTGAAATTGGAACCGTTAATATTTCCATGTCAAATAACTGAGGTCAGATGTAACAGGGACACGAAAATGTCACACTTTTGGACCCCTAATTTCTGGAATTACCCATATCCAAGTCATCCTTATTGGTTTACATGTACAGATCTGTAAATTCATTTGCATGTTGAACCAGATTCAGCCAATCAGATCGTTTGTTGCACGGTTGGTCTGCTTTCTGCTACAAATGTTCCCACTGTGTTTTTCCCTCTGTTGCTTTTGATACAGATTTTGAAAAGCACTCATTTCTTTCAAAGCTAATCTGTGTTTCTTATGGCTAAGAAGATCTCATCCAAGCACTGAATGCAGTTTGTCAAATAAGCCCCCCCCCGTCCATATTGATAAAACCTTGCTTGCTTACAGGAACTTAGAATTTTTGAGGTACTGTAACAGCTTGCTTTGAGATCCAGTCTGTATGCACTTCTCTGTTGGAAAAGGTGACAGATTTGACATTAGACTTTTTGTGTTAGATAAAACCATTGTTTGTCTAATGCACGTATGCCGTATATACATGTACCGATATTCGCTACAAATCCTTTTTTGGGGGATAGGGGTCTAATTGAACTAATACATGTACATGTATATGGTCCATGGGTGGTTTAAATATCAAGTTGATATACTGTAGGCATTTTATGAATTACTTTCGGTTTATTGGCCTTTCTTAAAACAGTGTTAAAATTCTGGAAAAACCTTTTTTTAATCATGCCATGTCAACATGATTGTACATTAGATGAGCCAGTAATGCATGGCCATTGTTAGAAAAATAAAATGTGTGTTTGACTGAAACCAATTATTGAAAGATTGAAAGTATCCATTACTATTAGGTAACTGACATGTACATGTAGTTGACACTTTCTCTTACCAAAACTGCATGATAATGATGCGATCATTGGACGGGTCATTCTGTCAATCTGAGGTCCAAAAATGTGATGTTTTAGGTTCCTGTTACACCCGACCTTTGACCTGGAAATATCATTGAAATTGCCTTCCAACTGTTGTTATTTGTTTGTCAGGTAATTTGCGTTTCGGGTGCTTAATCACTCTTGGAAATCAAAGAATGTGTCCTAAACTCACAGAATTGTTCAACTGATCTAACATGGACATTATAAAAAAAAAACAAGTGAAGCCCAAATTTATAGAATGATCCATACATAACAACTGTTGCCATGGTCATCTGAGTTGGAGAAAAACTTCGGTCTGCAGGTGCATTCTCCAATTGCACGCAGTCAAACCAAAGAGGAAGCTTTGCCTTTGGAAGTGGGTCGTGCATAATTAGGGACTGGGACCATCCACAAATGCTACATTTGATCTAGACATTTTACGATGGAAAGTGCGACACCTTCCTGTTGGAAAGGACTATTTGTTTCCGCAGCAGTTCCTTTGGAGATGATGTGTGAAGTGGCAGCACCATCAATAAATTATCAGTTTTTCAAGTAACACTGTTTGTAGCATATTCACAAGGTAGACACAGTGCCCGTAGGTCACGAAAAGTTCTTTTTAAAAAAAATCTTTTCTCGGGAAACATATCATTTGGAACCCATTATTGAGTGTACTACCACTTGCTTTTACTTTTTTTTCATTTGTGAAGCCTGCATTGTTAATCTACATGTATATTAATTTGGCATGGATTATGTCCAAGCAACATGTGGTCTTTCATTTTACCACTGCTCAAGTGAATGACATCTACATGTAGTCTTTATTCATAGATGACAGGCCATTGATGGAAACATTAAGAGATGCTCTTATGATCTCTTGTCAACTAGCGATAACAAGTTTTTTTTGGCATACATGTACTTAGTGCAGCTTTGTATATATCAGTTATATCACTTGTAGCCTATGAAAATAAGAGAAAGAAATTCAATACATGCATGCTGTTGTCAAAAGAAATGCAACCAAATTTGGATAAAGTTTGGTACATTTTCTGTCAAGAAGAAACAAGGTTTGACAGAAAGGTTTGACCATCTGGTGGGGTTTGCATTTAAGTTTTCAGCCTAGATGTCAAGAGTTGTTTAGGATTGTATTATTGATCAGTTTTAATTTCACTTTTATCAAAAAACCAAATTGGCATGTGGTCATTGACGGCACTAACCTGCACCAGGAAGCTATTGATATACCAAAAAGTCAAATATCGTTCTGGGTTGGAGATCAGTTACATTAGATAATTGCAGGCGAGTGTCTGATGATGACCAAATGTTAGAATGTAAGAATGGCGTACTCTCTCCTCCATGATGTGGTCTTGGCACCAAAGAACGGTCCAGTCAGGAAAATCACTGGTGTCCATGGAAGCAACGGTTTACCGGAGAAGCTCTTGATACGTGCAAATCTGTTTGGAATTGGAGAATTGCCAAAGGTACATGTACATGTTGGAGAATACTGAGCTTCAGGAATACCAGGGTTATGGCCAAGTTTTTAATATTTTATTTTTTTTAAATCATGTCAGGCTCATGTGGTGTGCCTGACTCTTGCAAATGGAGGGCACAAAACCAGGGGAATGGTGTGTATACATTACAGTTGTGCCCATATATATATATATATGTATGCAGGATGCTTGACTGGGATGGCGTCTGGCTCTGAAAGAATGTATAGTCCTGTGATTTTGGCAGGAGCTTCATGATGGCCTGTACTGTGGTAGGGATTGCTGTGGACAAACATACACGTATCCATTGCTGACTCTATGAACAGACACTCAATGGTTACTCCAGTGTCGAGTGTCATTCCTCCCTAACAAAATCTGTAGATCCGCGTAATTCTAGTTTCCATGAACTGTATGCATGCACTGAATGTGTGCACTCAATCTATTTTTGTTTTCTCGTTTTCACCAAGTGAAGCTTTTTCCCAAAATTCGCAAGTTAAATGGCTTTTGGTTTAATCATCTTTATAACATCTTTATGGGTGGAGTAAATTGTTGTCAAATAATTTAAAGTATCTTTTTTTGAAAGGTCTGTCACGTTCTTGTGTGTCAAGTTAGTGAAAGTCAAACCATTCTGTTAGTGTTACCGGTATGCGTCGGTGTTTGCGGTGTAAACGCACACCCACGTGCCCAGTTCGCAAAAGGAAAATATTTTATTATACAGTTTTCATGCAGTGTCTACACTTAATATTTTTGTTTCGGTTTGTGATAATGATGACGATATGCACTGAAGGGAATCAGGCTTTCAGGTCTGTTTGCATTGGCATGGTGAGGGTTAGTATAGACTTGAAATGAAGTTTACATTCGTGTGTATGGTTTTCCACTCAAGGTTAGCTACCAGTGATTATCCCAAAGCCACAAGAAATGTAGGGAAGCCTTTGCAGGATGGAGCCAGACAGTGGAGCCTAATATGATGGCTCTGTTATTAGCATGGAGTTTTTTTTTTCACGATCAGCTTAGCAAAGCAATTTGTGCTTGCCAGGCAAGCATGGGATCTGAGCATGCAAGGCCCCCCCCAAGTCGACCTCTTTTAAGAAACAATGAAACTTGATACGTTCATATCTTTCATTGTCCTTCCTTCCAAAAGCATGTGAAAATCCACAGAATGCAGCCTCACCCTCAGAAGGGCCATAAAAGGTTACATAATAATTCAAATTTTTTAGGTCCCCCCATAATTTTGCCTCCCCTCCTCAAAAAAAAATGGTTCTTGATCTGCCCTTGTGTGCGTATGTGTATAGACAAATGATTTCTAGATGATCAACATTCATATTTTCCTGATTTTTAGGAATATACATGCACTGATGTTCCCAAACAATCGTGGACGTTAAACAAAAGAATTAATGACCGATACGTCCACGATTGCCAAACATGTACGCCTTCCAAAAAAGTTGAAGTATGAACAAAAGAGGACAATAGGAACGTCCACGATTGCCAAATAAACACATTTGCATGTACTTGCAGTATGCACACATCATAGTTATCTCCCACAAGCCCAACGAAGCAGACAAGACTTCATTTGAATGTAAGCAGTTCATTCAAAATCGCATGTACATGCTTGACACGAAGATGCAAGCATCCGTTACTGAATGGGCTTTGACGATCGTGTGTGTGTGCGCTTACATTCTTTCAAAGTAAATTTGAGTCAGAATCGAATGCTCTTTTAAATGAGTGCACTTCCTGACCAAGTTAGCCCCCAGGTTACATCCATTTACTTTCGTTTTAAATAACTTGTGATTCAGTCTCGTTCCATGTTAAGGCTTCTCATCACCAGAGCTCCACTGAAGTCCAGGTCCTTGAAGGCAGGTCATAAAAACTCATAGTTTGGATCCTTTCTTCAACTTGCCAAGAAATCCCGGGCTGACAGAGAAGATCACTTGATTCTCTTGTCAGTACATGTAACGTTTTCTTACTTTCTTTAACCACACTATCATAACGTACATTGGCCTGTGCCTTTTTCTTTTTTTCAGCCAAGCATATTTGGAACACTCACCAAGGAGAAAACACCCAAAGATGACAGCAAAAAGGTAAGTGAAGCTTGCTGAAAAAGGCTTGGATCATCGCTAGACAAAGATGTTGTTTTTTGTACATGTGTACATGCACAGGCCGGCCAGAGAAGATCAAGGGATTTGGTTATCTGTGCATTTCAGGATTGTATTGGTGATTCTTTCCATTTTTCAATATCTGCATTCGGGAGGTGCTAGTCAGCCAGACGCCATATTGTTTTGATTTCTGAGGTACAGAAAGTAACAAATGACAATTGACATCTTGGGGTAAAATCCTCATTAACTTCTCTGGAGAGAGTGCATTTTTGAACGAGGAGTATGGGTGCATCATTGCTTGTGAGTACCTTCAAAAGTGCAGGAACATGTGTTGGTTTACTCCTGAACAAACGCTCACGTCCCGCTGCAAATGCACAGACCTCGGGTGACATTCAAGCCAACAGTGTTCTACCCCCCTGGCGAGGGTGGGTTCTCAGTGGGCTCATCTTTTATACAGGTCATTTGCATCATACTGGCTCTGCTTACGTGAATCTCTGACATCAGTTGCATCCATGGGTCATTCCTTGTTTAAGCAGTTCAACTAGGAAATACCCACGAGTGTGCACTTTGAAGAGATTGTTAAAACTGCAAGGCCGCAATTTTTTTTTTTCAGTATGACTTCATTAACCACAGTTTTCACTTTCAGAAAAAGCTACTGATTTACTATTTTGAAAAAGATTGAAGTCAAAAAAAGCATGTGGTCAGACCCATCATTTTGAGAACTAAGTGGGACAAAACTTCCTAGATTTGAAATTTGCTAGGCTCTAAAATGTGTGGTGTTGATGCGAAACAGACTTAGTACATGTATCAACTATTCTCCATTCACAATTGTGTTACAGCAAGTTACTTTGTACATATAACACTTTCTTAATCAATATCAAGTATGCACTGTAACTTTGTGTGTCCCATTTTTTTTTTTACAAGGGAAACTACAATTTAAATTTTACCAACTGCAATAATTTTTCAAGACAGCATCACATTGCAACTTCTGCTGAAAAGGTAGATTTCAGAAGGCATTTCGGCGAGTTTTAGTACTTCATTGACAGTTATGCATTGTTACAAGTGGTATGTGTTTCCTCTGGACTTGTTATGGCATAAGAATTGAAATAGTCTTGACGAAACTTTGTGTCTCAAGCAGGCACGTGTGATTCTACTGGGGGGGACCAGATAATGAAATACATGTATCTTTGTGAGGAGTCCAATGCATGTGATTGTGAGCATGTAGCGTGAAACCTGTATGGTGTGGGGTCGGCAAGTTTGTGTAAGGTTTTGTGCTCTGTACTGCACGATGCATAAACCTCACTGAAATATCATTTGAGCAATCGGTATGTTGAAATTTCAGCCTTTCAAATCCATGTTTGATAGGTTAAAAAAAGATAAGTTGATTATTGTAAGATCTGATGTAATAATTAAATTTTCAAAAATGACATATCTTAAACTGCACATTATGACGGTGATGTTTGGTAAACTTGTAAGAGGAAGAGTGTCTCACGGACGCATGAAACATAAACTCAAGAACCCACATTTGCCGATGGGGATGATGACGGTCACCTTAAAATCAGTATTGGAAAGTCTGAACACTCATTAGTGGAGTTTTCCTATTAAGAAAAGCATCCTTTAATTTTTGTGCACAAACCAGCTGCGATGTTAAAGCTTTGCCTCAGATGACATCACAAACTTGATGCCATGCACGAGCTTTAAATCTTTAAGTTTAAAATAGTATGGGGATATGTTCCAGTAAAACTTTTATTTACTTGAGGAAAGCCCCAAAATGAGCAGTCATACTGAACACGATCTTACTTTGCCTTAATCTGTTGTTTAATTAGAGTTAGGTCTGTGGCTTTGCTCCATTGGAAATACGTGGAGTCACCGAGAAAATAGACTGTGCCGTGAGCTCTGGAAACCTCTTTTGGACATTAACACAGCCTGTGATGCGGCTTGTTTGCGTACTGCGTGAAATGCCGTGGGACTCGTCGTTGTTACTGGGCACGGAAGGGGCAGGAATTGAAAGATCCTGATTGAAAGTGAATATTAAAATTTCCAATTTCCAATGTGATCTAAGTAAAATTATCACACACTGCTACAAAAACTATCCACTCAAAAACTTCCCCTCTGAGAATGCAAATTATAGAACTCTATAAGGGGGGCCCGGCCCCCCTACTATATTTTTTTGGGGGGGGCCACTGGCCCCCTGGGGCCCCCCTTCCTACATCCATGTCAAGCATGCCATCTCAGCTACATGTAAATGGAAAGTGGTTCCATACACCATTCTTTTGTCTGTGTGAACTTCATGTGTTGTGGAAAATAAATAAGCTGGCCAGGTCAGGAAAACAGATGTCAATTTTGGTCTGTGTGTCTCACCTTGGACCCATATAAAGATTTCCTCATGAAGTTGACGCTTTTGGGAATTGTACAAAAGCTCAGCAAAGCAGCCTGCATATTATTAAATCTGTTTCTGGTGTAATTTTACATCAGCACCACTGCACCATCGTGCAGTCCTCTGTGTTCGTGATAACACCTTTTGTTAATTTAATAACGTGACATACAGAAAAGTGAAGTGAAACAAGTACCCATAGACATTTCTTTGCTCTAAATAGACTCTTTGGTGTGGAATACTGCACTGGGATTTTTATTTTGCTTTAAAAAAATCCTGTGAAGTGTATGGCAGAAAAACAGTGTAGGTGTAGACTTTGCCTCTGATCCTTTTTCTTTTTAGGAATTGAAAGTCTTCAGAACTACTACCACCTGTCTTGCTTTCTTTTTGGGGGTGGAGTGGTGGTGATGATTGCTTCATGGATTAAAAAAATGCACAGTAATTGTCAAGAAAAATGTACCCATTTTTTTCTCCCCCACCCACCCTCAACCTGGACACACCACTGGTACATGTACAGGTACCTAATAAGCGCCAAGCAATGCCCCTTCCCTTTTCTCCAGTATCACTTGTCACAACAGCCTGTTTACTTTCCACCTAATTGAACCCAGTAATTGAACCCTGACCGCCAGACACCTATTGGTCTCCTTCCTTCTACCGGGTCATTGACATCGGAGTGTGGGAGGATCTGGTCAGTGATCATCTTTCGGTTTACGGTCAAGAACTGGTCAAGACTGCTTGACCACTGCCCAGGTAGTTCGGTTTTGGCTTTGTGACCAATCACTTGTTGTTTCCTGTTCGTTACTCGTCTGCCAGAGATAACACATTTTTTTTTCCCCCCGCGGTGGTGGGGAGGTGCTACTACATCTGTCCTTTTTTGTCCGTCTTACTTTCATTGCTATGACAGAATGACCAGTACATTGACCCCAATGGTGCTAAATCTTCCGAGTCCAATATGATTTTGCACACTAGCTTTCTGTAATTTCTCCGCTACATTTATATGGCCTGGCTGTATGCAAGCACTACAGAAGTAGCAAACAAACAGTTTAGATGTCTTAGAATCCTTGTCCATGATACACGCATTTGCATGCTTGTCTGTGCAGAACATCACTCCACAAATATGAACAGAGCTAGTGCAAAACCTACAGATGCTGATTGGCCATTATGTGTCAACATCCAGAATAAAGAGGGTATTTTTTCAAGTTGTTGGTTTGACTCAACACTAAATAATGATTTAATTAAATGGGGCTGCATTACACTGTATTTTCACTAGCCTAATATACACAAATATCTCATAAAGTTGAGAGCTTGTAAAACTTACTTCAGTCATTTGAGGGTACATGTACATCAATAAAATGCAAGTGACCCTGTCTACCTCATTTTACTGTGATGCTTCAAAACAATGTAAGATCAATACAATGAAATACCCGAACAATAAAACTTTAATTGTATGGGGGTAACTAAAGGTGTTCAGTGGTGCAGTCTGGGGTGGAGATGAAATGAAATTATTTTGGTGTAAATGTATGGAGAATCAAAAGTACTGATGAGTACATGTAAATCTGCTGAAATATATTGGAAAGGCAACAAAAACCCTACAATTTTTCATTTACATTGTGTAGTCTCAGGGACACAAGCAAGATTTAGTGTGATGTCGTCAGGAGTTATTTTAACAGTCTGTTGTCACAAGAACGCTGATCATCTGATCATGAGGAATATTAAGTCATTGAGTTCCTCCTGCGACACTGTGGATGTAAAAAAATCTTAGGTCTCTGGTTTTCAATTTGACAAATGCTGGCTGCCTGGAGTGAGTCATTATCAATATGGAATGACTGCATTTTGTATCTTGTACCTTCTGTACAGTGTCCGATGTACAATGGAATTGATCTTTTCAGCTGGGGACTGTGTGGTGTTTTCCCCTCCCTTCTTCACTCCAAAAGAGAACTTTCTTTAGCAGGTGTTTTGAAAGAAATATGCAATCAAGTTTTAATAAATAATAAACAATTCAGCAAATCTTTCAAAAATTGAGAGAAAAAAATCTTCATAAATTGAGGAAAATTCCAAAAAGCATCCCCCCACCAGGGCTTCTGATAAATGTGTTTAAAATTTGCTTTTAGTGTTTTCTTTTCTTTAACATATGTAAATAGGGTAATTCATTGGCCTTAAATGGTTTTCAAACTGATTAGTTATTGACAAACAGTAATTTAAATGATTTCAGCAGTAACACTACCACGTGGCAAAATGTAAGAGGAAGTTCAATATGTGTAAGTATGAATCAGCACTTTGGTGGGATAACTTGGAGTTTTTGGAAGACAGCCCTCCTGGTATAATTTATAACCCTGTTTACCTCTCTGGTAGGCAGCTTGCACCCTTGCCAGGCAGTCACTACCCCACTACAGGGCCCAGGTTTCACAGGTGCATGAGCTTGCTGGGTGGTATCTGATTCCAGGATTTGTACATGCTGAGTCATGGTCAGCCAAGTCAGACATCCATTCCTGTTGTCTGTGCTTTGCAGACTATGTAAAGTATTTGCTCCACCAGGAACTTTGTGAGATGTTGGGTTTTGGTCAGGGAAGCATGAGTAATCGTGCTAAAATCTCCCTAAAAAAGGTTGGTTTTGATATTTTGTGGTTGGAATGTTAAAGGGGCGGTACAGGAAGGCAGCATTTTCTCACACCTCTTCTAGACACCTGTATCAGATCTTAGGAAGTATGAACTAGCTTTGAATATTTAAGTCTTTCTACTACTTCATCAAATGAAAGACAAATTTGGCATTTTATTTTATCCTTTTGGGAAAAATAATGTTTTCAAGCTTGAGAGTGTTTTCTTTTGTTGAATGATACATATTTATGCAAATTAAAATTCTCTTTGGGATTGAAAGTAAAATAGCAATTTTTTTTTCAGAATTCACTGATATTTGGAAGAAATATTGAGGAAACTTTAAAAAAAAATGGTGAAGGGAAAACAGGATACATCTGTCATGAAATTTCAACTCCTCCCTTAGATTTTTAGAACAGTGTGATGATGTTGAGAAGGCTCTTGGGAAATGACAAGGGCACTCATGGGAGGGTGAGGGTTGGGTGGTTCTCCCCCCCTCATGTTTAAATTGGACTTTGGTGTTCCTAGAGCACTGACTTAGTGTCTGGACACTTCAAGAGCTTGAACCCCCCTCCCCAAGTGGGTGACATTTATCAGCTTCCTGTTAACTGAGCAGGAATGCCTTTGATGTGGTCAGTCTCCATGGCAACAGCATGTTTGGTGACCTCGGGCAGGTTGTAGTTGGGTTGTCAAAATAGAGTATATGGATGAAAGATTGTTGCCTTGAGGATAGTTCTTGCTGGGCAGCTTGCTCATTATACCAAGTTCAGTAGGCCTTACCATGGAGGTAGGAACCAGTACCCCTATTAAATTGAATTAAATTAAAATATGTATGTTCACAAAGCACTGTAATAGTTCAGTAATTTTTTCCATGAAACTCAAAGCAGGTTGCGCTTGTTAAACTGAATGTTTGCTTGATATTCCTGGGAACAGTCTGGCTCTTAAAATAAATTGTACACTGTGGTGTATGCATGGTTAGTTTCTGCTTTTTGTCTCCATGTAATGCTGTTTGATTTGTATTGATTTAATCACACATACTGTTTTGTCTGTCTTTGAAAAGATGAAGTTTTCCTTCAGTCTGCAAAATCAGATTTATGCATGTAATGAACGAGATAAGGAATGTAATATAAATACTTATGCGATACAATGTATTGAAAAAAGGAATGCCACTCCAGTGTTTTTCTTTGCTGCTCTGTTTGGTATTTATTCCCAAGGTGTATTGAAACCAGCTTCACGAAAGTATGGGCATGCTTCCAGGGAACCATGTGGCTTAACTTGTGGATCATTTCTCTCAAGCCAACACACTGAAAACCACCATGCCGAAAAAAGTGACATCACCAGCCCAAAGGAGATCACGTCGTTAGGCTTCTTCCCAGGCTGTTTACGTCCAAGGAGATATTTTGGATTGGCCATCTGCGGTCTATTTTGAGCTCGGCTGCCGAGAAAGGAAGAGCGATTGTGGCTATGACGAGGGATAAGTGTAATGACCGTAGGAATCTCTCTGGAAGGTTGAGAGATGCGACATCAGCTGCCTCATTTTCCGTTACCTTGGGGTACGTTTGTGGTCAATGGAGCGCTTGCTTCATCAGGGATAAGATTACAACAGATTGCAAATTTCTCTTTTGGTTTTTTTTCCTCAAGTCCCCCCCCCACTCTCTGTATTCTCTGCCCTGTTGGCCGAGGCTTTAGTGAGATGATTCAACTATGCTAAGCATCTTGTACTCGTCAGAAATGTAAATAGAGAATTTGTCATTGGTGATGATTTATTTCTCCTGGTTTATTAGCAGCTTGGACAGATGAGCATATGTCACGGTCACTGAGGATTAGGGACAAGTACGGTTGGACATAGTATGTCAATAAGGCACAATCAAAATGCAAATCAGGTTGGTGCTAAATTCTGTTTTCCCTTAGATACGCACTTTGTTGTCTTAAACTTTAATCCAAACATTTTTTGACGCAGCAACAATGAAATGGGATTCATTTCAGGAAGAGGAAACAACTGTAGAAATATATACATGAGCAGTTGTAAAATGCAAACATGTCTTTAAAGTAGGGGTCACTCGCTGTGAAATACATGTAGAAGGGTGTGGTGCTGAATTGAGGATATTTCTGCCTAATGTGTCAATCGGTGTCTCTAACGTCTAATCTCACAAGGAATGGTGAAAAACGTACTACTAGCGATTTTGGTATCCCAGTAAATTGCATTGCCGGAAGACTTATCTCCATCATTGACTAATGATGAAACTTGGTTAAAAAAAGGAGAAGACAAGATTGTTGCCATCCAAATGCAACCTTTTTAAATCGGGAGGCTCTGTGGGTCTGTTGCCTTTGAAACAACGTCTTGGGGCTGTTTGCCAGGCAGCGTCCACGGGGACTCTTCATCACCGTCACCATCATCATCATTATCTTTTTACTTGGCCCAGCCAGACTCCAGTTGACAGTGGACGTGCGTGCTGAGAACCCAGTGACCAATCACAGAGCAGCAGCTCCTCTGATATTGCCACGGCCACAATTAATGACAGCTCCATGTATCTCTCTGCCTAACTAAAACCGGCATTGAAACAAAAAAAAAAATCTGTTTGGCTGTTCTGAATCTGTAGGGAAGATGAAGGGATTTAATGCAAGGAATTTCTCAGACTCTTGACACTCTGAAGGAAGACGTCACCACACAAAAATTGTGTAAAGCATATAATTTTATCCTCAGTTTTGGAGTAAAACTTGAACACTGACGACAAGGCTGATTACAAGGTGCTGACAAGGCTTGCGAGACATCAACATGTTGGTTTTTTCCCCGTTTGTAATATTTTCCAATATTTTCAGTAGTGTGACTATGTAGGCTGTTTGTTCTCAGTTCTTTAGATATTTAAAGTGATGCATTGTCAAAGTAAAAAACAGGATAACGGTAGTCGAGAAAATATAATATTTCAGCATTTTACCTTAATAGCAGTAGTAAAATTGTTTTTGAAAATCATTTTACATGAATTGATGTTGATATAATGAAAGTATGAAGAAAATGCAGTGTCTGTTAGAATACATGTAGCTTCATTTTATATTACTTTTACTTTATACTCCCCTTTACACTTTTTTCTTCTCCCTCAGTCTTCTTGGTAGTCAGTTTTTAATTTGCCCGGTCAATACGACTTTTCAAAAGAATTCTGAGAACTTGCACATGAAACAGCCACCGAGAAACTCATTACTATACTAGTAATTCCTGCCTGGCACTGTGAGCAGAGGTGCCAAATCCAATCTGCCTGTTTGTTCTCCCAGTGACCCCCCTCCCCTGCCACCCCCCTGGGATAGGAATAGCTTCCAGGAATTATTAGTTAACCTCGAGCTGAGAAAGGAAGAAGAGAACGCGGATGGTACGGGACGGGACGTAGAGTGAGCCAGCAAGCCTGGAGCCCCAAACATGCCTGGAATGGCAATCAGCTGACAGCATGAGGCCTCATAATAAGACCCAACTCCTCCGGCCCACAGCACAAGTCAACCCACCTCGCAAACAACCATCCTGTAAACTGACTATTTATAAATATCTTCATCATCTCTCCTACGTGGGTGCCTGACAGAATTTGTGAGGCAGTTACTATAGTAGCTCTGAGATGTCGATGATAAGTTGAGCACCTCTGAGGAATATATTTTTTAATACTTGTGCTGCAGATATACTTGACAGCTCTATGCACTAACAAGCTGATTAGACAGGATATGGCAACAGTGTGCCCCTCCTGAGCAGTGCAGGGTGTGTATGTCTGTGAAGCTTTTTAATTGATTGAGGTAGGGGCGATGGCTCGGGTACATCTGAGATGGTGGATGCCAGACTATCCAAGTCACCAGAGTCCCAATGGAGTGGACTGCGTACTGTGCTACTGCCAGTGTTGTCAGCACAGCCAGGGATGCAAGAAGGACGGGGAGCCGGACCACATGGTACGTAGGGGTACATGTATCTTTGGTAGTCGTCATCATCATAATTGAA
This sequence comes from Acanthaster planci, assembly GCF_001949145.1. Next base: position 5,035,423 of record NW_019091355.1, on the reverse strand, counting down.
TAACTTGTAGTTGAAGATCGGAGATGACATGCCATTTTGAAAGGGGATGCTCCTAGACTTGTATCAGAGATGCCAGCACAGATGATAATTAATTTCACCGGCGGCGAATGGTGCTATTTCTTCACCGTGATTGCAGTGATGCATTTCTCCATCTTTATTTAATCCGTTTGAGCATCTGTCATCTCATCCTAAATTTTTGTCGAAGGCTAATGTTCAAAGTGTAAACACCTCACTGCATCCTTCTTGTATTTACCAAGGTCAGTATGTCACATGTAGCATTACAAAGGAACACCACTCATCCTGGAAAAAGAGTCAAGGATTTGTTCCTTGCCATTGTTGAGTCAGTTTGACGATGGTGACACTATGTCATGGCTAACTTGAACTGTTAACATTACCAGTTTTAGTAGAAATTCTGTGCGTACATGTATGTAGCACGTTAGCACTTGAAACCTCATGTAAAAATGTATCATGTATCATGTAAAAATGGGTAGGCAGTTTCTTCCTTGAACTTGAATACACAGATCAGATTGTTGGGTGATTTGCAGGATGAATTTCCCTTTGTTATGCTACCAGTGGTTAGCAGGACGTATTCTGGTGAGTAATGTGTATATGGCTGACTGAATTGATGAGGATGGTTGTTGCTGTTGCATGCAGTGACAGTTGGCTGGTTGCTACCCGTTGTTCATTGGAACACGGACCATGATTGGATTGACTCGGTGTACAGTTACGACAGCCCCCCGTGCATCTGAATGCAGGGTGGTACCTGCCACCATGGAGGACCCTGTGTATGTATTTTGCATTTATATGATTCCCTGCACCCTTTTGAAGTGTGAAGAATGCTCCATATGGTGCAGCAATCTTTGCCAGGGCAGAATCATCAATGCGTGCGTAATTTACATAATCTTGACGAACATGCGTGAGTGTGTGGCCAGGTGGGCTGACCCCGCCAACGCACTCTGAGTTAACTCGTGTGAACTGTCATTACAGTTCACAAGTGCTTTCATTTCTCTGTTGCATAATGATGGCTGTGACAATGGTGGGGGAGATCATGTTGCAGACAGGTGTAGTTTTCACTGCTTAAGGACATTAATCTTACTTGTGAAATCATTTTTTGTCCGGCCAACTGACGACTTTAAAAGTAAGTGCAGGAGTAACAGAATGAATTTCTCCTGCTATGGAGCCCTTTTTTGTTCATTCCGTTGATTGAATCCAATACTCGTTTCCCTTTTCATCACTTTTGTTTGTCCCTTTCGTATCAGAATTCATGCTTTGGCTTGGACCGGCAAAATTAAGACTACTTGGAAACTCTGCTTGTGTGTTGTAAAAAAATCCAGGAATGTACCTGTTTTCAAGTCGTTTTTTTTTTTTCAATTGCCAACTTCACCAATTTTGTCCCTCGTTTGTCAGTATTGCAAAAAGGATAGTCAAGCAGAGGCCCAAATGTTTATGTGGAGTAGGCATAGGCTGGCATGTGTACTTAAAGGCTTGTATGCAGAAATTGGAAAATCCCCTACGTGTTCATTAACAACAGGAAGTGTGAAAAACCCTTGGATGTGCTCTGGGCTTACGGTAATTTAATGGAACAGATTTAGGCTACATACTGAGCAAAAGTCAAATGAGAGCCAGTTACAAGCAATATGCATGCATCATGTGACATTTAAGCTGATGCCCAGCTTTTCATAAGCAAATGTTTTCTGGGAACTTATCTAGTTTCTGGGCTTAGCTCTGGGGAATTAGCCTCTATCTGCACACTTTGTGGAGACATTTGTGCGCATTCTGATGAAAAATAGCTACCCACACTTGCTCTGTGCCATAAACAGGTGAGCTGGTGCTACAAGTAGCAAATCTTTCGTTAGTAACTGCATGGGTTGCACATCCCTTGCTGCTGCTCCCAGTATATGGACCCACACTACCAAGACACTTCCTCAGCAAGTATTGACTCCAATGAAACCTTTTATTTTTCTTGTCTTGTCTACCTGAGTGTGTGTGTTGGGGGAGGGGGTGGAGTAATACCCCTATGACCCGTTCCCACCTGCTAAGGTACATTTATGTCCTCTTTCCCTCTCCCAGCAAGACTCCCCTGACTGTTTCACCATGTCTTTGTAATGTAACACACATTTCTGGACAGGTGGTGGTTGCTTCCCCCCCCCACCCTCACCCTCATCCCAACTTTGAAATTGGAGTGGAAGTCAAAGTGAGACAGGCACCACATTTGTCATGTCTTCCGGTTTCCTAATTGACTTTTCTTGCCACTTAACCCTGGTTGGTCTGTGGTTCCTTTCTGATAATTGAAGGCAGTAGTTTCTTTTTTTTTGGGGGGGGGAGGTCGGACATTCGTGGGGCACTTATTCCCCAGGAAAATGTCAGGACTTACTCATCCATGGTCTTTTACCCAGGTATAATCTCTGGTCCTTCATCCCCTTTGTGACGTGTAGTCAATAGAATTTTCAAGGAGCTACCTTTGTTTAAATGGGGATTGTTTAATTGGGGATCTTTATTTCAGTAATCTGAATATGTGCATGCAACCTCTAAATAAAAATGTGTCCTTGGAACTTCTGCTCCTGGAAGAACATCAACAAAGTTGCAAACTACATGTACATAGATACACATTTTGAAAGCTAGAAATTGAGACAAGTTATACAGTATGTACCTGTATGTGCCTCAGTGAGTGCTTTTATGAGACTTTTTGTTCACAGTTTCCAAAGTTATACTGACGTGATATGAGGCTTAGGGCTGGTAATATCAAACAAACTAGTTACCATGTTTCCCTCCCTGGTGAAATATTGGATACAGTCCCAGCATCTTGCATTCGAAGGTCTTTGCTAAAATTGCTTGTGTTGCCATGAGGTGGGACAGGGCTGTTATTCTCCAATCTCAGTCTATCCCCTCAAAGATTTCGCCACAAAAACTTGACACACTTTTGCAGAACCTTCCAGTTTACTGAAAGCTTCCATCAATTGAGATCCCCCCCCCTAAAAAAGTGAGACTCTTCCGAATTTCTAACCATACTACTTTGTTTGGCATTCTTGCTGGCAAGGTTATTCTGAGAGGGAATGAAGCATGTACCCATCATTGATAAGAAAATAAAAAGAGAGGAATAACAGAAGAATTAACGGTAACTAAAAGCTTGGGCCCGTCTCTGCATTCCCCTCCATTTGTTGGGATTTGTTGTCAGTTTTTCCTATCAATCAGCAGAGGAGGCTGTTGTTTAGTTTACACCTGCTTATCATCAGGTTCTCCTGGAAAGTTAAGCCTGCGTGACTCCCTTTTTGAAGGGAGTGAAACTTACTCCAACAGAGGTGACAAAGACACTTAACATGAAAAGGTGTTCAAACCCATATCTAAGGTGAAAAGGAATCATGCATTTCCTACCAGTGATCAAACTTTTATACAGTGGCGATGACTGATTTTTTTTTTTTTTTAAACTTCTTAAAACACGAGTGGGGGATCCTGGCTTGCACACCAGGCCTGGTGTTGCTAGACTGAACTTCCTCAGGTTGGGTGGGGGGGGGGACTGGCGCTGATACTCAATCTGGGTATTCCCCAGTGGATCTTAGGGTAACAACTGCATGCTGGCAACCTCAGTCGTGCCCAAGTCTGATTTCAAGTGGGTAAATTTTTCTTTGGTTGGGTTCATTGTGAGCACCAAGCTAATTGCTCATTTTATGATGATATGGACACACAGCATTTCTGGAGTTCACTTGCCAGGAACAGTCATGCGCAGTGTAGCATAGAGACACAGACGGACATGCTGTAATATCTTCTGCCAATGTCAAAACCGAAGGTAAAATTTACTGCATCACTTTTGATGATGAACAAAACAAGATCATCCATTTACTTGATTTCAAGTGTAATCCTTGGACTCAGTGTCAGTATAATCATATTAGGAGAGGACTTAACCCTAACCCCAACTCATTTTGAAATTGGAGGATTAAGGAGTGTTTAGCGTGAAGGAAAACATTTCATGTAATAACTACATTAAATTGTCTATTTCGACATGGGCAACCATTCATGTTCTCATTTGAGTAAAGCTCTCCTAGAAGCATTACGCCATGGATAGTAGCATTGTGCAGCATATATGGCACACAGGGACAATCGCTCTTTTTTGACCCCCATTTTGCCTGTCACAGTGGTAATCAACTTCGGTGTCAAACCCAAGTGGATGATAACGTACCGTGGATCCCTAAACTGAACATCAAGCAAACTGCATCTCATTACGCAAGGACCTAGGAATCGGGAGACAGTAGAATTGTATTTCTCACATACAGGTTTCCATCTCAATAAATCTCACTTAGAAGCCTTTTTATGCCAGTATAACTGAAGGGCCCAGACAGCTGAGACTTCACCCCTCCCTCGGCCTAAGGACAGATTTCCTCATAAACCATGTTTAAAATCCTTTGGGCTGTTACACCCTAACAGTCAGGAGAGCGTGCAGACAAGTTACGCCCACTTTGGCCCCGCGGTGCTGCTTTCACCCAGGTCATTGTACAAAGCCCGGTTAAGCAACAAAAGACAAGGTACCTAATTAGTGAGGCTGCATACACCCCAGGGCTACACCAACCAGTGCTCAGGCATCCCCTCAATATTCCAGTTGAAAGCCTTCCCCCTTGTAACAATATTTACACGAGTTGCTAGACTGTGCTGATGGCTGGGGGCTGCTTCAATCTTTATATCACCATGTAAAACCTCATTGAGCATCCTTGAGGCTGTTACTTTTATTTACACCAGTACCCAGTTCACTTGATCTTCTTCACCCCCTCAGTCCAGGTGTTGATTCAGTTGGGTCCATATTCATTCTAGGTACTAATCTTGGTTGAAGACCTTAGCAGATTTTTCTTTTGATATTTGGTCTTCGATTTTGTTCTCTAGGCTTTCACTCTTTCAGAAAGTGATATCTGATCATTTCTGTGCTGTGTTTGATTCTACCAACGTTTCTCCACATAGCACAAGGCTGTTGTCCCTTGAAATGTGCCATCTATTGATGAGATATTTTCAGCGTGGATATTTGCGTGGGTAACAAATATCAAATTGGGTAGACATGTTCAGTGTGGCTTGCACCACGCTCGAATGAACCTGTTCGTGCAGGCAAGGAGTTCCTACCAAAGGGGCATTGTTGCTATGGAAAAAAATGCTATCTCTTTGTTCTTGCACAGAGCAGATACCAATTAACAACCAGGCAGCCAGACTGGCGGATTCAGTCGGTGGGTCGGGACGCGGTTGACAAGTGAGGATTCTCTGTTTGCAAGCAATTCCTGCACCCAATTTTGCGGCATTGCTTACCATTAAGCAAATTTTTATAACACAAAAATGTGTTTTTCGGTAAGCGTATTGCATAGCAAACATTTCACAGTCTCTCTTGCGTCACTAAGTTAAGCAAATTTTTCCATTGAGGTTAGGGTGCCTTTTGCTGTGCTTACTAGTTACAGTCTCCATGAAATACGGGAGGCCTCTGTTAGCATAAATGGTATACTTATAGCAACTCTGGAATTCAGCCCTATTGAGTATTTAAACACATCAATGCACATACACGTTCCCATGGATATGACATTGATTATAGCACATATTTATAGGCATGCTAGCTCATTGTGTGGCAATGTTGTTCAAACTTACCCAACCTGGTTCTTTCTCACCTCTGATGAGGGGGTTCTTGCATGTGGGAGTCCATTCCCTAGGGGATTCCAGGTAGCACCTTGGCCAGGTTGCGTTAATTGCTTCTCACAATGAACAGGGGATAACCAGACTGCACAGACCAAAACCAGTGAGGAACTCTTTTTTTTTCAATTCCCTTGGTGGTTCAGAACCAAGATAAGGAAAGCTCCATGTACATCATTGCGGTTGATACCCATCGATCCATCAAAGGGCTGATGGTATCGGGAAACACTCGCCTCCTCAGGGATGCGGGGAGGAAGTGAATGCAGTAGTCATAGGGGGTTTCTTCCATAAGATGACCCAGACGAGTGTGGCCGTGAATCAGTCAAACACTGAAGTTTCTTTTAGAGTCTGCGATGAGAAACATGTTTTTCCATATCTTTGAGATCAGTTCAGACACCAGAAATGCACAAGATCAGATCGGGCTTAAACTGTGGGTTTTCGGTCCGTGCGAACTTTTATCCCTGTCACTCTTCTCTCAGGAATTTTTGTGATTATCCTGCAGTGGGACTGGATGTTAGTCAGCAGTTATTTTTTCTCTCTGGTAATCCACTGTTACCCACTTTTTGTGGTACTAAAGGGAGCAGCTTTGGAAGTGTTGAAACCAGTTGCAGATAGTACTTGAATTTGAATGATTAAATGTGTGTGAAGCTTTACAAGAACTAAGTGATGATAAAGCTTGAAAGGTTCATTAAAAATGACCCAGCATTTATCCTTAGGCAGCCCCTTGGTTTCTTCTCCATATAGGCTGATCTTTTGTGACTTTTTGATCACTTAGGACCCGGTACTTGTTTGAAGAAGCACTTTATTTACAGCTTTCAAGTTTGTTGGTTTCATTCTTCTGACAATGCATCAGAGCCATAAAGATGGACAGAAATGACTAATCAGATATCATATACAAACATGTACATGTCCAGTTTTTGGTGTGTGTGTGTGTGGGAGTGGGGGGAGAATTCAAAAATGAATGCCGGGCTTTGGGCCTACATGTATTTATGATGGGGGGGGTTAAAATATCAAAACCTTACTCAAAACTCCATGGGGGGGGCAGGTACGCCATCGATACAAGTACGCAACCAGAGATGAAATTGGCAAGTCATCAAGTGCTGAGTTCAGAAAACCTCTGAAATGAATAATTTCCCCTCACATTTTTATTTGTCAGTTGTAATTTTTTTCTGTTGGAGAGACAGAAGTTCAAGCCATGGTTTTTATGGGCTAAAGGTGACATTCTGTCCATCAGGACTGTCTCCCAGTGGACCCTTTTCCTATGAGTAATCCAGCCATGAACTCATTCGACAAATTGCTGACCGTCATAAAAACCCAGCAGTGGCCCTGCATGATTAATTTCTGCTGTTGGACCAAATTGCTGGGGACCGCACTAACATTTTTTGGTGATTATGCCATCAGAGCCTCTCAGTGACCCTGAACTCCATCTTAACTTTGCATCCTGAATATTTTTCAGGGCCGGGAGGTATTTCCCTGCTGTTGGGGGGAAAAAAGTGGCAGTTTTGACATGAAACAGGGACTCCTTTCTACACCCTCCAAAGAAAAAAAAAAGGAACTGTAGATTAGGGAAATGAATCGCATTGGAAATGACAGAACATAAATTTTCATGCCAGAAACTTCCAGTGTGGATGTAATTATGTGGTCCTTATGGAATGCATACCTTTACAGGGGAAAAACATTGTGGAAACCTGGCAGTGCACTTTTCCGATTCTCTTTCCCAAAGCATGTGCAAGTAAAAAAATCAATTTCCTTCCAAATTGTTAGTTCAATACAGGTTTTGAATTCCTTGAAGAATTAATTCTTTAAACTTCTTGCAATGTTTTGTAGAGAACAGTTGGCATTTTGTTTCTGTAAAGAGGATGTTCAGGGTATACCTTTTGACTTTCACATATTGTCGGCTCTAATTAGGAAAAATACTGCCCAGCAATTGATTGTGCAATTGCAGAGAAAAACAAACCAAAAAACAAATCAACTGAGAGCCCTTTTTTGTCGAGCAGATATATTCAGTCCTTCATAGCCAATTTGTGTGCAGAGCAGGTCATAGAAATGGCCCCCCAGGTTGGTGAAAAAAATGATTAGGCGGCGTCAAAAGTAGCCTACTCGGTTTGGGCTAGAAATAACACACATGCCTGTGGGAGATTTCTGCCAGTGACTTTCATGATATATAGCAGTATCCAAGTAATTTGGATGCAGTCAAATGAGAAAAACGCAGTTGATGTCGAAAGAGGAGTAAATTTCTTTAACATTTTTAAAATATGGCATTCTCAAATCTACATGTATTTTTCTTTTCCAAATTCAGAATAAAAAAATATCCAAAGAATTTATTACTTGAACTTCCTTGAACAAATTCTGTCAGTAATTGGACTGAAGAAGCATGACACACATAATTTCTAGTGTGAATTTTTTGAAGTCCAAACATGGAAATCATTTCAAAATTAATGCGCGGTTTAGACAAAGTTAGTTTAACTTCTCTTAGGTCGAAGAAATACCAGGGAGTACGTCACGTAAAGGTAAATTTTTGTGCCGGGAAGGATGGCTGTAGTCTGAATTTTGGGGCACAATCTTAATGCTCAACCAGCAATAAATGAGCAGGCACAATGGAGTCTGGCATACAGACTACAGAGAGTGCAGACTTAATAGGAATAACAGCTTGGCCACAAGGGAGACCTTGCCAGGGTCCATTACATATATAATGACACACACAGGCAAGGGAGATACTTTGTTGACTGTTGTCTGCAATTCTGCTTCTCTGGGAAGGCTTGAACAATTTTTCCATTCAGGCCTTGCACTCAGCAGCAAGGTTTCACAATGCTGAATTTGAATCTAAACGACCAGGGTAGTGGTGTACTTTACTTGTACAGTTGGAGGACCTGACCCAGAATTCAGACTTTTGTGGAAAGCCCCAGAACAGAACTCTGAGAACAGTGTGGCCGTTCTAGGTGTTACCAGGAATAGGCATTAACTGGAATAAGTGTGCTCTTTTTTTTTCTCTGGCTTTTGCAGCGGAGTTTACCACAGACGTCAGGCCTGCCGGCCATGTTTACCGAGAAGCTGGCCCCAGAGACAAGCAGCAAGCCATGCAATGGACAGCCAGCCCAGGAGAATCACCACGAGGATGAGACCACTCCGGTAAGATCTGACCTTCCCTCCAAAAACAGACCCTTTAGTAGTAGTGTTCATTGTCCCCATTTACACATCTAGAGAAGTTGGGGGTGGTGTCAAAGGGTTGCAAGTAACCACTGCATGCAAAGAAAGCAACCAAGAGGTACTTGCTTGTAGACGTACATGTAAATGAACAGGACAACCTCAGAGGAGCAGTATTTATTTGAACCGTCGCTCAGAGGTACGCTGAGGAATTTTCTTCCAAACAAATGCGTCACAAGATTTCATGCTCTACCATGTTCAGCCAAACAAACATGTCTGGGACATGCCGATCGGTGGAGGTCATCGGTCGGTCAAGAACCACGCAGTGCATGTCTTATCTGTGGACTGGTTGGAAGTAACTGATGCCTCGCAGTGCTGCCCTTTGACGCCCTGTGCTACCCCACGTGCCCCCTTTGCCCCCCCCCATGGCACTGCCCTGCCCCTCTGCCCGCCCCGTCAAAATGGCACCTCAGGAGAGCACTTCACACCTTTCCGTGCACTTTAGCAATCAATCATTCAATTTATCCAATCAGCTTCTTTTTACACAAACAAGCAAGCCTCCCTAAAGAGTGCAAGAAACTCAGTGACTATAGCGGAATTAGTTTTCTTGTTCCAGGGCATTCCTGATGTGTGTTGGGATGCTTGGATAATCTCATTTCAAAACCCTTGGACATTGTGCCGGTGTTGTGGTATTGCTGAGTCCATCAGGAGTCCTCCTCACTAGTCTGCTTTGTTTCCTCTTGGTTTCCCCATAAATCAATGACAAACCAGTGTCAAAGTCAAGTTAGACATGTAAATGTAACGAATAAGACATTCCTTTGTTGTCGTTCATCTTCCTGTGGTGCTCGGTGACTGGACTTGTGAATAGATTGGTGGTGGACACAGTATAACCCCTCATGACCCCATGCCCATAGTTCTGTGGAACTTTCTCTTATTGCCTACTGCTTGTATGGGTGACCAGAGTTTGCCGAAAGTTCATCCTTGGTGCAGATTTTGCCTCAAAATGCACGTTCACCCCAATTGCATTATGGGGGGGGAGTATTTCAATTAGTATTCGGTAATAACATTTTATGTGGTGTTTTGAACGAAGTGTGAGATTTTTAAACTCTTTATGAGCTTTTCCTTTGTTTTGTGCTGCCATCCAGCCATACTTTTTGCTTATACCCACTGATTGGCAGAAATTGCGACTGTGATTTGTAGCAACAGAAAAGGCCATGTTCATTCTTTTATCCTTGTACATCTCTCCTCTGAATTATTTCAGTCTCTCACTTGTGCCATTATAGTCTTGATCTCTTGGCCAGAGAGCACTTTTATTTCTTTGCCATTTTTTGGACCAATGGAGTTTTACTAAGTCCATTGAGGAAGAGACTCTTCTTTGTAGAAGCATCAGTTACGTCTGAGGCTCAGTTTTTATATGTCTGCGGTCTGACCAATCAGGAAGCTGGCTTGAAATCAGATCAAGGAACACTTTCAGACAGGAAAAAAGAAAAAGCAGTGCTGCGTCTACCCCACTGAATCTGTCTTGTGGTCCTGTACAGAGTGTTTATGGAGCGGTTCCAAGATTTGTTTTGATGCAAATGGTCTTCATTCTATCCGATGATGTCTTGGAATTGATAATGCCGACTGGGCTGGCCCTCAGAAATCTTTTATTGTTGTAAGCTTGAGCTTTGACTTTCGTTATTTAGTCAAGAAAACCACGTAGCCATAAGAGCAAAAATAAGGGGAAATCAGTTTGGCCAACTCCCTGGATCATGCTATTGCATGGGTAGCACTATCCCTTGAAAACCACAGTTGTTGATACTGCTAAACAAAGTCATAAAAATCACACCTTCTAGGAATCAGCCTGCTGTGAAGAATGTTTTCTTGGTGTTGTTTACCAACACTGCATGTTGATATCTGTTGATAGGGATAGTAAACGCTTAATGATATGACAATACATGCTCAATGGTCTATGTTTGCAGCATTGCATACATGGAGGAGATTTAGATAACAACCTCTGCAAAAGGGCATTGTTGGGACCATCTTTGTTTGGATTCACACCCTTGCACTAAAATCTACACATCATTGTTATTCCATTGTGAAATAATAAGATCTGTTTTGTTAATGGACTGAGGATTAATAGTCCCTGGGAAGTGTTGGTATCATTTGTTGGTAGGGAGTGTACAAAGCATTGTGTGTACTGGGGTTGAGGTGTACTGAGAATACTTGGATTAACATTTGATGAGTCTGCTTCAGGCTGGAATTTCACACCAACTCTCTGTTCCAGAATGTTAAAAGAGAACACTTTGATAGCTCCATGGGGAGACTGTGTGCCTTTGTTTGAGTTAACTGTCTCCTTTGTATTGGTGCAGTTGGTTTTTTTTCCTTATGCTGCAGATCTCATGGGGAACAAAAAGTTACATTTAAATGCTGTAAAGTTTGTTAGAGAGAAAGGTTTTAACTGTAAAGGAATAAAAGATTGTAACCTGCTGAGCCTTGAGAATGATTGTACAGATCTGGAAGAAGCTTCTAGACAGATTGATGAAAGTGTACTTTTCAAATTGGATAGTTCCGGGTTCATCAGCAGAGGTTAAGCCGGGCAAAATTGTTATCTGAACTTTTTTCTTGACAATCTGATTAAAACTTCTGCTGGGGATTTGTTGTGTGTGTCTTGCATGGCACTGCGCTCTCGTATCAGGTCCCACGGAGTTGTTAGGCTAGATGGGCCACTCAGTCATGAGAACCGTTCATTCAGATCCACATGAAGCCAGAGTTTGTGTTCACATGCTGGGATAAGCTGTGTCACAAGGCAAGCCTTGTAAGAAAACACAGTGTCATTGGAACAAGCATGAGGCCGCTAATCCTACCAAGCCCTCCTCAAAAAAATGTCACCTTTACAATCCGGCCTGTTGGAATATCCGTTATTGATTTTCTGAACAAACCCACCACCCATGGGTGTCTCTTTCCTGTGTTGCATACCAAAGTTTGCAAATCAATGAAGTGCACAAAAAAAGGTCTATCAATAAGGCTGAGGGTTGCCGAAGGGTCCAGTGATTCAAAAATGCAGGCTTGGATCTGTGTTGTTGAGGATTGTAGCTTAACGAAAACGACTTTGATAAGTAATATCACTGATTATACCTGAAGATTTCTGAGGAAAAATAATAACAGTGAGTTGCAAAAGCTTACGAACTGATCGGCAGATATGTCGTTTTCTCTATGGCAGAGATATTATAATGCATTTTGATTTCATTTTAATCTGGTAACTAAATATTGAAATCCTGTCTAATTGCATGACATTTGCAGTATTTCTTCTGTGGAATGTCAGTATTGAGAAGCACTTGGACGCAGAATTAATGGAGCATAATCTAATAAGCTTTCCTCGCTGATAAAGGCCATTGTCAATTTATAATATTGAAACAAAGCTTTTCTTGTTGAGAATTTGAGTCTTGTGCAGGGAGCAATATCCACCAGACCACAACTTTCCTGAAGTGCGCCATTGTTTTGAAACTAAATCTAAATAAACAATGATTCACTAGACAGTATGAACAAATCTTCAAGCAACAATTGACTCTTTGTGTGTCATTATGATCAATTATGATTCAACTCAGTAATATTTGTAAGTTGGTCCCACCGCATGAACTATAATTTGTTCACCCTCTATCCACCCCACACCCTCCACACCCCTCTGACTCACAGTAGAGCATGCCACTTCCCACTGTCAACTCTCACTATGCAAACAGCCCTGGAAGTGTTTCTGGACTGTTCCATTTTGGGCGTACTCACTGGTAGAGGCGTCAACTAGGCATACCAGAGTCCCTCATTCATGGGCCAAGGGGTATTACAGGCCCTGTCCTGCTTGTGCATGGTGTGTAGACTCTATTGTCTGATTGTCCCAGTGTTTGCCTTAACAAATTCCAAAGAGTGTGGGAAAGTCACTGAAAACCACCAGCGGGGCGGCACTAGATTGGAGGCAAGGTATTTCTGGTGGAGTGTGTGCCACTCTCAATGCACTGCTGACTGCATGTAGCTGACTCACTTATCAACACACATGTATCTCCAGGACTATAATTAGATTGGATAGATAACCACTCAAGTACAAGTTCAGACAGTGGATTCATCTGTGATGGAGTTTGCTTCATCAGATAACTTGTAGCAGTTTGATGTACAATTCTTGAGGCTTATATCAGAGTTTTGCCTCACATGTGACCATCTGTGCACGTTCACATTGTGGTCTATGCAGAGCAAGACTGAGACATTCTGAGGAACAGGAAACACTTGACACTTTGATAGAGTGATTTCAGTCTCCTCAAAGCCTGTGGAACCGGCAGTGTTGAATATTGTTATCACCGGTCTGTGTCTGTGTATACATGTGTACCTGTGACAAAGTGTGATTTAAGAACTGAGTGACCTCGGGAGATTAGTCAGGTCAAGTACAACAACTTCTGCCGGCAGTGGTCTTTCAGTGCTGGCAAGGGGAATACCGTCCCGGCCATCATGTCACACTAGGCCAGGAACCACAGCGTGGAGAAATTCCCTCCCCTTCCCAAGTCCGAGGAATTATACCAAAGGATTCAAGCACCAGGAAGTGAAGGATTTATCACCCTCATTGCTCTCCTCCTCGGGAGAGGTTGTGTCCAGTCGCGTGTGGTGTTGTTTGGATCTTGCCAAAAACTAGAGCCATGTTGAAGTTTGTGAGTAAGACGCCCAGCCCTGTGAAGCCGGGACAATTGCCCTGGGACCAAAATAAGCAGAAATACGGGATGTACATCTTGGATCTCAATCAGAATTATGATAATGTAAGTATTTGGACATGGTCAGAGTCTGAATATATACGTGTATGCCAGCACTAGTTGTGGTGGATTGTGCCTGCGTACTCCTTCACTTCAGTGGCACATTTATTTTAAAACTGATTACAAAAGTTTTTTTGTTTTCTGTGACAACATGAACAGAAATACCAACATTTTCAGACCACGTCTGATGAGTGGACTGGATAGCCCAGGCTATAGGAAGAAGGCAAAAATATACAAACACAGCAAACAACAAATCGAGAGTTAGCTCAAACAGTAATTATCTCAAGTTAATGGAAACACACCATTACATACTGTTTACCAACATGATCAAAGAGAGGCATACCTGTATTGGCAGTACTTTGAGGATTGTTTCTGGTGCCTCTTGGTGATTGCATGAAGGTGTTTACGTATCACGTCTAGTTCACAAGAAGAAATATCATAGATGTCCTTTTCTGGTTTCCCTGATGTATTTCCTATTATCTTCTGGTACAAAGTTTAACTTGGGGAAGTTTATGAATGAGTGTTGTTTGCAGGGCAGTGGAAGAGGAATTCCAAGCATTTTCAGACTTTGGAAATTAAACCAGGGTCATCTAGGTTCTGATGAAAAGAATCTCGCTTGTAATGTTTGCTTAGCGTTGATTGATTCATAATTGCACCAAAGCCAGGACTACGACCTTGCAAGATAGTTTTACTGGAGGTCAGTTTGGTTCTTGCCAATTAAAAAATATAAAAATGCTACCGTACCAAACAAGTGCATGTACTTGTACATGTACCTGTGGTTACATGATTATTAAGAGACATCTGTTTCTTAAAATAGTAGCATCTGTATATGGAATTCTTTCCCTTTTTTTGAGAGAGAAAACGGCCTTATCTTTGTCCAGTTTCATGGTCTGAAATGTCCTTTCTTGTAGACATATTAATGTTACAATTCACTTACCTTGGATGTCTTATAGTTTGTACAAATGTTAGCATCGCAGTCTGTCGTCAAAAATAGAAGTCAGTTTGCACAACATGCGTCTAGCCCCCTGCTAAGATGAATCATGAATGTCAAAATCATGCTGTATGGGCAGAAAAAAAGTAGTTTTGAAGCAAATGCACACGGAAAGACTTGTACCAAGGCTTTCTGATTATTCTGCAGTTTTCTGTTATCACATTTGTCGACGACTCTGCCTATGAATTCTTGTGGTCTGTGTTTCTGCCCTCAAATTCATTCTCGCAGATTTAATTTGCGTTTCTTGTGGACAATAAACTCACACACAGCTTCTCCTGTTTCTTAATAAGGTTCATCAAGTGTTGCTGCATTGCAATTGCAGCGGACTTTTTCATTTCCTGATGTCTCCTTGGAGCATAGTCAGAGAAACTGGAATTTGTAATTGCACAACAAGGGGATTAGAAGGGGGCTGTAGCAAAATCCTGAATGCCCCATTTCAACCTGTTTGAATCATGCCCATTCAGCCAGGCTTTAAACATTGGACAAAAGGAAGAACAGTGGTTCACCGAACCCCAGGTGATGGGGGCATGCATGTTCATTGACTCACCCCCCCCCGTCCTGTCCATTGTAGGGTTGTGGCAGTTACAGTCGTATAACCCCAGAGCATGCCAGATGCGGAAATGAATTGTAAATCCCTAGACAATGTACAGGACTATCTGGTATTTGTCGGATTTGTCCTAACATTAATGTTTGTACGTGTACCTTGGTCTTCTCAAGGTGAGATTCTTTTGAAGACATTACGAATAAATGAAAAGTGTACTTCAAACGTTTTTGAGGTAATCTTGCAACTATGTTTTTGGAAACTAAATTAGTGGCATTGTTAGTTCAGGGAGCAGAAGACAGCGAAATTAAGCCTGAGGGACTTCAACCATTTTGAATGCACACATTTCTTGTAACCAGTTTTGAAAACAAAATTCGCGGTATCGTTAGTTGAGAGAAACTGCAGATTTTCAAGTACTCGTTAATTGTAATTGCCACCTTCATTTTCCATGGAAGTAAGATTTCTCTCTTTCAAATTTGATTTTCCAGTCTGGATAGTGTAGCCCCATGCTTTGTTCTTTGAATCCCCCCCCAGTGTATTTTAGGAACCTCCAGCCTTGGATGGAAGGAAAGCGAAACAGTAAAAATGGGGGGTGATGGGGTGGCATGTAGCGGAAAGAAACCAGCCAGAGTGACAATAAGCACTGTCTTTGGCTTTGTTCGAAGGTTTTGGTTCTGTGAGATTGCAATGAGTGCATTACATTGAACTCTGACATATTTACATCTTGTGCATTTCTGTTTCCGTCAAGTATGTTTCTCTCCCACGAAACAGCTTGATTTCAAGGAATGAAACTAGTTTCAGGAAATGAAAGTGCAGTCTTTTGGCACGCTGCAAGTACGCGTCTCTGAGTGATGCTGATAAAAGGGGAGAGAGAGAGAGAGCGATCACAGATGAAGATGATTTCAGCCAGTTTCCTGTCTGCCACATCTTCCGTGCCACTCACATTTGGTCGGCTGCAGGTCAAGCCATCTGGTAGAATCATCTTCCCCCCACGCATCCACCGTTACTCGTCTGTCTTTGGACAAACCCCCCTCTCTGAAGAACCCCTCTCTCTCACTCTGAAGTCTGAATCCCATAAGCTGTTTCCCATATCTGCGTTTCCCCCTTCCAAACCTCAGGAAACCTTTTGTAGTGTTGATGTTGGCTCTGGAAGGAATTGGCCCTTTCCTTTTTAGGAAGAAACATTGGTGCGGCCATCTATCCCTGTCCAAAAAAAATTGTATGGTCACCACAGATTTTTGTAAAAGTGTGTTTTTCATATTTTGCTTACATGTACTTGTCATCCCTGCCCTTGTTTGAAGTTTTGTTACTCGGACATTTTTTTGCCATTTTGGTTTTCCCTGCATATCATAGTCATTATCATTTTACAAAGGTACATCATTTTATCACAGTCATCATTGTTTTCATTCCTGTCTACCTGGATTT
This sequence comes from Acanthaster planci, assembly GCF_001949145.1. The sequence goes on along the minus strand of NW_019091355.1, from coordinate 5,018,901 downwards.
TTTCCATCATTACCATCATCAGCAACATGAATAACGGCATCACTGTTACTATTGGCATAATTGCCATTGTCATCACGATCAGTTTTATCATTGGCATCGCAGCGATTTGTCAGTTTTTAATGGTATAAAGGTCAGTTCATAATTTGTGCAAAATCAAACACCAATGTGCTTTTGTGACACCAGTCCAAATATTCAAGCTGCAAATTTGCAAAAAGTTTAACACATTTACATTAAACTCTGGTGTACTTCACTGTCAACATTTCATCACATCAATTTGGCTTCACTTCTGCGTTCACCTCACCCTGACTGCTTCCAACTCAGTACTTCAGTGTTTCACACTTTATTTTGGAATGAGTGCCAGACACTTCAGTACCCATGTGGTGTCCTGGCGTCTTGTCCTAGCCATCAGCTTTTTTAGACAAGTGTTTCTCCAGTGCGTGTCAAAAGGGAACACCCTCGTTAACAATGCAGGAAACCACACCAACCCGGGATGGATGGGATTTACTGCTCAATCACCGGCTGCATCCGAATCTGTTGTCTAGTGTTGGGTGTACCGGTAGATCTACATGGAGGTCTTCACTTGATTGAAACTATGTGGAGATGCACTGACAATAGACTTAGCCGTAGCTCTGGAAGCCTGTTTCAGCCACAGGCTGTGGCAGATAGTTGTATCTATAGCTCTAAGTAAAATACATGGGTTTGGAGAAGCCACTGACTTGCAGCTGCTGCTATTTTCCATAGACAGTGTATGTTACACCTAGCCATAGCCCATTGATTCAGATGCAGTCATATCCAGCCTGTGGCTTCCTGCCAATGTCAAGGGTCATCTGTGCTAACGAGAAAAGAAAAAAATACACAGGAGCACCATCTGGACCGGGGTTTTAATTCAACCCAGATCTGTCCTATCTGCCAGACTGCAGCTCACTGGCTGCCTCTTTGTTTTTCATCCAGGAAGGACGTTGCTTCCCTTGTCTCTCGAGGGTTTAGTCGCATCTCAATCTTCTTCTAAGAGCTGTTTGTCAAGGGATAATACCACTTGATGGTTTTTCTGCAGAGTATGTCCACTTGTACACTGTGTGCATGTGCAATGTGTACATGTACATGTACATATTCACAGTTGTACAACGGATGCTGCTATACTAACATGTACTAGTTGGCTTCCTTCTTGTATTTTGCTTAAGTTGTGGGAAATAAGTACGGTTCTATTTATGGAAGATGTACTTTCAACAAGAGAGTTTATGATATTGCATACACCAGCAAGATAATGTGGCTTTGCTGCTGAAGTTTTTTGTCAGTCAAACAGTCGTCGTCATTGCCCCCAGCCTTTATGTTAAAACTCATGATGACATCACAAGAACTATTTTAAGACCAACTTATGACATCCAGTCTGAACTCTACTTGCAAGCTATGTACATGTTCATGTCTCCAAATGAACTGCAACAATAGCATTCCTGTGTCATTGTCTGCTCTGTTACTTATGACTGGTCTTGTAAAGTATTCTTGTGTCTCGGGTCTCTTGAATGGTCTTTTTACAATACTGCCCCCCTCCTGAGATGCATTGTTTTACATGTATATTGTGTACAAACCATGTCAGTAAAGACCAGCTACGGTAATTTGCTGTTGCTGGAAATGTACCTAAAAATGTATTTTAGGCCTACATGTAAAATACACATGTACAAATTTATATATGTACATGTTTAATACAGTAGGCTGCAATTTCTGAGCACTGGCTTCAACCCCAAGGCAGTTTAGGAGATTGCGCATCTGCACATGTTCCTGGGTCTGTACCTATTCCCACTGGTCACGTACACGTACATGTACGTCGCAGTGCACGGTCCTTTACTCCCCCCCCACCCCACCGGGTGTCAAGGTGAAGACCCGCATGAACTTCGCAAATTGAGTTATTTCCGGATTCTCGGCTGTGGCCAGGACTTAACACCGAGGGTTGAAGCAATTTTAAAGGGCCGCAGGGAGGGGGAAGCCAACTGTCTTTTGTCAGAAGTGGGGGGGGGGTAGGATCTGGGTTAATACTGCAAATGTATCCTTCGGCTTAGTTTTAAGGAGGGTGTTACAAATTACTGAGAAAGATCCCCAACTGAAACAAATGTGCTTATGACATTGCTTTGAATTAACATGCAGATGTACAGGCATCTTAATCAATCAACAGTTTACATGTCAGCTCTTTATGTCAGTTTTACATGGACCAGTGGCACTACAAAAAAACATGTATGTGTCATTTTCAAGTGGAAATTTCATTTTCAAGTGAACTGCTTCCTGTAACATGCACCGTGTTTACAACTACACGTAAATACATGGACGTAATGACCATGTAGTATGACTCACTAATTGGTGAAAAACAAAACGCCTTCACAGCAGCATCTGCAGATAGACTCTGAGCCTTTCCGCCCAAGTTTCACTGATTTTAAAACTCCATGGGCCATAAAAAATTACGAGCCAGTGTGCTCACGCCTGCCTCTGAGGGACCCGTGCTGTAATCTGGCTTTTCATTCAACGGGTCAGCTGTGCCCAGCAGCCAGGCAAAATTCTCCATGGGTGTGTTGGCAGCCCGGGGTGCTTCCGTTACAAATTTGGGATAATTTGGCAGACTGTGTGCATTGATGAGTAGGTTGCTGGAAACAAAAATCTTGGGGGGTGGGGGGGAGATTCTCATCGGGAATCAAAGACAGATTGCTTGGTGTAAGCACAAGGGTACTTTTTTAACTTCGCCACTTCAGGGTTGTCAAATTCTATGATGGAGTTTTCAAGAATGCACAGAGTTCTTTGAAAATTACTCTGTACATGTAAGTGTAGAGTTACAAACTCTTTCTGGAGGTTTAGGTTTGTATATGTAGCTTCAGAATTGAGAACAAGTATTTGTAGGCTCAAGGGTTTGATAATGAAAATGCGTTGGTTCAAGGAAGGGCACCTTTTTCCTGGATTCAAAAAAAAGTTGTTTGCTAGAGAAAGAAAGCAGGAAGTCGTGATGGCTTCCCTGTATAGTCAGTGGCCTGATGAAATCCGTAAACTGGCCACAAACTCGTTCCACCATTATGCATTGTCACAAGTAGCAATTACAGTAAGTTCATAGAAACAGTCTTCTGTTGTCATTTCCTATTCCAAGCTCATTAAAACCTTGCAGATTGGTCGGTCAATTCTTGAAAGTTTTGTCCCAAAGATCATAATTCTCATAAACTCCATGTGACATGCATGACAAATTTATGTCTGTCGGTTGACAACTTAGATCCATCATTAAAAACTGCGCCAGAGGTCGCAAAATGCACTCTTCCACTCAACCAAGCAAACGCATGATCTCTTAATAAATATGCTTGATTGATACATTGTAGATAGACAAGGTCAGATCGTGGGGATAATGGGAAGGAAAATTCTCTGCGGTTTCTATGACAAATCTGGGCTTAAGGTAAAATTGTAACCCCTCCTCCAGTGACAGTCCCAGGGGAGATATGAAAACGTGAAACTGTTGCAGTGGGCTTTTAATCACCTTCAAGGCAGTACATAAATCAGAAGGGGAGGGGAGACTTTCTTATTAAACCGCAGAGCCAGTAAATTTTGAAGGCAGAGGATAAGGGTATTTAGCAGCCGTAATGGAGTGAGATTTGTTGTGGCTTTGCAAGATTTGTCTTCTGGGAATTGGAGAGTTTTCTAACCTAAGTGCCAGAAGAGGTTGTACCACAAACTTGGAATTGATAGGTTGTATAATCTGCCAAGTTTGCCATGGGATTAAAGTCTCCAGATTCAAGAAGTATTGCCGACCCAGTAAGTCAGAATTTCATACATGTACATTGCAGGAAGAACGGCTAGTTGATTCAACTTTTTATCTTCACTTTGAGTTAAAACTTAATAGTTTTGCAAACAAAATCAGAGACTGATGTAGTTCAAATTGCCAATATGTTTATTTAATTTAAATGAAATCTTTTGCTCTGATGAACAAATACCAGTAAGTACTTTTAAAAATGTATTTGTGTAACTTTATGCCGCATGTATTCGTTGAGGATTTGTAAAAGTGGCCCTGTGTGTTCCAACAAGAGCCACATGTGTGTGCCATCTTCTAGCTACATGTACGCAGGCTGATTAGGTACATGTATGAGCTATCCATAATGATAGTGTGTCTGACAGATGTGAAGCATCAATGCTGCAGTCGATTTCTAAAATGGCAGGTTGGCGGCCCAGTAATTGCAACTTTATGTACATGTACATGTACATGTAGGGTCGCAGCCATCTGGCCTCCACACCGCTTGATGGATGGATGCTGCTCAATGAAGCCTGCTGTCCAGATGATAGGCGCCCTTGTTTAGATTGGTCATGCATGGCTGGACTGTTGATGAAGAAAAAGATAGCATGAGCGGAGAAGATATGAAAACTCCCAAGCCACAGGTCCATGCACTTACTTGTACCTCTTGTAATGGATACAATATGAATGGTTACAGCTCCCCCCCCTTCAAAATGCGTCATGTGTGGATTCACTCGTACGTGGAGTATGATGGGAGACATCCAGTCTGCCGTAATCCATTAGAAGTGATGGGCGCACGTTTATTTACCAAGACACGCTTTTATAAAATATTCCTAAATAATAGAATCACGCCCTTCCCCCACTAGCCACACATTGGCCGGTCGAAGTTTGTATGTTTACTTGTACATGTTTATCACCACAGCTTCCAAGTTCTGTATTAGGAATTCTAATAGTTGTCCATAAATGATACTGCCTTAAGGTATTTGGATTCCCCACTTTATGATTTGAAACACAAGGACCACTCTACATAGTTCAGTGACAGTCAATCTATTTTCCTGCACCTGTGAGAAAGGGCATAAAAGCCATTTTTCTTGACAGCTCTTTTATTCAGTCCAAAACCCCCTCAAAGAGTCAAGTCCTTCCAGAAAGCAGACTGTTGAACAGGTCCAATTTCCTTTCTCATTAAATTTCCAATGGCTCTTGTCAAGGTGAAATTTTTCATTGGTAGGCTTTTGTGTTCTGAAGGTTATTTCGCCAATTTGTGCAGGACTTCTTACCTTCAGTAATGAAAGAAATGCCTCAAAGGGAAAGTTTGAAACTGGTTGGTGCTTAAGAGGACAACCAGAAATAAAACCTTTTTTTCAGGGTAAGTAAACATATCTTTACCAAGGTTTTTATTTTCTTGAAAAATCCTTTTATCATTTGAGTTTGTAAACAAACTGATTGGGTAGCTTCTTGTGTTTCAATTTCAAAACAAAAAAGGTGCATTTTTCCTCTTTAACAAAAGAAAAAGAAAACATATCATAGAGCTTACACTCTTTCATTGGCAGAGTGTGTACACTGTTTTTTTCTTTCAATAACAGGGTGTAGCATTCCTTGCAAAAGCTTCCAGTTTGGAATTTGTCTGTGTAATGAAAAGAATTCTGCGATCTCTCACTGGCATATTTCTGAAAAAGGAATTTGGATTGCTCAGATAACAAGTGATAAGACATTTTAATTAACTGGTACTGAATTCCACAAAGGCCATTAAAGATATGCATATCAGGCTGAGTAAGCTCATATCTGTATCTCTGCTACTATTTATGACATCAACTGCATGTAGTCCCAATCATATTTCATACATTCGGAAACTTTGCATTGAAAGTTTGGTTTTACAATGAAACAGCAGGGCATGGTGTTATCAATGCCTGGTAAATTGTACCAAAGACAAGTCCATACAATTGCTGCACGTTAAAGTGTAAGCTTTCTTAAATACCATGGTTGGGATAAAACTGACACATGAAATGACTTGATCAGAAAATGATGTCCTAATGGTTCAGGCACATGCACATTTGAAACACTATCGGTTGAAACTGAAACCCTCATAGTTCCCAACTTTGCTGTTCCAAAAATAAGAAGGTCTTGGGAATTCTGACTAATATGATTCAAGGAAGTAACTGGTGAAATTGTGGATAATAGAAGGCCATTAATAGCAAAACTGTAAATCTTGCTTCCAAGAATTTCTGGATCTAGTGGCGTCATGACTACAGTATATCCAGCACTACACAGAAAAAGGCATTCCTCAAAAAAACAAGTGCATGTGCTGTTTTAAATCCTGTCTTAGCAAGAACTTAAAGTCACTCAAAGTACATGGCATACAAATTTATGAATGTGGACTTCATGTCAGTAGTTATGGTACATGTAAGTTACAGGTCCATGAAGATCCAATTGCTGCGATTGGCCTTGTGGCTTGGTAGAGTTGGTGCATTGTTAGCAAGGCAGAGTTTAGAATAGCAGGATTGAAAAAAAGGGGGCCAGAAATCTGTTCTTGCAGACTTCATTGTGCCCTGTCTGCCTCATGAAATATGTATGGTCATGCGATAGACCAGTGCTTGGGGCCCTGAATCAACAAACCCTTTGCCCACGGTACATGCTTGGTCTGCAGCAGGCGCCAACCGAAAGAGAAAGAAAACCTACCGGCACACCTCATCAATTGTACTCTGAGGACGTGCCTGTCTTTGGTCTACCCAGATTGAATTCTGATAAAATTCTGATAAGTTGTAGCTCCAATGTCTCTCTCCGGAGTACAGCCACTTCTGTCACTGGAGTGAGGCGTCAAAAGTTTTCTTTTTTAATTTTTAAACTGTAAAGACCCATTGTTGTTACAGTAAATAATGCGGTGGGGCTTGTGGTAACTGAGCTGGGCCTCATTGTTTGTCATAAGTGCCCTGGTTGTTCCCAGAAACATAGTTAAGTCTTGTCTGGCTGCTCTCAGGAAGGTGCAAGGAGGGTGGTTTATTGGTGCTCCAGCTACACCTATAAACTCATTCAACAGTAGACCCAGGTGGCACAATTTATGATTGACTATAATCTCTTATTTTATTTGCTTGGGTCATTGCTTAATGTTCTTCTCCAGCTGTTTACTTCATTTGTTTTTGCAGGCAGAGGGTTCATGCTTTTTATGACAAGCTAAGAGTGTGTCTATGGAATTAATCTTGGGAGACACAACCATACAGATGGATGGAAATGGAGGAAAGGATGCATGAACATTTTAGATTCGGTTCATCAAAAACACCTATTTCCTGAATATCTCTCCAGAACAAAGGTCTGTTTGAAAAGGTCACGATGAAAAACATGAGTTTTGTTCTGGTTTAAAATTTCATATGGACCAAATGAGCAGAACTTTATGCTGAGTGAATCTTACTAATTATGTGATTGTCTTCCAGGAAATAGTTGTCTTCAAAAGATTTAGCTGGGTTTAAAAATAAAACATATGGTCCACATGAAGGTGCCTGAAGTGTCTCTCGACAAAGAATCCCAACTGTAATATCAAATGAACTCTGCATAATGGTTTGCCCCAAAGATTTCTGTCTCTGTCAGTGCCCAGCATAGGGTATATATTAACATGTTTGGCATACAAACTTTCCAGTATTTGCTCAGTGTGCTCCGCTTTCAGAGTCTTAAAAATTGCCCTATGCATGAGAGGTCAGTCAAGTGGCAGTGGCTTGCATAAAGTGCGTCCAACCTCCAGTCCTATATTAATGACATGACCAGTGAGCCTTTTTTTTTTAATAATTGCGTGTGACAGTGTCACTCGAAAGGCCATCCTGACAGAATGAGTTAACCAGATCATCATCAAACTGGCAATAACAGGCCTGGCGGCATGATCACAGACCAGACTGGCGGTGAAGAACACTCAGAAATTTTGTTGTAGAAAGGTCAGAGGTTGCAGGTACCTTTACATGTGCCTCCTCCCCTTGCCTGTTACATTGGTTTGTAACTGAGTGCTAAACATGCAGTCAGTTTGCCTTCAGCACTCTCTCTGATTTTTCTGTGACTTCCTTGATTTTTGCTTTAATATGTAAAGTTTTAGTTGTCAAATCATCCTGCACTGACCCTGCTTAAGTGCTATGAAATTGCCCTCTTGTCAAGCTTTACTTATCCCCCCAAACTGGCCACCCAACATTCACCTGCCAACTTTGCAGATCTTTTTTTTTTCTTAGCAGAAGAGTGATGTTTCAGGTCAACGTATCTCAGTTTTAACGACAACATAAACTTGTCGCGAGAAAAGTTCTCTGAATTTCAAAACTTTAGCCCAGCACCGCGAAGCACTGTGTTTGCTCTGAAGTTTGAAACTGTTGTTAACTGTGAGCAACATCTTCCTTTGCAGATACAAGTTGAGTTTGTTGTCCCTCGTCACATTTTAATCCGGTCTCACTCTCCTTGCCTGACCTACATAATAACCATGAAGCAGTCCCAGGCAATCTCTTGGTCATAATTTAATCAAATTCATGCACGTGTCGGCTGTGGTCGGTGGCAAACCTATAATAATAGGTTTGCCATGTTACCACAGTACCAGAACTGTTTTTAAATAGGCCTAACCTTCCTTATTTTTGATTTAGTACATATACCTGATGATTCAAACCATAATTGTTCGGTTGAATTTAAAAACAAAATTGTCAGTCGTGACATTTCGTGTTCACTGAAATTCAAAAGGGACATGTTAGGAAAGAGAGAGGGACCGAATTAATGAATCTGTAAACCTTTTGTCCTTGAATAGGATTTACACATGTAGGCCTATATACATACATGTCACGAGAAACTGTTCGCATTTTACACGTGCACATGCACAGGCCTATATACATGTACATGTATACCGTACATGTACATGTTCAACTGTACATGTACATCTGTTGGGCATTGCGGCCGCAAACTTGGCCCAGTTGGTGTTTACGCTTCCAAACCAAAGCTACTCTATTGTGCACAGATTCTGCCATCAACTATGGTATGGAGTGAAAATGTATTCCTGGATTTCTCTGAAATTTTCCAAAACCCATTTCTTGATACCAGTATCTGTCACTTCTCTGGACCCTTATTCACGGACATTGATGGGCTTCCACTCTGTTTCCCTCGGCTTCTGTTGTCTACTCATTCAGTCAGGCCATGCGGGCAGACAAACTTTGCTAAGGACAGCAATTCCTCTGGACCCTGAAAGGAAGGCCATCATCCAGGGATCCTTTGGTCCCGGAATCCTTCCCAGATCCTTTGCAGATCCTTGGTTTGTTGCTTGAGCTTCCCTACCTGTGATTGGAAACCCCTGCTTTGTTGTGATAACATAGTGCTCAAGGCTTGTCCCTAATCCATCCTGAAGGCTGATGCTCACTCCGTGGCAACAGATGGAAAAACTTTAGTTTGCCTTTCTGTTTGTAGCTGTTTACCCTTGAACACATCATGTAATAATGTACATGCATATGCCAACCACCACCTGTTTCCTTGTCGTATGCAGATAAGCTCTTTTAGTTAGTAAACTTACAAACAGTCCTGAAGATATACATTGTACGTGCAATATTTGAGAAGAGGAAGATCTACATGTACGTGTACATGTACATGTTGAATGTGTGCCATGAAACTTGGAAGATCTTCAAGTCAAAGATATCTACCCGGTCTCACCTCAACCTGTCACTGTACACGTGAGCTTATATAAAGATCTTCACAATGACCGGTTTCTTGTTGTTCATCAGACCTTTGGCTAAATGTCAACTGATTTCAGTACTCAGTAGGCATTGAGTTCTGTATCATGTATATGTGAGAAAATTTGGCCCAAAGGATTTTACCTTGAAGGCAGTTTGGCCAAGGTGCATTATCAGCCATTCACTTTTTTCATGATCTTTGAGAACATTGCTTGTCCTAACGTCCGGCCTCATGCGTGAGATCAGGTCCTTGTTCTATTCTAATACCTGCTAACCAAAATCTGGACACATGCAGTGTAGTTGGACAGTCTTCATGCACATTTCGTAGTTCACAGCAACAGCACAGCCGCAAAAAAATACTGAATGTCTCGCAAGCAACTGCATTTATTCAGGCTCAGGGCGTTCCGTATTCATATGTACACTACATCTATTAAAAAAGTGTTCTGCAGAATTTGGCACAAATACGTTCGTTTCATTCAACTTCCATACCTTTTGTGTGATGCTGTTGCACAGCATTACTGTTGTATTGGATTTGCAGATACATCACGGTATGTACATGTACATGTACTGTGGTTTGTACTACTTTTAGTATGGGACAGGGGGTGTTCCCAGCCAAGGCCTTTCACACTTTACAGTCTGCAAGGTGTTATTGTGTGAAATGCCACCTGGCTGTTACTGGATCAGTCCATTATATCTGCAAAGGGGTGTCATTTCATGGACTCATGACTGCAGTGTACATGCAGGATGCTGTCATCATCAGCAGTGGATGACAGAAGGTATTGTGTTATAAATGGTGAGACCTAGTTTCGCTTGTTTTGATAAAGCCATTAGCCTGTGGGGCTATCTTTAGTAGGCTATGCAGCGCCCTCTACAGCTCTGCACACAGCCAGTAGTAACGTGTACAGTGTAACAGCCAAAGACTGCTAAAACAGTTTGCTATGCCAGAAATGGTTTCAAATTTAGTTGCCATGGGCAAATTGTGCACCATTGGCAGTGACTGATCAGATTCAGAGCTTGGACGGGAGAGGGGGGATGAGTTCCTGCACTTTGCAGGCATTCACAACCAACTCCCCTTTTCACCTGTAACAATTCTCGCAATTCCCCAAGAATTCAAATGATGTCAGAAATTCTTTTCTGGACTAGAATCCCGAGGTGCCGCCCCATCCCCCCAAGATTGGAGTTATTATCGTGGCTTGTGCAGCGCTGCAGAATGCTCAAACAGTGCTGTTTTTCATTTTGTTAACAGTGGAAGACCTATAATCTAATTTGGACTGAGGGCCAAAGTGCTATTGAATTTTGAGCCAGATTTGTATCCTGTTTGTGATTCAGTCAGTTTTGTATCAGTGGTGAATACCAGTATTTTGCAATTAAATTTGGAAAGATCTTTGCAACTTGAGTCATTTTCCTGATCGAAATAACATTGATTTATAGGCCTAAGTGATCAATTTCCTTTTTTGGCGATTGGTTGAACGCGTGTGTACAAATACAGTAATACTGGTAGGTACATGCTCATATGAATCCATCTTTCAGTCGTTCCCCTCCCATATTTCTGGCAATTCCTGTAGTTACAACCAATCAAGGAAATCATGGGTTGCACCCGGTTAGCAGCTGATTGTCACTGCATGATACACTAATAAGCTGTGTGCCAGTACCTCTGCAGAGTATGATGCATGTACCACATGTTTGTGGTCTGTATGCTACAGCCTGGCATGGTGCTAACTTAGCACGGAGTGGTACAGAGAGCTATTCCAATGCTCCCGTAGTCCCTAGAGCTCAGTGAACCTTGAAGCAGTGTGCCCTAATGGGACAGGTTTCTTTTTTTTTTATGGAGTAGTTGGTTCCTGGGATTTCTTGCCAATTCATGGACAAATCAACAGGAGGAGCCCAAGTAATCTGAGCAAGAAGTCCCTGGTTAAAATGAGTTGTGTGTTTGTGTGAGAGAAAATGAGCCTTTTTGGCCTTGTTTTTTTCTACCAGACAAGTGCACATGAGAAGATCAACATTCCCACGTGAACCGGTACCTTGGCTTGTACCATAGAGCAAGGACCCGCTGGTACCAAGTGTGCATGAACCTGTGTGCGCATATGGTGAGACCTCACCAAATGGGCATCATTGCATATAGTGCTGCGTAAAAAGTTGCCATTTCTTCCCGCGTGGGGTCGCTCTTTGTTGCGCAGAAAGTGGTTCTCTCGATAAGATGCAAATTAGATGTTTGTCCCACATAACAGGCTGCCAGCTCAAAATCCTAAGCAAGTATCAACAGTTCTGTTTTGGTGTAGTTCATGACACATGTACATGTAGCTTCCGAAGACAGCTCAACTCCACAATTAGCAATAGTGTAGATTTGTATCACTGGTCATTTTTTCTCTGTGGCGAAATCAAAGGAAATTTCTGTGATAATATGAGCAGTGTGTGGAGAGTCTACATCCTTCCAAAAGATGCCACACTTTGGTTTGCTGTTTCAACTCAAGTTGGAAATAAGGCCACTAGAACGTGTGGCAGAGGTAGAAATTTGTGAGACTTTTTGCAAGCGTCCTTTCATAGGAGTTGTTCCCCTTTAAAAATACCCAGTTTTAGTTTAGAGTTACCCTGTATTTTTCTGTTAGCGTATCCCCCTGTTTATTTACTTCAGCCCTTGTACCCATAGAACTTGGCCCCCGTGCTCTGATCACACTTTAAGTTTGAAGAGAAGACCAGCAGGGACACTGTTCATGTAGTTGTTCCTCCTTGCTGGAGTGTGGTTTTCTGCTTGAGTCAGATTTCTGTCTGCTTCTAAAGAGTCATTTTGATTGAAAGCCAAAAGCTTTTCACTAGATCTATTTTGGTTTTTAGTTCTTTTAAAAATTTAGTCTTTTGGAGTTTTGGTGTTAAGTCTTTTCAGTCTTGTTGTCCTTTTGGTTTTTTGCATTTTGGGGGGGGGTTCTTTTTCTTTAATGGATTCTTTTTTTGTCATTTTTAGAAGTCATATATTGGTGTCTGAGTCCCTATTAATTCAGTTTCCTGCACCCTTTCCCCCAACGATCCTTGGTTTAATTAGAGATTTTGGTTGCTTTTGCGAGTTCCCCCTTATCATGCCACTTTTCCAGGTTAGAAATGCATGCTTCAACTGGCTGTGGGTATGATCAATATGAATTCCCCCCGCGTTTTCCCTTTGGAGATAGAATAAAAGGTACTTTTATGGATGCAAACTGGCATGTTTAAGTGGGATTATAGTAAAATTCCACATAAATATATTTCACACATAAAATATGTTAGCAATATTGTGAAAGGACGGAATTTGTAATTATCAAATTATTACTGGTGAGGAATGTTGCTTTTGTGTTGGAGTTTGTCATTGTTGGGGTTTCAGCTTGAAATTGCTTGCCAGTATAAAATGAAAGTATTTTGATACACACAAAAGTGATCACGGGGAGCCACATACACTTCCTTGTTTGTTCAATCATGTGTTATGGTGATGAAACTTTGGGGAATCCCCCAAGGTATTGCCACAGCAGCGTGACACATCATGTGCTGTATTGTCACATGTTGTTTTTCATTTGTCATGCTGTCGGCGTGTTTGGTTGCAGGCTGTAATGGCAAGCCATGATGTGAGTTTTAGTTCTCCAGAAAAACAAGGAAGCTTTGCATTTTTCTCACTGGCTGTCTTCACTTTGCGTCCGTCAAGTTTCAACACTGTTGCGGAAGAGCTCTTTTCTCTGTTGTTCTCCTGAGTCATTCAGCTGTGCAAAGTGAAGAATTGCCCCAAATAGTCGGTTTATTACTGTCTCACAAATCACAACAGATAAATATTGGCAACCCAATAATATTAGTCCACCTCTCTCTGTTTCCATCAAGAAATTCTGTTGAGAGATTTAAATGTGATCGAGATGACTGATAAATTTTGTGTCCCAATCACCGCACTCTGTGAAGGTAGTAATCGCATGTGGCCACACATCTGATTTGCGAGCTGAAAATGTCTCTCCCGGTCCCACAGGGAAGTCATTGACTTGGGACCCTCATTTCACTGGGCCCTACAATCAGGCTACTATATTTGACACAAAGAGATGTTAACTTTTTTGTGTGATTGGGCCTTGTAAATCTGCTTCCAACTGAAGACAGCCGGCTGAGCGATGGTTGTGAGATACCCGGACCGGTAGCCCACAATAAGAAATACCCCTGGAGACAAGGGTTACAAAGAAAGGTTACCTGTGGATGGACAGAGTGGCATGCTGGGTGTAATTGAAGTTTCACTGTCAGAATTGGTCATTGAACTCCAGTGGTAGATAGAAAGGAAACTTGCTGGAAGGGGAACTATAAAATTTGCTGTGCATTTCTGTTACAAGTTCCAAGACTCTCTGTGGGTGAAACTTCAAACTGGTATCTGTGAATGAGCATACCATGGAATTTGGCTTGCTTTATTTAAATTCCAACATGATGTAGTTATTTTGGGGGCACTGGTCCTATTAATGTTTATTGTACATGTAGGCAGTTACTTGTCTTCTTGTCAGTGATCTCTCTACGTAAACAACCTGATATAAGCAGACTGGTATGCATAATATTCCCAAACCCCTTTAACCCACTTTTGCTTAATCGCAAAATTCCTCTGACATTTATTTTTTTGACTGCCCCTGTCTTCATATTTGATCAGTACTTGTTTAAAATCTTCAAAGCGCATGTACTTGTTCCTTCCAGCAACACCGAAATTTGGCTCACTTCTCCCCCAGTCAAGTTGTAACCCTTTACTTTGACCCTGTCGGGTCAGGCGTATAATGGAGTCCCTCCCAACAAACCCATGATTGTACTTGGCAAGTACCTGCATCTGGCCAGTTCACACAGTTTTGTCTTCTTGGTACTTGCCATAGAGCTGTATTAAAATTACTAGAGTATTAGCTTCTCATCCTCTGCGCAGAGAAAATTGGACGTCGTCCTGGGCATAGACAATTTGAATCCATGTGCATGCTTGTAGAGCATTTAGAATCAGACAGAGTGAATATCGAAATGCGACACGCAGCGGGTCCTGACTGGAAAAGTCACAGCAAAATTATCTGCAGCACATACGCCCATGCGTTTGCATTGTTTGCATTGCAAGGCAAAATGAAACGGTCATGTACTGATTGTACATTCAGGTTTTTGCGTATCGGCTTTGTTGATGCATAATTTTAGAATACAGACATAGATATGTAAATTGTTTTCTGTCCGTTTGTGCACAAACATAGATACACCCAACAGGTATCATTTCGTACATGAGTCAACGCTCTCGTTTTTATAGATATAGCTCTGTAGCGCTTAAACAGCAAGGACTCGGATGTAGCATTACTTGTTTAATGTTTGTCTCCTTTGATTATCAGTCTGTGTAATGGCGATAGGTGAGACCAATCAAGGTCTTACGTGAATTACATGGAATGTTGACGTTCTCATATTCTTCAGCTATTGGTCTGATCTGTATTGGAGTAAACTCAAGTGTGAAATCCACATGTGAGTCCCCGAGTGTAGAGTCCTGAGAGAGTGTGAGTCATGATCCATCATACATGTACGATAACTCTGAACAGGGTCATGGCTCACTCAGCTCGTGCTGGGAAACTGAAGGAGTTGGGTCATTGATTTCATTGTGGGCTTGAAAGTGTTGCATTCCCTGACGCCCCTCTCAAATATTTTATAGATGTCTGCACAGCTTCCTACCATTGAGCGCATTGCTCTTGACAGTTTTGCAAGTTCACAGTGTGCTGAAATATGTGAACGCACAACCAGGGTCGTGAAAGTATTCCAGTCTGGCCCTGCAGTCTTTGTTTGGCAAACCACAAAGGCCTCCGCCTGGAATTTCACCGCTGAGATATATTGGGGGGAAAAGTTTTACCTTTGTGCAACCACTTGGCCAACCTTAATTACCTTGGCAACTATTGTGAATTTCCACCTCCGTTCATTTACGTGTATGTTCTCCTTCACGGTCCCTTCCCTTCACGGCTTTCAACAAGCACAAAAACTTCTCCCATACCTGTTGCGAAAGTTTTGAGTCGATTTGGGTGTTAACCCTGGGCTTCACAGTATGGTGCATATATATAGAGGACAAGTCCCTTGAGTAACAAAAGTGGTTTAGAACGGGTGTATTTGTGTGGGTGTCCATCATGTGTGAAAAGGTTGAATTGTATTTTGTATAATATTTTTGGTCTCTATTTCAAGGTCTTCCTTTCATGCAGGACTTTAATCCTCTTACTACGTGTATATTAAATCTGTCAAATTTCTCCAATTCAGAAAGCCTCTTCGTTTGTGTACCATGGTGAAGGGCTGTTTAAGATAACAAACTGTCATGGTTCATAGTTACTGGTAGTTGCATCTGGGTTTTATTGTAGTCATAGATGTTGGAGTTGATGCTGTTGGTGCTTATCCTTCAAAGTCACAGCACCTGAGCCCAAGTCTGGTATTCCTGGCCATTTTAGGGTGATGACTGGTAAAATTGTAGGGATCGTACACGGCTGCAATGTCTTAACTTAGGGTATTTTGACTTTCTTTTGAAGTACGTGTATGATCATTTTTACTTCAGCCAAATTACATGTAAATCAGCGCTTCTTTGTGTCTTAAGATGCTGGGGTGACACTTGAAAAGTAAGACTCACTACCGCACATGCAGAAGTCATCCCAGAAACTATCCAGTGCAAAACACTAAAGCAACCACAGACTCAGTTTAGAACCAGGGCACGTTTCACCGCATGAATGCCCGGTAATTATTGAACCGCATCACTATTAATCATTCCGTATTCATACGCTATCAGCAGTGTGAACACAGTAAAATAAAAACTCAAAGAATGCATTGTAAGCAAAGCACGTGATGGCAGATTCAACCTTGACGAAATCAGTTTAGAAAAATTCAGATGCACCTAAAACACAGAGCTTCATTTCAAGAAATTGATATAAAAATATGACATTGATTGTGGGATCAAAAGGTTTGTTAACATCCTGTAGACCGTTTTTGTAAATTCAGAAAGTGAGATTTGTAATTTCAATTTTTTGGGGAGGGGGATTGCCAAACATGTGGGCCCCACCTGTGATGCGTACCGCCCTGCGTACAGACATACATTTGAAATGTGGTGACTACCAGTATGAACAAGCATGTGATCTGAACAGACAACGCCCAGTTTCACAGTGTTTAAGGGGAGGCAGGTGTGTGCCAAGGGTTTTCCATTAGGACGAATGCTTGGTTGCAGTGTTTAAAGAAGTACAGTGTTCGAGGGGCAAGCACTTTCCTACATGTCATTGTACATGAGTACACCAGCTATTATTTCTTCCGCTCTAGCAATAGGAGAATTACGTATACAATAGACTTTACATGACCCTTTTCCATTCTTTACATGTAAAACTTTTACTGATTGTTTTTTTTTATTACATTTTGGTTGTGTTATGGCTGAAGGACTCATGTACTGTACACTGTATGTATTGCCATGCATTCACAACATGTTTCACCCCATTTATGGTGTGGCCCGAAGGTAAACAATCCCTTTTTGGACTTGGCATGTTTGGATTTCCCCTAAAGCAAAATTTCTCAAGTTTGTTTCGTTCACCTTTTTGGGAGTCATTACGCAACTTAAAAGCAAAGAAATATATCACTCATTTGCATGCACCTGTCTCCTGACTTCCGCACCACTTTCAGTTTTAGACCGCGTGTCGGAACCCTGCCTCCCTCAAAAAAAAAACAAAAAAAACATGGGTGATTCCAAATGTATATATTTAGAATCAATCTGAAACAAATCCAGCACATTTCCTGGTGTTCTGTGGTAACACGTAACATAACTGAAACAGAAGACTTAGTTTACATTTCCTTGATTTACATGTGTGCCAGAGAACCACTATAAAAGACACTCATAATCTGAATGGGAAAGAATTTAATGGTTGTGTTGCTTGCAAACAATCCAGAAACATTGCATAGCCGAGATTATCCTTTTGCATTGGCCACCAACATGAAAACGTCAATTTCTCAGGTGAGTCTTTTTTTCTTTGCTCTGTCATGTATTCTCCAAGTAATTAAACTGAGTTCATTAAAGCAACCGGACATGTACAGTCACCATTATCACCATCACCACTGTGGATTCACCACCATCACCACACCATCATCTTCCTTTGTTATGCAGCAGCCTCCAGGGGGTATATGTGCATGTACTTGCTCACTACATGTACATGTAGGTCTGCATACTCTGGAGTACACATGTACTCGCACAATCACGGGCAGGCTTATACCTGGAAGTTATACATGCATTGTAGTATACTGTAATAGGAGCTCAGGTTTAAGTAATTGTTGTTTGTATTTCCAGTTGACACATTTTTTATTATACACGAATAAACAGTTTGGATGCATTACCCGGTATTTGTTATTTTTACAAAACAATGTCGTATATGCACTCCTTTGATTTTTCATGAAGTTATAAGACATGGTGCATTCAGAACTCGTACATGTTACATGCACGTGTATGTACAGGTACGGGTACTCCATTTCTTTTAGACACAACACTTGTATGTGTATATGTATTCCCCTCCTCCCCCACAACATTTGGCTGACATGAATGTGGCCTGTGTACATTATTCACTGCACTCAACATGGAGATCAGACAGGGATTAGACAAGAGGGGATCAGGGATTAGGCTAGATAGATACTGCCATCATACATGCCCCTCCAAAGCCCTGGATATCCCGGGCTGTCAGTGCACTTTGCGTCAGCAGGGAGGGCGATTGAGCTGAGGCCCGAGTACTAACGGAGAATTGTTCGTTCTAAATGCGTGTACAGTACTTTCGAGTCTGAAACAAAATCACTAGGAAATGCAGTGGTTGCATCAAACCTGTTTTGTTGACTCTGCAAATGTGTGTTTCTTGTTCATCAGAAATGTCCCTGAAAGATGCCTTGTCTTCATTGGCATTTGACACTTTCAGAAAAAAATCATTTACCTCCTGAATTTCCAATTATTAAATACTTGAACATCAGTGGTGAGGAATTCAGTGTGCGGTTTTGTTGGGCAAACAGGAACAAACAGTTAAAAGTCAACACTCTGTAAGCTTGACCTCTGCATTATTGTCAAAATCGTGTCAGGCAAACATGGAGACAAGCACTCCTCTTGAAGTTCTTCAGATAATTCTTTGTACATTTGTATTCAAATTGCAGATCGAGATTTGTACAGGACCGTTATCAGATACAAACGCTGTAAACAAGTTTGCCCCTCTTTCAACATTATAGTCTTCTCTTGAGTCGCATTTGTAAGTCATCCCAAAAGAAAGAATTCCAGCTGTTTTCACGTGTCCTCTCAAGGATGAGATTGACTGCTGACTTGTTGTTGACATTCTGTGGAAGGCCTGAAATCCTTGAACTATTTTTTGCTTCTGCTGAAGCAGACATAATATGCCTCTGGCCCCCAATCTAATAACAAGTCCTCTCTACAGGTGCGTAGGTAGAGACCAGTGTAGTTAGGGCAGGTGTACGCTTATACACATGAAAGCCTACGACTCACTTTTGCACATTCCCCTCAAATCTTCAGATCTCATCTAATAACTTCCACTTGTGTTTGAGAAAGAGGATGAAAGCTAATAAGATCCTGGCATTATTTGCTTTGAAGAAAGCTCTTATATGTATGTCCATCCAAAGGTCATCTTGTTTTGAAATTGTACCCCGGTACCTGCAATTATAAGGGTAATATTTTTTCGTGTCAAAAAGAGTAGTTCATTGAAGGTAGTTTGGTTGTTTTTGGATTTTGAGTTTGCTAGCCAGACCATTTCCCAAGAAATTTACCTCCCGCAGAGTGTGAACAGGATTGATTATGTTGTTAAACTTCACTGGAAAAGCAAACACTTGTTCCCCTGTTTACACTAGCTCACTCTGCCCCTCATTATCAAAACAACAAATTGAATCAAAACATAACTCGGGTAAGATAAATGACTTTTGAGTCAATCCCATGTACCAAGTGATTAGCTTTTACTTAATGGAAAGATAACAGTTCCTGAAAGTGTAACTGTCTGTCCTGGGAATACAGCCCCTCTGGAGGGCCATGTTTCCAGCCCATTATCTCCCTGTGCTAAGCTTATCCACAGGCAGCAATGTGGTCGGCCATCTTGTGACAGATGTGAGAACATTTTTTAGTTTAGAACCTAGAGCAAGGACCCAAGGGTTGATCAACCACAGTGACCACCTGCCCATTCTGGCCTGAACAAATTTCCCGTTAGGTGTCTTGGTGCCAGGTCGCTTTATCAAAGATTTTATTTTTCTGAATACAGTGTAAGTGAAGTGGCCAGCTGCTCTCTCGAGATGTCACTTTAAATGAGCTTGTTTGAACAGTTGGAGTCTCTCATGTGTATGGATCAATTAACTCTTCGCAGAGGAAAGTCAACTTTTATTCCACAGCACATCCCATTGATGCAACCACGCACACCCAAAGACTTAAATGGTACAAGAAACATAGACCGTGTGTCTTCCAAGTTATTTTCCATTCGGAGCGTGCCCAAAGAGAAAAAAACAACTTGAAGAGGTGGAAAATGGTGAAGGCAGTTAATGCCAGCATTCCTTCCCATACACTTCATTGAGTTATCCTAGTGAAATCATTAAGCACTGTGCCAGCTTTTCACAGAGGAAGAAACCTGTCTCAGTCCCAGCTTGTGCGTGCATGACTTGCCGCTTGTAAACATGTTGACAAAAACCTCACATGTTGACTTGTTGACGTATTTGGCTGACATAATGTTAATGTTAAGCGTGTATTTCATGGCTATTTTTGCATTCTCGATGTTTGTCTCGGTAGGCCTGATTTAACCTCCCACCCGGGGCATTTCAAAATGACAAAATATAGCAGTAGTGTCACCCGTTTCCATGGTGATGGTTTGCATCTTCATCGAGGGAAATCCTTGAACTGACAGTTAATGTCCTGAGTTGTTCTTGTCTAAAGATCGTGGTTAAGTTACCATACCGCAACGAACACGTAGGAACCCAATGCAGAGGTTTAGAGGAAGCATTTGGAGCCAAGCAGTCACGGTCAATTTTGTCTGGTCTCACACCTTGCCCGCCCAATCCGTTGAACTTAATTTCCAGCGGCACAAACCAGATTGTTTACAGCTATTAATGAGCCTGCACGCATGCAGTGTTCCTGCCTGTTTTTCTAAGTGGTCTAACACCAGGCAAGCCACACTGGAAGAAAGCGTTTTCTTTGCAAGTTACACCTAGAACAGAAACAGGTGTCCACAGTTTGTTGTTCGGGAGATTGGAAGTAAAGTGTGATAAATTAAAAAAAGTAGTCTTTATTCAAAGCCAGTGGCATCCTCCATTGGCCAGTGGGTGTGAGATTTACAAGCAGTCAACAAGCGACATGTACATGTACATGTACCTTTCTCTATTGTCTCATCTAGCTGTAGTAAACATGTAGCTTGGGAGCCTCTACAAATTACCCCCTCCCCTCATGCACAACTTTTGCACACCTGTTTAATGTGCTTGTTTAATGTGTGCGGCCTTGTACTCTTGAATGGCTACCTTTAATTACCCAACTAGAAGGTTTTCCTGTTGCATAACACTCTTAACTTAACTGACTAATATTGGAAATTAAGCAATTAATCCTCCTCCTTCAATCCAGGAAATTGGAAAACCACTTCAGAGTTCTTGCAGCTTGTCATAAGGTGCTTCCTAATGTCATATCAAGCTTGGTGTTCATTCATTAATGAAATGGAATATTGTGTCCAATAGACTTCAGCCTTTCTTGCTTGACCTGTATTTTGTAGCACATTTACATATATGTAAAGACCAAATTGATTGTTTCCAGCATTCTGATTTTTATCTTAGTAAATGTGATATTCCGGAACATTTTGTCAATGGGGGGGTTATCCATTTTTGGACTTCTTCAAACCGTCAAGGTCGGATCGTACTCGATGGGAAAGTGGGCACAAATGCGAATTTGTGATGTCAGATCGAATATTTGCACTGCAAATTCGCAGAAGTGGAACACATTTCAAACTCACCTCCCATACGCATTCGCCTGAAGTATGAACAGGCCTTCAGTTAGTTTTTGTGACATCCACTGCAAGTTTGCTCCTTGAGGAGCTTTCTCCTTTAAAGTGGAGACCAGGTGGCATGTTGCAGAGAGAATTTTCAACACACACTGTGTCAAGAATATGCCCTGTTTAGAGAACACTCAGCGATGGGTAAAAAACTCAGCAAGATCATGCAACAAGAAATTATGACCTGAAGGGGGTGCAGGAGCGAACGGCATTTTGCCTTCATCACTCCCGGCATGAAGATAATTTCCTCCCCAGACGCTACTTCCTAAACTAATTGAGGGCACCCATCAACAGCCTCAGCCAAGCAGCAAAGAGTGAAGGGGGGGGGGACTTCAGAACCTGTCATGACTATCGGAAGATTGGAATCAGAACCGCTCCCCTATTTGCCAGCGTCATGGTCCTACCCTCCCTCCTCCCAAACACCCCCAAGTTGGTTAGACTCCAGCAAACAGTACGCGGCACATTCCCGGAGAGAGTCGCCCTCGCTTTTCTCCACTACCCCCGTACTGGTACATGTATCCACCCACTGGCCCTCCTGACTAGCTGGGGTCTAAGCAAAGTAATTGCGGCATTTTTCTTCATCAGGGAAGTGCGTCATGAAGGGAAGTCACCGTGTGTGCATTGCATATTTTCTGGGTGTTTGGTCCAGTGAATTATTCTCAGATACATGCAGATGTAGGGACTTTTTACATGTCTGCATAATATCAAGGCATTGGAGAAGGTTTAATGACAGTACATGGAACTTTTCATTTGATCTTTAAAGTTCCATGGGAACAAGCCCACAGATTGCATATGAAAAGTGAAAAGGGTGCACTGTACCAAAAGTGAAAATGCATGAAGGAGTACTGTAAATCTAAAGTGTAATCAGTATATCCACTGTACATGTTGTTTCTAGTCTAGGCCATGGGTGATACAGCCGTTTCACAATAGTGCGCCACCAAGAGTTTGCAACGTGTTGGCCAATCATAATGCACGAAAATTGTCGACCCAAAGCACGTTTAGAAAGGGTCTACAAGTTTTGAGCGTTGTGAATGGCCAACGCGTTGCAAACTCTTGGAGGTGCCCTATTGTGAAACGGCCATATTCAACAATAGCTGTGCATTGTTATTATGCACAAAGATGTAGATTGGAAATAGAACATACTTTGAAGTCTTGTGATACTGGCGATGAATGTACATGTACATGTTGGTCACTCCAGTGTAATTTTGGCTGATGAATATGTGATGTAGACTTTATGTATTTGGGTTGAATTACTTACATGTCGACCACTTCTGGAGTCATATTGCTTTCTCGCGCATTGAAAAGTTACTGGTAGAATGACTGCATCACAAAACAAAACAAGAACCTCTATTTGCAAAGGTCCAGATGCCATCCTCCTGGGGCAAACAGAATCCGAGCAGGAGAATTTCTCGCAACTCTTCTATGGCTTTTTAAGCAGCAATGCAAACAGGACAATTTCCCTGAACTCTTCCTCAGCACGGGGCCCTTCCGTGCGGATGCATAAAATGGGACAGCATCTCGTTTGGTTGGGACATTTCGTCTCCACCCAAATCAATAAAAATCCTACGCAGATTTCCTGCAGACTGTGTTTTTTCACTCCCCTGGCCAAATACATTAAACTTTCAGAGCTGTATAGTCCAACGAAAGAGAAACCGCATAAACACTTTTGAGGTCATATGGGCCCCCCAGTGCCAAAGGAACCCAGCCAAACTACGTCATTCCAAAGCCCAGCGACCTTGGTCAGTGACTGGAGTGTAATGTGTTGCCTGTGATGATAATGAGATGTTGCCACAGGGTCATGGCAGGAAGTTATGCGTTTCAGCCCTACGTGGCCCACCAACTCACGTTGTGAAGTGTGCTCCATTCAGGATGCCTGTGTGTATATATACAGACACCGTTGGCCCTGAGCACAGCACACTCGCTTGTCAGTTTTCACCGTGTGCGGTTCGGAGAGTAAGGACCCACCTGAAGGGAACTTCAGGGACAGACGCTGGTTGTTTTTATTGTTTGGTGTGAGCAGAGAGGGATTGGTGAAAATTTCAGAGAGCCTCTTTTGGTTGTCGGAGTTGTGAACAAATGGGATACAAAAGCAAGCTGAAGAAGGTAGGATTGTGGCAGTTGTGTAGGGAACCATATCTCATGTTTACACTTTTTAAGAACCCTCGTTTGGTGGGTTATCTTTGGAAACTGTCACCTGCAGACAGTTTCCTTGCAGATTTTTCTCTTCAGAAAATGTCGTACCTTTGAACGGTGTTTTCAGGTTGTTACCATCAACGCCAGAAGACAGTGTCAGGATCCAATTGCCCAAGTTGTGAGTTTGGAAAGGGTAAAGAGTTGCCTTCGAAATGTTAACCACTGCTCTGTTTCTCGCTGTTCCCCTCCCTTGCAGGCCTTGGTCTACCAAGATGGCAATCTTAATTCGGGTACGTTAGAGGCATTCGTGCAGCACATGGTACCGACAGTGGACTATTACCCAGATGTAAGTTGACATAAATTTCTTTTCCTTTTATCAAATCTGAAAGTTTTTAAAAACAGATCTTGGTGACTCTACAGATCAGGGAAAAAAGGTTCACCTTCAACTTTCTGAGATTAACTATGTGTAGTCGGAAGAGAATTTTGTTAAATGTAGTTTAAAGGGGAAACTTGAAGGCTTTTGTTTTGATGTTCTCTTCTTCCAATCGAGAACTTTCTAGAAATGGATACAGAATATTGTCTACCATAATCATTGCATTTACTGGTAACTATGAGCTGAATCAGTTCAAACCGTCATCAGAAAAAGAACGATGAAGTTGCGGGGTTATCCTTGGATCAAGGTCATGTACATGTATAGACAACAAGGATCTCAGTAAATTGGCCTTATTACAGGATGTCCAGTTGGCAATAAAAGATTGAAACAGGAATCCTTGAATTGTAGGTGGACATGCAAAACTGCTATCAGGGGAAAATCTATTTTGGTCTGCGGCCAGGCTGATGCATTTCCCGATCTTAGAGATCACGCACTCAGGTTTTCCTGTTGACAGCCGATTTGTGAATGGAACGAGGAGTCGGCTGGGTGCATTCATCCTGCCGGAAGTTCATGAGGCATTCAGTTTTGGCCGGTACACATTTGCGATAGATCAGTATTTTGTTCAGCTGATGCAGGCTACCAGCCAAAAGTTGCATGATAAATCTGTGTTGCGTACGAAAGGTTGAAGCTGTTTTGGGCCAGAAATCTTTTGGCTTGGTAAAAAATAGAGCATTTTCTCCTCCCTGTGAGTTTCCCTTTTAAACCTGACTATCTTCTTTTTTTTTGAGTTGGTGTTTGTTTTTTATATTGCAACTATTTTTAACTTCTCGTTTGTGTCTTACCAAATATTTAACCTGCTTGATAACAGAAATCCATCTGCCACCTTAAAATATCCACCACTTTAAAAAAAAAGAGTTGGGTTGCCTCTTCCTTTAAAAAAAAATCACAGAGGAGAAACTTACAACTACATGTAGTTGATTCATCATTCTTTCGTCATTAAAAATGGCACTAAAACTAACTATTTTCGTCGGGTTTTTAAGTAAATTCTTTCAATTTTAATGTATGTATAGTTTGTCTATGAATGTACGTGTATTTTAACTACTCACATTTGTGTTTTAATGGGTTCGATTGTATCTTTAGATTTGGTTTCATCCTTTAAAGCGCATTGAGCTCACCTTGTGATGTAATGCGCTATATAAGTATTCATTATTAGTAATCATATTGCATGCTCAGGCAGCCTGTAGGCCCAGGGACAAATTGGGAACGAATTACGGTAACAACAGAATCTGCAAACATTTTGGGGGGGTGGAACTGTGGTTTTTCAATCAAACCTCAAATGTGGATCATGCAGTCAATGTTGCGTCCCCGTCCGTCCGTGTGGTTTTCATTGTTCAGGCAGGAACAATGTTTCCAGCCTGCGGTATGGTTCTGGTGAACAGTGCAGTGGGTTCCAACCGCACAGCAGTGTTACCGGAGCAACAATCATAATTTTGACAAATATGGCCAGAAAAGAGATCGTCTGTGAAACTGATCTAAAGGTAGTTATCATGGGTCTTATCGTGTACTGTGGGAGTGATTCCTGTGGTGAGGTAATACCCACCACTGTAAACATTAAAAATATTCCAATAGATTCCACCCTTAGAAAGGCTTATAAATGAAATTCTGATTTTGTTCCACTGGTAAAGTGGATCCAGTTGTGCGTTTGCGTGAGTTGCGAGCATAAGTCACTGTTAGCGTGTTGGAGGCAGATTGTGGAAGTGTTAAATTCATGCTTTAATCCTAGCTTGGCCTGCTGACTGGCCAGTGCATAATGAACCCAACCAAGGATCCTGGCTTATATTAAACGCAGATCCTCATTTCCTCAGGAGAGTTTTTGTGTCCCGCACTATTATTCCACCCAGTAACACCCCTTGGTACCTCTTAAGCAAAGCCGGCCCCGTGTGGATTGTCCTCTATCCAGAACGGAAGTTTCCCGCTGTTCAGATGGTTCATATATATTGTGCATGAGCACGTACGTAGAGTGTGTGTGTGTGTGTTAGGGACTCTGTTTTCAGTATGTGGCACTTTATTGAAACTGCAAAACATGTTATGTAAGTTTGTCACATGTGTTCTTTACAGTGCATTAAAATAGTTGATGGAGGCTGTCGGCAAGAAGTACTGTAGGTTGGGTGTTTAACCCATGCTTCACTTACATGTGGGAAAATACAGCACTATTATACCCTAACATTCCCGAATTCTCCGATTTCCAAATGATTTTCTTAGGGATAAGAAATATCTGTTATTTTAGTTCTGTGCCGTGAATTAGAATGGCCTTTTACTGGTCGGGCAGTTCACTGTGGAAACAAATGAGCAAATTCAAAATGCTGCATACACCTTGGTTCTTAAGTTAATGAACTTATATGTTAGACTAAGACAAAGTGACAGCTTTGAAGAATGGTGATTGCTCAACCATCGGCTGCATCTTAGAGTCCTCTAAATCCTTGGCACGCTTCCCTTAAAATATGAGGGCTAAAGAAAGATTTCTGTGGGGCAGGCCTGCTTAGATTTCAGGTCTGGATGCTCAAGTGATTAGCATTATGATTATGCTGAAGAAGAGGTGGAGATAATGCTGACATCCGATGAGTTGATTTACCGGGGAATCGGGGGATTCTTCTGTTCCCCCCTTTAGGATGAATCACGGCATTCACTGCTGTCTCTTCGCCCTTCCTCTCGGCGAGAATTAGACAGCTTCTTAAGAATCACTCCCAGATGGTTGTCCCATTAACCAGCCACACTGAGGTTTATTTTTGGACGGGGCCGCTGGTCAGAATGTGACAATGGTGTGCACCAAATCGGACGATTACTCAGGAAAGGGAGTCGCCCCCAGCATAAAAGTTTTGGGTCCGCGAGAGGTCCTGTTTTTTTGTATTGTGGGCCATTACGATTTTAGCAGCGGGCGCTCAGGTTGACTTAGATTGTGAAAAGTTGGATTTTAAATGTAAGCCTGTAAGTTGGGTTTGCCAGTCATTAGGAATGGGATAATTCATTTTGTTGTGGCAGTATTGTCTTTGTTCAGTATGGTTGAATCGGTGGCAATATACATTTTTCCTGGAGTTTATCAAATCCCACAGTTTTTAGTAAGCTTGTCCAACCAATAACCTGCATCAATCACAATTTTGCTTGCAACACAAATCAAGCCCAAGAATTCCATTTACCTGGGGCTCAAGAACCCAAATTCTAATGTAAACATCTTGCCGATGTGTCACAAAAATTATCTGAGGAGGAAATCAAATTACCTGGTGTCTCTTGAAAGAGGGGTGAACTCTCTCCAAGGAGAAATTTTGAAAAGGTGGCTAAGATTGATGGGGGGTCACTCTGGACACAGGATGTATAGCATGATGTCACTCCCTAGCCCTGAGGCCGGGATTAAAATATGGGTGGGTGGAGGGCAGCTTGGAGGAGTGTCAGCGGAATCCTTGAACTTACTGGCTGCATCCTTGTTTTAAGATGGATGCTGGCTGTAGAGAAATTTAAAAAAAGATACTACAGATGGTTGAAGAATGACATGCTCAAAGTCAGCTTGTTATAAGGTACAGTTCAGAGATTGCCATGTGTAGTGTTGGCTTTGCAGTGAGGTTGAATGGATGGGAAAAAAGAAATCTATACATGTACACAGGTTAGGGGCCGGGGGCACTGTATTCGGGGGGGGGGAGAACTTGAGACTTCTGGAAGGCTCTTGAAATGTTGAGGCCAACTCTTACTTCACTTAAATCTGAATAAATTACTCCAACCTCAGGCTACCTGTAAAAAGATTTAAAAAACACCCAAACAGAAGACCCCTGTTTTTGATTCTTCTACGCACTTGTCATGAGAATGATCCAGAGCAATCCTTTTTTTTTGGGGGGGGGAACATTAATGCAAACTTTTGCGCAGCTTTCCCATACCTGTGTCTATCCTTAATCTTGACCCCATTGGCACAGTCGCCTTGGTGTTCCAAATCCTGATCCACTCACCCAGAGAAAGAAATAGGTTTTTGATCTTGGAGATGGAAAGCAAAATTGAGAAACGCCAGGCATTGCATGTATGGGGGGAGGGGAATTGGGCTTGGCGCTGGTGACTTTGACTCTGATCAGAGCTGTCAGGGGCGGGGGGAGAGGGGGCAGCTTTTCTCTCCTTCTGACTTTGAACTTAACAGGTGTGCCCGGCTCGCCTCAAGACAGATGACGCATGCTGTGACAAAGTGTTACTTTAAGGAATCTTCCAATTAAATCCCAATTACTGGCTAATTTTGGACAGAACAAACGTCATACATGAAGGGGAGCCAGTTGCAGGGGGACATGAGAATGGCAATGTTTAGGAGTGCCCCACCCTTGCTCTGCAAGAGGCAGGCATTGGATGTACTCTACATGTGGGTGACACGTCTGAGCTTCAAAGATTCCTCAAGAGGTGATTTTCTCCTAGTTCTTCTGCAACATTTAGATCATTCGCTTTGGATTGGATGGACTTTTGACTATTGCTCTGAGCATCAAGCACCCATGTTGATGACTGGCTTTCATTTGGCTAGTAACACATACACATGGCATGCATGTAGGACACTGCAGTGCAGGCCCACCTGGGAGGCCCCTGCCGTTATTAAATTTCCAGACCACCAAGGCCCTGTAAACCAACATTTAGTACCAATTAACTACCGTGTTTCCACATTGGTGGTTGAGAGGGGATGGCTCATATCACAGCCTCTTCTCTTCAAGGTTCTCTGTGGTTTGTTTTCAGGGTTCAAGCCCAGTTCTCTTGTATTGTTTAACTGCCTGATGTTACTGGCTCTGGGGGTGGTCCATGAGGATGTAGAACAGAGCTTGCATTGTCAACTCTTCTCTGTGGGTACACCAAACCCCCCCTCCCTTGTCATGATCTTAACCTTCACCTCATGCCTCCAATATTTCTTGATATAATTATCTTTGCGTGGAATTCTGCAAAGTTATATTAAGAGGAAGAAGTCTTCTCTTGTAACTCTGGGTCAGTGGGCTATGAGACTTTACAAAAACTCTTCAGGGATTTCTTACTTAAGAACCTGCAGATGCTGAACGTTGATGCCGCCTAATATAATGTACACACAGTCTGTCAAGTCCTTTGGCATGCAACAGATGTTGAAGAATTGTGCATTGCAGTGCGAAGAAGTTTACGCTGCTGAAACAATGCACTTTGAAGCAACATGCACAGAAAGAAGTTGAAGGCATTGCACGTGGTTAAACTCCATGTCGATTGCTGTTTTTATTGCTTATTTTAGAAAAAGTACTGTTCTGTAATGACTCATATGAAATGACATCCGGAACACGTACACAACTTTAACCAACTGGTCTCTGAATGTACCGGACTCTGCTGGAAATCATGTCCTTGGATGTTAACAGCAAACAAATTTTGAGTGTGAAAACTGGCTGAGCAATCAATACCTTAATCCCATGGGCCTTCAAGAAGCCCAGCAGCAGATGTCTCCTGGCATGGGATTTTGCATGACAGGATGTCTTGGCCTTTCTGACAGTCAGTACTCTTCACTGTCTGCCCCACCCCAGGGCCCTGCCGGTACATGCAGATAAAAGAAGAGAACCTGGGTGATGATTTTCACTTTTTCAGTGGGGCAAAGATGGGTTTTACTGGCTTACACTAAGTGGATGGACGGGACGTACCACTGCTTGGTACACGTAGACCGTCATAGTGCCATGGTAATGTTGCGGATTGGTAAGTTATCTCTGAGATTTGCGGAACTGTCCCATTGCATTATGACCCTTTCGAATCATAACACGTGCACCGGACACTTTAAATCAGTTCAGATGCAAGGATGAACAAGCCTCTGTGCAACGTCCAAGTTTTTTTCCCCTAATTACCTCAAGGCTAAGAAATATCCATTGCAGCTGACAAGAACCACTCATCTGCCAGAAGTGCCAAAACCCTTGTAAACCTAAGGAAGATTGTGAAAGGATGGAAGCACATTTTCTGCATCTTTGGGGACCGACAAAAATAGCCTGGCATGGGTCATTGCCATGTGGTAGTGACTGGATAACTACTGGTAGGGACGGGAATGTTGTGGTTATGGGATGAGATAGCAAAGACACCTATGGAAGCCAGTTGCTAAATGGCTTTGTGCATTTGCCATGGATACTTGTATTTTCAGCCGTAGTCTAATAGTTAGGACATGACCAGCACTAATGCTTTTTAGTCACTCGCCAAGGTTGAGTTGGGATTTGTTGGTTAAAATGAGGAGCGGAAAAGTGCCTTTGTTAATGCATGTATGGAAAACGGGAAGGGGGTTTGATCATTCTGTGATGTCGTTTTTCCTGGACGTATGTTTGACAGTGTTCATTGAAGTTTGCCTTCTACTTGATGTCTTGTGTATTCCTTTGAAATGCCAAAAATAAGAGCATATAGTTGGAATTCTTATCAGAAATTTCCCTCAATTGCACACAGAAAGACTTTCGACAAGTTCAACTGCACTTGACACTGATGATTCCAAAAAAAGAGAGCCATGACCTCGTGAGGGTGACCAGAATTCAGTGTGGTAGCCACTCACTCCAGTGTGACTGGATGTTGCTGGATTTAACTCAAGTCTTGTGGTCTGTGCTTCTCAAAGGCCAGATTCTATAATCCTTATATTTCCTGTGGTCCCTGACAAAAGCCACTCTGTGCCTTAGCTGTGAACCCGAGCTGTGTCATGTCTGAAAATACCTTGTGGCTTCCTGACGTCTTTTGCGGTTCCTCTTTTCTCCCTGGAGCTAATGGTTTGTTTATATTTTGAATTTAATGGGCTGCTAAGGGGCCCCCATCTGAAATAAAGTGGAAGCCATATTGGATTTCGTCTGCACACTTTAACTGTGACCTCTGATGAGGACAGACTGGAAAATTCCAGATGGGATTTCAGGAATTTCCTGCAGATTAGATTTTGATTGATTTCCCCAAAGCCACGGTCCATATAGGTCAGGATTTTGAGAAGAAAAGTCACTTTGACCCGCTAAATCAGTTGAGAAAATTTGGTATTAAATTCAGTGCTGACACTGTAAATTGAACTTAAATGTGGACTAGGCTTCTCCACCTGCATCTGGGGAATTCTCAATTACCATCTTTATGGCCATGCTTGCTGAATTAATTTTCCAAGTTACATTTCCACACACATTGTTGCTATTTGTTGAGACATCCTACCCCATCCTGTCAATAGCTTATCTTAATATCTGGTCCTTTGGAAATTGACAGCATTCACCACAGCACAGTGTTCAGTAGACATTTCTGCCCAGTCCAAATTTTATTTTTCTTCAGCGTAAGGGCAACTCCCCTGTGTATACGTCTGTGTTAAATGTTACGGTCGGTGTCTAATGTGTCACACATGTGGCATTGAGGCTGCACAGAATGCTGTCTCGTGTAAACACGTCTAGTACCCCCCCATGGTCACAGCCTCTTTCGCTTATGTGGTTCATGGGATCCATGAACGCATTCGAAGTACATTCTCATAAACACGCCAATGATTTTAATGCTTGCTGACAGCACCGCCAGGGAATGATTTAATGCTCCATATCTGTTGAATCTCATATGACACAACAAGGAGGAATAAGAAGGCAGTGGGAAAGGGGTTTAGCCGTTCCAATGTTGTAGGGACTAAGACAAGAGTTATGGCAGGTTATCACACAAATGCAGAGTTTTCTCATAACAGTTGGCCAGTGACCATTGCACCCATATTGTTACTACATTAATGATGAGCTGAATCCTCTTTTATAACTATATGGAGATCTGAGAAAGGTTTGGTTTCAAACAAAGTGGAAGAGTTTGAAATGAAAAAGTATTTTATATTCTGTATATAAGACCCTTGACTCTTGCCAGTCTGATGACTAGCCTTCATACAATTTGTACACAAGTTACTATTGGTTTTTTAAAACCTGGTTGAATTTCTGTACACAGTGTAGACTGCTAAGTTACTATTGATTCTTTAAAAATCTCTTTCAATTTCTGTACACAATGTAGACTGCTAAGTTACTATTGATTTTTTTAAAATCTGGTTCAATTTCTGACACTGGCCTTGGCCCGTGCTGTACTACATTTCCTGAAGCCTTCCTTATGCCGCTCATACCCAAGAAGCTAATTTTTTTGTTTTTAAATCTTTTTCCCCTCCTACTTCTTTGCAGAGGACCTACCTGTTTGCCTTCCTCCTCAACTCCCGCCTCTTCATCAAACCCCACCAGCTCCTACACGATGTCTGCCAGGTCTGCATCCGGCAACAGAAGCTGGGCAGCCCCGACGTGGACAGGGAGTCCTCCAAGAAGTTTAGCCTCAAGCTCCTTCAGTTGCTCATGTGAGTTCTCGGTGTGGAGAATGAAAGGGTGGGGCTTGTTTATTGGAGGGAAGGGGCACTTGCGTGGGAGGTGTTTTTGTCGTGGCAGTTTCTTTCCTTCTCAGATTCTAAAAAGGAAGGGAGGGGTCACAGGTATTAAGTGGGAGGAGGGGGGAATGCCCCATATTTTTGAGTCATGCCCCAAGTCATGCCACTGTTGTGGGCTTTGTTGCAGGAAGTAGGAAGGATGTGCGTGCCAAGTACTAAGGTGACTTTCTTGACAGACAGGGATGTTTAAATTGGTCTTTGGGATGTATGTTCTTTCAAATCAAGCCTTTGGCCAAGCTAGTCACGAGATAGCTCATGCCACTGAGTTTCGGTGTCATTTGAGGATTAACAACAACACTAATCTTAAGACTACTTGCACCAGCAGGTTTATTGGCACTTACAGAATTTAATTTTACTATTAAACAACCCCCTAATAAGCTCGAGATGTCTAGTTAGTCAGTTGACCAGGAATCTCTTTCTTTTCCAGTGAGTGGACTGAGACATTTCCGTATGACTTCAGAGACGAGCGCATGATGAGGCACCTAAGGGACATCACACAGAAGTGTGTGGCGGTGGACCAAAGCCTCAGGAAGAACGTGGGTCAGCTTATGCAGGCATTAATCAGAAAGGTAATGGAGAGTGGTCGTGATTGCTGTGAAATCGCACACAGTGTGCTCAAGTTGGACTAGGTGTCGTTGGTCTCCTGTTTTCTCAAAAGAAGTCCACTCCTCCTTAAAACTCCTCGTCAAATCCTTCCTCATCTTCTGGTGAAGTTTAGAAAGGATTTGGGAGGTTTAAAAAAACTCTTTTTCTATGTGTGAGCATATTGCAACAACATCCCTCAATCTGGTCTTTACAACGTAAGAAAGTCTTGTAGAAACTTATTATTTAAGTTTGAATCAGTTTACTTTTAGAATGAAGTTCAGTGACTTTATATTAGAGATTTACTTACTGAAAAATAGATCAAAAAATCATTCCTCTCTTGTCAGTTAAATGATTTGCGCTGATGAATCTTGACCATAGGTTTGGATGAAAGTGTGTAGTTAGTTTTATTTGTTGACTGTTGTTACCTCCATGCAGTTGGCCACATTAGAGAAGTACGAAGATGTCCTGTCAAGAGTCAATGCAGCCGCCACAGAGAGAATGCACTCGTTGAGGACAAATCCGGCAGCATTCCAGACGAACATCATCGACGTCTGCCCGAGTGCTTACGTATTAGCCCAGCAGCTCACCCACATTGAGCTGGTAAGTAATGCGAGAGAAATTTTAACACTTATGGATTGCCAGCCGTGGCTGTCATTGGCACTTTATGGTCAATTTGAAAAGCTGTGTGATATATTTCCAGGAAGAGCAGAGATATTTATTGTCCAAAGATTAACAAAATTAACCCAGATGACTGTTTGATAAATGATTCAGTTTTTTCTGTGTGCATCTTTCAAGACCAAAGAAAATACAAACAATATTTCTTGTGACGGTTCTGTTTGTGTTAACTTCATTGTTGTGCTAAATATAATCCTATACCTTCAAACCGGCTTCCTCACAGGAGCGGTTAGCCAACATTGGACCCGAGGAGTTTGTGCAATCATTCATGAAGGAGGAGAAGAACGAGGCTGCGGTAAGTT
>NW_019091355.1:4932562-4976531 GCF_001949145.1 Acanthaster planci | reverse complement strand
GTAACAATAGTCTAGAATGTGTGTAGGGATTGGACATGTGGGGGGGGTACCCCTCTATCCCATATCTTGCTGGGTATACATTAACTGGTCTTTTTTATGCCTTTTCCCGGGCCACTCCATCCACAGCTCGAGGATATCCTTTGCCCTGGCCTCTATGTTTTTGTGCTTGTTCCCTGGCCACACCCCAGTTGATGTGTCTTTACCTGATCCTTTTGTGCTTGTTCCTCGGCCACACCACCCACAGCTTGTGGATGTCATTTGCCCTGGCCTCTATGTTTTTGTGCTTGTTCCCTGGCCACACCCCAGCTGATGTGTCTTTACCTGATCCTTTAGTGCTTGTTCCTCGGCCACGCCACCCACAGCTTGTGGATGTCACCTCGCCTGGTCCTTCTGTGCTTGCTCCCTGGCCATTCCACCCAGACAAGGTGGGGATTTGCTGACACTGGCATTCTGGTTCCACTGGGCAGGGGTCTTGGCCTGTGGAGAAGTACACATACGCAAAAACAAATACACAAGTTGAAAATGGAATTTAATATTTACCCTTCAGGTGTACAGGTAAATAGTGAGCTTGTT
This sequence comes from Acanthaster planci, assembly GCF_001949145.1. Next base: position 4,975,958 of record NW_019091355.1, on the reverse strand, counting down.
TCTTTGTATCAAGTTGTTTCAGACACCCGATTTTCACTCCAGACAGCACCGGTCATTTCTATTTTCTCTGTGGTGGGCAGAAATCATGGCCAAAAATTTACAATTCATTCGACGCCACCGCCATTCAACTCCCAGTAGTTCCATGTACATTTTAATTTGGTGTTTTGCCTTTCACGGACATGTATCTATAAAAGCTGTGTTCTCATGTTGTTCAAAAGGCTTGTGAAAAACAGAAAAAAAGAAAAAAAAATCACAAGTTCCCTTGGGTGGGACTCGAACCCATGATGTCTTACTGCTTAACCACTGAGCTTGCCAGAGTCGACTAATCAGTTCCAGTCTGATGAGTAACATGTATTTTTGCCAAATGCTATTGCACTGGGGAGATAATAAACAGGAGGGATACAGCCTCAGTAAACCACAACATCTTGATCTCAAAACGATTCAGGATGTTCTTACCTGTATGGATAGAGCGTGGACGGGTCCATCCAACTCATCCTTCAGAGCCTCGTTAACGAGACGGTGCCGTTTGATCAGGCTCTCCTTATCAAACCTCTCGGAGATAACCACCACTTTGAAGTGTGTCTCTGAGCCCCGGGGAACGTTGTGCATAGAGCTCTCATTGATGACGTCGAGGTGGACAGGCTGCGCAACAGTAAAATGACGGGACAAATGGAGCTGAAGGTTTGTGGAATGTGACTTGCTTTATATTTCCTCTCAGTCAAATATTTGATGTCACAAAACTCTTTTTTTCAATCATAACAATTAACAAAACTGCATATTACGTAGCTTCTAGGGATGTGACAAATATTTGATTGAACACCAAGAATTCAAATATTCACTCTTTTGAGAATTCGGGAAAGTTTGGGGGAATTTGGTATTCATGTAACCGAATACCCAAACATGCAATTGAATGGAATGTTGAATATTCAAGTACTAAATAATTCGATTTAAATCAGCTCTTACAGCTTCACATTAATTATGACTGTGGCAAGATATTAATTCATATAATCCGAGCTTCAAGTTGAACAGGAAATGAAATTCTGGCTGATGTAAAACAATTTATATTTTTTCCCAACTTTTAATGAAACTATCATTCTATTTTTCTGTACATCACAGGGCTCGAAATTGGGCTAATCATCAGGGGAGCAAGTATTGCTCCCTAAACAGTTGAATTTGTCAGTTGACGGGAGCAAGTAGCTTCCATACAATATTAAAAGACATATGTTCAAGAAAAAAAAAGCAAAGACCCAGGTCCTTGCAGTTGCTTTGAGTTTGTGCTTAGTGCCGCGATGCCAACAGTTGGGCAGCGGGCCTTTGTAACGTGCATATGCACACAGACGTAAAAGGGACCTAACTGCAGCAATCGCCCGGTTTTCAAACGAGTGAATTAGGCTGAGACTTTTGGCGGGTTTCAGCTGTTTTTGAGCAGCCTTCAAAACCACATGTTCAAGCTATGACTGGTACCGGCGAAAGTCTAAGCTGAATCCACTCGTTTGGCTTGAATTTACGCACGAGTGTAAGAGGTTGTGGTCGCGGCCAGTTTTCATACAATCGTGAGTAAATTCCATCCGTATCAATTCAGACACGGCCACTGTGGAGACCATTCAGCAAGATCGTGACACTGGCCGTGGGTATGTGTGTGTGCAGGTGTGGAGTACAGTGTGGACCTCTGCACAAAAGAAGTCCACATAATGTAGGGTGCGATGGCGTTGAGTGGACTCGCACACGTCCACACAATATTTTCCCCTCTCTGAAAACCAGTTTCAGAGGCATTTTGGGGTGAAGGTTATCCATGGCAAAATGAAGAGGAACCCTCCAGGAACTCATTATTAAAAATCCAGCTTGAAGGAGTTATCCTGGTTGGAGAAACAGGAGCATTTTCATCAAGTTTTCTTAACCACAGAAGAACAAAGGAATGTCCACACTTTGTATGTAAAACAGGTAGGTAAGTATGTTCATGTGTGTGCATGCATTGCATGCAAGACTGCGGCGGGGGCTCAGTGACACCGTAAAAAAAATTGTACCGTGTTATGGTTCCATGACAAGGATGATCCAAAGTGAAGTCAAAAAGTTCAGGTATTTTTCATGACAAAAGTAGAAACAAAGGGTGAAAATGTTCAGGTACATGTATTCTTCACTACAACAATGGAATCAGATGGGCTTGCACCTGTCTTTATGATTTACGGGTGCATTTCTGAGACAAACGGGTGCATTTTAGCTACCTGTGCCCGTTATTTTCGAGCCCTGCATCAAGAAGAAAATGGATGTGAAAAGAACCAACTGACTACTTGAACAGGCAGATTTAGTACTACCTCAACTCCTTCCTAACCAAGTCTCACTCACAAACCTGAAACATCTCTGTCAGCTTCCTCCTGATGTTTGCCTCAACTGGCCGGTCTGTTGCCATGGTAACGGGGCGGAAGACAACACTTTGCATCAATCCTGCTCCTCTCCAAAATGATGAACGATTCAGGGCCCTCGAAACTGGTCATTTGAAAAGGATATGGGGAAAAGAAAAATATATAAAAAATAATAAAAAACACCGGCAAAAGCTTTCAATAAAAACCACACCTATAAGCAAGTCGTTTTTTTTCTGGTCATGCTTAGTGTTTTCCCTCTCTAATCGACGGCAGTGTGCACAAAATATATGCCTACATAGCACAAAAATGTCACATGATTTGGTAAAGCTTGATTCTAACTCCAATTCGAAGTGCCCCCTTGGCCTAGTGGATGAGTCCAGATTGACCCAAGAACTAAGGGGCTTGTTCTGAGAGGCCAAACGACAAGCCCCATAGTTCTAGGGTGAAAGCCGGATATGTCTGCATCACGTCAGTGAGTTCACTTAATGGCAGAAACAGCAACTGCACCAAGTATGTGAGTTGACAATATCATGATTGGGTCCTCATGATACAAGTCTCAAAAACAGAATCATCTCATTTTTTTTAAAGAAAATCCTGATGAACAGAGCATACTGTCCGACACGTTGAGTACCGCAAACCTGTACAGCTGAAATCAAATTGCATGGAATGATATTAGCAATATTGCTTTATATCGCCAATTTTTTTTCCCAACCTGAGTTAGAAAAAAAAAATCAATGATTCTTTTGTTTTTCAAAGAATGTTATTGATTTCAATCAATCGAGCAAAACTAACCGCATTTTGCTGAAATACGTACGTAAGGTGTCAAAACCAAGGGCTGAATCTCAATTATGGCTAACGAGGATTCCACAAACATTAAATGCCAAAACATGCCGGGACTTTCTTATAGACCACTCTCATTTTACCTGAAACTTGTATGGGTGGCCAAAGTTTTCCGAAATAGGCCTATCACCTTTAGATTGGTTTTTTATTCTACCTGTAATTCGTTCAATTATAGGAACATTTGTCCCATTAATTTTAAATTGGGTTGTATTCTCATAAAGTATTCAGTAGTACGTATATATTATTAAGATTTTTTATACATCGCAAAAATTCTTTTACTTTGGCACCAACAGCCAACTAGGCCCATAGTTTTAGCAGCCACTTGTAGGAAAAACATGACTGTAATGTCAAATGAGCAGACCCTCTAGCTGACCATGTCTCAATGTAAAAAGGGACAAGTTGTAGAGTCTTAATTTATGTAGTTACTCCGACTAGTGCAGTTGGATGATTGACATGTTTATTTATGAAACGTCTGATAAGTATTTACTGGTAATGATAAAGGCACTGTAAGTAAAGTCTTAGGGTTTGAAATTGAACTGTTGTAGGTATCATACACAGCCAGCGAGATTTGTTTTGACAGGAATAGATCTGACATACTGTTCATATACATGCATTTCATGTTAATGCTGTACGTTGTATAATGTCATATGATTATACATAACTTTTTCTGTACATGTTTTACTTAAAAAACACTGTTTTATTGTGAAAACCTTGTTTATAGATTCTGAGATTATTGTTGCTTATAGAATAATTACATGTATATTTCTTGATTGAGTGTTGAAAGACCATGGTGAGATCGCATTAACTTGCACAGTGGATGGTCTTGATTGAGTGTTGAAAGACCTCTGTGAATGGGTGGACTGTTAGTTCGCCGATACAGATCGACAGAGGATGCACGACCATACGACCGTAGTACAACTGTACAGTATGTAAGCTATCTTACATACAGTAAACTCCGACTAAGTCAGCATTGGGTAACTCGTCATATCGTCTAAGTCGGCCTTTTGACAAAAGTCCCGATCGTCTGTATCGCATTTCCATTGAAAATTTCTTTTGTAAGTCAGCATTTATAAGTCGTCATTTTGTATAAGTCGGCATATTTTTCTCGGTCCCTTTTCAAAAAAACCACAAAAATGCCTTTGTGCAAGTTGGCATTAAAAATAAATTGTGCTTCGGTATCAGTTTCCTTCACCACGGTTGCCAAGAAGTGACAAGTCCCACACTGCTTGACTGATGTCTGCTTATTAGCAGTACGGGCCATGGTTGATAATCAGCCAGCCTGAGTACATCAATGCCAGTAGCCCCTCTAGGGCTACAGCATGCGCTCTGTCCATTTTGGGGGTTGCCTTAATGAACGAACTTAACCAATGCGCGTGTGTGGATGAGTGTATGTTTTCTGTACCGTAACTGTATCACGTACATGTACGTACTGCACTGTTGAGTCGTGATGTGATATGCAAGTGGCTTGCCATCCTTGGTTCGTTCTTAGGGGCAGACTATCAATTATCGAATTTGCAGCCCCTGAGGATAATAATCGAGAACGAATTTGCTGGGATTGACCATAGGAGTAAAAATTAACCAGGGTAAATCAAAGCCATTGAGTTAATGCAAGGAATCATAATGTACATATAGGCAATACATGTGTACGTGTAAGTCAGCAAAATGATGACTAAGTTACAGTCGCCATTCGTGTAAGTCGTCATAATTTCTTGAGTCCCGACTTAGCTGAGGTTTACTGTAGATGATGGCAAGTCTTACTGCAAAAACCCAATGGGCTCACAAAATAGTAATGAACTGGTACGTTGGTAGGCCCATGGCAGCCCAGATTTGTTTTATGTTTTCGTGTGTAGGCCTAGATATCTACTTATTTTTGGTCCCTGACCTGTTAACAGAGCGCCCTCAAGAGGTCATACAACATGAAACTTGTCCGAAACGAGCTTCCTGAGCTGCGGCTAGGTCTATTGTCAACGCGTCTCCGCACATTTCCAATGGAGCGAAGACCTAGACATAGCTCTAGCAACAGATTGGCATGCAGCCTTTCGGCCCTATTAATAATAATAGTTTAAATGAGCCCACAACCATGAATAAATTAACCTGATAACGTAGGCCTATCAGTGCAGCCTAGTTCTTGTTATGGTCATCTTGACTACATTACTATCAGACCTGCTTTCATGGCTTTAGTTGAATCATTAAAACTACATGTTCGTACAGAGCGTGCTCCTTCAACAGTGTGTCCTACCTTGAAACATGGGTTGACAATTTCTAAGGCCGAAATTAACTGACACTGACAGTTACGTGATTCACAGAGACAAGTTCTGGCACGAACGAAAGTACTCGTAGCGCTTCAATATCATTATTTTCTGTGCTTGACCCTGTCTCTTGCATTCAGTTAAGAAAACTTGTCAGGGCGAACAAGGAGGTACCAGTCTTTTTCAAAAGCATGACGTTTGGCTTGTGGGCGGGGTCGAGCGAGTCAATCTAGTATGGAAGGCCAAATTAACAATTCAAATGGTCCATACAATATACATTTTTTACAAAACAAAAAGGTGTAGCAGTTTTATATTTTCCAAGTCGTTAAAGGATTGAAGAGTTACGGAACAATATTCATGTGAGAATAATGGTTGAACATTCAGGACCGTTTTCAAATGGAAACTGTAAATTTAATTCCCCACACAGGCCCATATTTTGATTTGAAAATAGCTTATAAATATGGATGCGTCTGTGGAATTCCACTCCTGAGGACATCATATGTCGTACGCTGTCGATTTAAATCATCCTATTAAAGACTCCTCTCTCAGTAACCCTCTTTCATGCGTCTTTGTTAGTTGCCTCTTCCCTTGTTTGCATTGTTGTCTTTGTACATGGACCTTGGAGGGTTTTTCAACGTGTCGCATCAGCATGGCACCACGTTGGTTTTGTTTCAAGTGTCCCGTTTGTCAATGTCTGGTGTCTGTTTTGTGTATCTTCACTCTGTAGTTTAAGAAATTGTGTTGTGTGTCCAGGCTGTTTCGAGGATGGCTCCAGTTAAGTTACAAGCCTATCTGGCTTATGTGAAAGGCCTGTAGCTCTCCTCCAGTAACTCATATTTCGTACTTAATTAGTAACAATGATTAATCTTGCCATATTGCCTTTCAAGTAGTACTCTTTGTTATTGAAATTATATTTTTCGTTACCTCAATTTGTTTATGGTTGTATTTATACGTGCAGCTCTTAGTATTGGAGAGTTCTAAATAAATGTATATTGAATTGAATGAAAATCGAATTTTGCCTGTTCTCAGGGCAGTTAGACAAAGGTGGCACCGTGGCGTAGCGTGAGAGACAAAGTTTGAGATGTTAATCATGTTTACAAATAACGAAGAACAGGCGTGCCATAAAAGTTAAAGGGCAACATGTACAAACAGGCTCAGGCTCTAGCTAGCTAACTGGGTCTTTCGTATAAATACCCTGTGGCAAGTGAGAAAAACTGAATCTGATCGGCTTTACTTTGATCGGTATTTCCTGCTTTAAACATTCGTGCATTTGGAGATCCGACACTCGTGCATCTATCTTCATCATCATGTCTGGTCGTGGGGGCAAGAAAAGAGGCAAGTCGCTGTCCAAATCAGCGAGGGCAGGGGTGCTTTTCCCGGTGAGTCGGATGGGCCGGTACCTTCGTCTCGGAACGCACCATCAGCGAATCGGCGCGGGGGCCCCCGTCTACTTGGCGGCGGTCATCGAGTACCTCACTGGTACAGTAATCTAATTTTGTCAGCACACTTTGTCGTGGTTGTCATATCAGGGATCGGAAAGAATGTGATATGAGTATGGTTGCATATTTAATGCCTCTCAACATTTTAGTGGCAGGAAAATCTGAGAAAACTTAGGCCTATGTTCATGATAAGATATTGCCCTTCACATGTTCACGCGCAGTTTGACAAACTTTTCCGAAGAGTACCTTTTCCTTTTGGTTGTACAGCTATGAGAAATCCAATCTAATGCATGACCTTTTTAAACGTCAACTGTCTGAACACTTCAATAAATGCTTTAAAATATTTAGGCCAGAAAGAGTTCCATATACGGACAACACTTGATACCCCTGTGCGCAAACCTATGAGGTTGGTCTGAAAAAAAATATTTTCTAAGTAAATGCCTTGGAATGTACCTAGCTAAATTTCACTGTTTAGGACATGTTATCACCTTCTGATGGCTGTTATAATATTTTAAGGGAAAATCAGTGTTTCCGTATACGGAACTCTTTCATTTAGGCCCTTCCAAGATCCAGTGCCATAATTTTACAATAAACTTTGATTTTGCACCTCATGCAAAGTGACAAGTGTAACTGGAAGAGCAGGGAGGAAGGACTATGTATTGGGTTGTGAGTAAGTCCATCTAGAAAAATGAGGTTCTGTTTTTTGTTCATTGGAGTACATGTCTTCTAAGAGCTATCCAAGGCTGGTGAACACATACTGAAAATGTACTATTTGCCTGAGAGGTCAGGATCTCGGACAGAGCTCCACATACGTGGACAACAGTAATTATTTGCTGAAGTGACTGATTAGCCATCAGAAAGCAAAATCATGTCCAGAAAAGTTCAATGTAGGACTAGGAGGGAGAAGACCAAGTCGTATACGGTAGAAAAACCTTTTTCAGTCTTTTTCAGACCAGTCATACAGCCTTTTTACACTACAGCCTGTCAACCCAGGTTGCACTCAACCCTTGGCGAGCCCACGGCCGCCCTGGGTTGAAAAGTGGATTTTTCAACCCTAAATTCAAGCTTATTGGGGTGAGTTCAACCCGGAGCAAACAATTTTCAACCAGGGTTGAAAATTCTCAGCCCTGGTCTGGAGCAGGGTTGAGTTCAACCCGGATTGAAATAAATCTCGGGGTTGATGCTGGGTTGGCATAGGTTTGAAAATTTTCAAGTGTGAATCGCTGCTAGTTGTCAACCCTGCGTCAACCCCGAGATTTGCCTAGTACGAAAAGGGTTTTACAAGTGGCGTTTATATATAGAACTCTTTGTAGGATCTAAGACAAAATTAAATCGTTTATTGGATGTAAGGTTACCATCCCCATGGGCACCTATGCCCTTTACAAATGTATTTATTGGGGGGATGTTTTTATTTGAAAGACCCACTGTCAGTTTTTTCCAAAGCAGTGTACAACTGCAAGAATCAGTGCTTGTCACTAAGCAACACTTCTGTGCCAGTTTCGAAGAAGTATTCAAATGTGTTCTTCTTTCAGCGGAAATATTGGAGTTGGCAGGTAATGCTGCTCACGACAACAAGCGAGGGCGCATCACGCCTCGCCACATCCTCCTTGCCATCGCCAATGACGAGGAGCTCCACCAGCTGCTCCGCCACGTGACCATTGCCAGCGGAGGGGTGTTGCCCAAGATTCACCCTGAGCTGCTTGCAAAGAAGAAAGGACCAAAGTAAGATGGATTGTCATAGTTGGACGGTTTGATAAAGTTGGACCTTCACATTTGCACGCAACATTCGGTGCAACCGTTGTCTCTCTTTTTCTCACCATTGCAAAAACCAGTCTGTTCTGAGACAACTGGCTCCTTGGGCCGGTGTTTATCTCCGGTTACTCGGGCATGAAATGACTGAAAATATTGCAGCCCTTTCTACATCATCGAGAAAGCATGCAGAGATGAAAAAATAAAGAAAAAAATTTCCCAGTCTTTCTGTTTGTTACAGATCTAAGATGCTGTTTGATTCTCAGCCAACTTCCCCCCAGATGAGGCCAACGAGCTACAAGACGGCAGCGCAGAAGAAAGACACCCCTTCCACCTCCAAGAAGGGGGCAGCCAAGGCCAAGGCACAGAAGACGCCGCCGCCAAAGAAGGGGAAAACACCAGCCAAGGGTAAAGGGAAGGTACGTCTTCCAATTTGAACAGCTCTGTAGCTTTATGCAAGCCTATGCACTCTAGTAGCCCATTTGCAAAGACGAGCATTAACCAAGTATAGTAATGGAAACACATGTGCAAGGTGGAAACCGTTTGGTATGCTAATTAATGAAGCTCCACAATAACAATAGTGCCCCAAGGGGAGAATCAAAGGCAACTCAAGGAAGCACTCAACCTTGCCAGTCAGTCCATGATATCATACGTAATTATTGTTCGGCTTCTGAATACAGTAGTCCATTTTTTTATTGCATGGTTTGACTGCTCACAGTGTAAACAGTCCTGCAAGAAACCACCGTGTTCAGTATTTTGACCATATGAAATATCCTGTGCTGCTCATCGTATGCATGGCCATACAGCCACATTTCAGTATTCAGTGAAATGGATACTAACTCATAGTGTGCATTGAACAAACAGCCACCGCTGCTAGCATAAATTATATGTATGATGTATTTGTGCAGATGCTTTTGAGCAATAAGTGAAACATTTCAATGTCATGATTACAACATAATACTTACTGCAAAAGACCTCACTCTTAGGGCCGGTTTACACTTGGCGTTGAAAGTGAAAATGAGTGCAAAGTGTTGTCATCATATCAAATATTCGCACTGCAAATTTACAAAAATCAATCAAATTTCACTGCAAATGTGTCTTGACGTCAAATCTGCTTTCATATTTGCCTGAAGCATTGACTAAACTTTTACCTGTATCTCAGCGATGTTCAAAATGCACATGTGTTAAGATCTGCCAAATTTGACTTTTTGACAAACATAGCTGTTCAAAAGTGGAAAAGATTGTCACTAAATTTTTCAAACTGCAGTTATTTCAGATGGTTAAAAAAAAAAAACTATTCTCAACGTTGTAGCATAAGTAGCCCCTGAATACCGGTTCAAACTTAAATTACAGTTTTCTTCTTGATGTTAAATAGGAAAGTTTCTGTTAGTCAAAGGTGATCTTGCATGTTTGCAGCAGATCTGTGTATTCTGATCGTGAAATTGTCCAATCTTTGGGTGTATGGAAGTGAATAGTTAATATTGCACCCACCTATTGCACTCGTAGTGTTTAGAGTCCAAAACAAATGCTTTATACTTGTAAATTGCTGAAGATCTCATTCTGCATGCATAGAGTGGCTGGAATGTTTTTCTCAGGGATTGTGACCCAGCATAAGTGAGGGATTCAGACAATTTATTGAGGAGATGGTAAATTTTAGAGGTGGCTGGATCTCTGAGGGTGATGAGTCTCTCTCCTTTCTCTTGTAACAGGGCTCAGGAAAGACTGTGCTTTCGGAGAAGAGACTCTTTCTTGGACAAAAGGTCAGTTCAACACAGTGACTTCTGCATTGGCATTTACTATTCTTAAAATACTTCTTATGATATATCTCCACCCAGATCAATCAGTAAATTCATTTTACATTTGACATTTCTGAACTAAAATTGTGACACGAGAGAATTAATGGAATGAAGTGTTACATATTAAAGATGTCTTCTAGCGTCATATTTCTTGATCAAATACAATGCAAAAAATTAACATCCTGATAAAGACTTGTGGCATATTTGATTGTAGGGTATGTTTAAACCGATTGCATTGCATATTTTTGTTGTCAGTCACGACATTATATACTCCATATCTGATATTAGAATTGAATTTTTAGATACAGTGATTTTACCTTGCGCTGCTTAGATGCACTGCTTTGTGGGGTAAAAACTTTGAGCAAAGGTCATTCTCTACCAACTTGCTGACATGAGCAAGTAACATCAGAAAATAAAGGAGTCAAACTTCAGTGTCAGCTTTTGAGTTGGCATCATTGAACTCTGCATCCATATCGGCTGTGAGAGTTAAGCTTCTGACCCGTTTTTAAACCTACAGCTGACTGTGGTCCAGTCCAACATAGCTGAAATCACGGCAGACGCCGTTGTCCATCCAACCAACTCAAGCTTCTACATGGGTGGAGAAGTGGGTAAGCCATCAAGATTCTAGAGTCCCAAGTTGTTGCTGTGTGCATTGTACTTGGTGTATGGAGTTATTTGGCCATTTTCTTTTTGTATTGGGTGTGCAAACTTTACTGCATTGTGGATTGCCAAGAAGTAACCCAAAGTCTAAAGTCCTCTGCAATACAGAAAACGGACAGACTTGTCTCATTTCTTTCGTGCCAAACATGCACATCCTACTGGTACCCGAGGCCATCTCGGACTACCTCTATATTATTAATAATTATTAATGTAACTCTTATGTCAACATCACTGGTAACACAGCAGTACTGGAGGGATTTGTATTTCATTGGGAACCAGCTGAGTTCCTGTCAAAATGTAGAGCAAGACTGCTACCAAGGACATGTGGGGGCCATTCAGTGCAGAACACCAACTTAATGGGAAATGTACCCTACACATGAGTCCACGTTGTCCTGCATTACCATGTGTAGATGGCTACATGCTACTTACCGTGTGCACGGTGGTCCTAGATTGGTGCAGAGGCACAACGGTCATCATGAATGCTGCTTTGCAGCAAAGACCCATACCAAAGAAAATGGAATTTTCAATATTAAGAAAACTGAAGTTTGATTTCAGAAAACACGAAGCTGAGGTATTTAATGTAACCATAGATAAACCGTCACTCATAGTGCATTATGGGAAACATTTGACATCAGTGTTGCAAACTGTAATCTGTTAACTTAACGACTTAGTAGTTCTTTTATGTGCTGGCTTTTTATTTACATTTAGGGAATGCTCTCGATTCCGCTGGTGGTAAGGAATTCAGGGATGAGATGAACAAACTCAAGTCAAATCACGGCAACCTGGAAGTTGCTGGAGGTATTTTTCAAATCACCTGTTTTCCCCAAAAATATGTGACGAAGTTTAGTTGTCCCCTTGAATAGGGCCTAATGAGCTAAATTGTGACATTTACAGGTGCATTTGCCTAAAGCCCTTGTAGGCATTGGGTAATTTTTTTAATGGTTCACTAGTCTTTTCCTGAAGGTAAGCTGAGTTTGAAATTTGATACTTAACAATTATATAAGAAATGAACCTTACTTGCTTGCTTTCAGAGGTTTGGATGCAAAGACAAGCAGTGATAGTTATAAAAATTGTTGTTTCAAAGGAAGGAGTTTTGACTTTGTAGCAGAATGATACTGTTTCCTGTTGATGCGTTTCAGAAATTGCAACTGTATTTTTAACCATTTTTGTGAAAATTTGAAAGGCAACATTTTTTGTAACGTACGTATATTTTATTCTGTTGGCCTTTTTTCAGGTGAGTGTTGTTGTTTGTGTAATTTTGCTCTGTCAAAATGTCAGTAGAGCGATATGTCTCATTATCTGTTGTCATTTCAAGCCGCCATGTGCCCGGGCCACAACTTTCCTGCAAAGTACGTGATCAGCTGTCACAGCCCGTCGTGGGGTGGTGCAAATGCCATTTCTAACCTTGAAAAGTGTGTCAAGAACTGCTTGGCCCTTGCTGATGAGAAGAATCTTACATCTATCGCTCTGCCGTCTATCGGCAGTGGGGGGTGAGTGACAACATTCAGAGAAAGTTGAGCTCTTGTGAGAATTTTCTTTCCAGTTTCTGAAGTCATCATAACAGAGCCTTTGAAATCTCAAGGTTGCTCCAATGAAGCTTGCAACACAGTGCTGAATTTTTGTTTTCCTCAAGATTTATTCAGGCATTGAATAAAATAAATGATAAATGTTTCACATTTGTGTCATGGAAAGCATAACTTCATGAGGTTACAGAATAAATGATTCTATTGGATGAAGCTCTTGTCTTGTGGATTGGAATATTGAACATTCATCGACATTCATTATTTTCATCAAAGACAAATCCTGCGACCTGAAATAGAAGCCATTGGTGCGTTGGCAACATGTTGCGTGCAGCTGGTACATGTGCGTTAAACGCATGTACCTCATTGGCCAATCAGGCATCAGGATTTTCAAAACAATTCACATGTGCTCAAGTTTGAGAATGCACGTGTGAGTGTGAAGTCACCCCAGTTATGGCGTCATCTCAGATTAATCTGTAGAAGCAACCGGATTCACTTCTCCATGAAACAAGGTCACTGCCGGCCCATTCATACTCTCCGACCCTCTTGTCATCTTGGACTGTCGTTATCAATGCCGTACTGGCATTCTGTCTTTGCCATTTGAGAAGTATCCCTGTTTTTTTCTCTCTGCCTGTGCTGTAGCAATGGGTTCCCCAAACAGACGGCAGCAGAAACCATCCTCCAGACCATCAGCAAGTACTTTGTTACCGTCATGTCCTCGTCCCTCAAGCAGGTGTTCTTTGTCCTTTATGACCAAGACAGCATCGACGTGTACACCAGAGAGCTGTCACGGTTGGAGGTAGATCAGAATTAAAAAGAAAAGAAAATGCTTAAGCAGGGAAAATTTAGTAGGCGGCCTGACCTCAGAACTATTGCAAGACTTTTAGTTTTTGGCTGAAACTCTGATTTCCAGAGAATGATTTGCAGATTCAGCCAAGGGCAGTAAAGGGCACCTATCTCTTGTTATTCGTTACGATATGTGGCCTTTTTAAAAAACCCTGGTCATGTCCATTATTAGGCTACATCTAAATCTTTTGTCTAGAGCTATGTGTTGGTCTAGGTATCTGCTGATTGCAAGTGTGCAGAGACATGCTGACAACAAGTTTTAGCTATGGAAGCCCATTTCAGACACTGCCCAAATCTTGCCTGATCACATTCTGCAGCCATTCTTGTGACTATGTTGCCCTAAACAAAGTGTGACAAGGTTACCAGGGAAATATACCATCTATATGTCGTGATTCTAATGCAGTATGTTGTGAGATGAATTTGTCATGCTTTGTGCAGCTGAGTGCTAATCCTAATTGAATTTGTAATTAGAAATTTGAATTTTGTTTCTTTGTTTCTTTTTTGTTTTATTTCCATCGTGACCAGCATTAACAGGTATTATTTCTGTATGCATTTTTCTGTCATTACAAACACAAGCTCCGTTTAATGTCATTGGTAAAAGGATTTGGTTGGATTTCAAAGTGAAAAGTGAGTGGCAGAATGAAGACAAGCTTGCAATAGTCTGTGGTCCAGGGACCTCGATAGCTATATTTCTGTATTAGATTTCATAGTTGATCAGTTCGGTTGCTTGTTGTAGACTTTTTAGAATTCTATGATAGAGTTAGTAACAGTGACATTGCAATCGGTTTGAATTGTTCTATTTTTGATCATGCTATGCACATAGGCTTGGTGTTTGACAGCGGACACTGTTACCTTTTTGCAGTGTTGCTTACTGTAATGTAGATTATTTGTCGCTATATTAGAAAAAGTAGTGTGAAAGGTGCAGCATGTTTCACGGATTGGCAAGGAAGTTTTTGGCTTGTGCACATCTCATTTATTCTTTTGTTATGGGGTACGTGCAAAACTTCTGCACTTTTGTTAGCACAGAATGATGATAAGGAGGATGGAAGTTTTTTTTTTTTGCCAGCTGTGAAATGGCAACACATGGAAAGCTGGGTCACCATGCAAAGTGGTTCTGGTGATGCCAACTTTTATTTGGAAGAGGTTGAGATTCCAAGATGATTGATTAGTGTCGTCCACTGAGTCTGAACTCTGAAGTTTTCAGAAAACTTTTAGCAGACTGTAAAAGACTGTTGTTTCAGGATTGATTTGAATGGGGGCAAGAATGGATCTGGAACCATTTTTTGGGGGGGGCTAGTTATATATTGAAAATATATTGATTCAAATGATCCAATGGTGTGCATTGTGACTGGGTAGGGAACATTTGTTGCCATATTGGAGTTAGTTTCAAAGTTGGGGACAGGAAGACATGTTTACATCAAACGTTACTTGATATTTGTGAGTTTTCATTTAATTTTGCTGGTACATGTAGGTGTAGATTAGATGAGATTGGATTAGATTTGACAATGAACGTGAAATACGGATGCCCATTCTCCTACTCATTGACACGATATGATTGTATATTGGGAAACAATTTATTCAAAATGATACGATTTTATAACTCCCTTTTTGCAACAAAAAATTGATTTATAAAGTTTATTAAGTAAGTTGTCTGTCTCTTGACGAAGAAAAAAGACTAATTCCTTGTGTTGAAATTGTTTTAAAAATTTTAATCAAGCACACTTGAAATGATTCTTACATATCAGAGTGAAAGTTTTTCTTGTACATATAGTTTATCCTACAAAATGAATAGCAAACTAAGCATAGAATTTTAACCTCATTATTTGAGAAGTCGTACACCGAGAAAAGCTTTCATAAAACTGTTGACTCCAATGTGATTCAAGCTTAATACCATACAAGTATTGAATTGAAGTTAACCTTAATAAATTACAGATATTTTAAACAGAAAATTAATTACAAGTATTGGAATTGTTCACAATATATTAATTACACATTTGTGTACTGGTTGTTCTCGTGAAATAACCATAATTTACAAGGGAAAGAACTCACAAGTGGGAGTTAAGGAAATGTTTATGAATTATGCTGAGCGATAGGATGAAATCTAAATTGTAGGCTGCATCGAATGCGAAAAGGTATAACCTTAAATTATTTAGAACGTTTATTTCATTTCTCGACTATTTGCACACTTACATTGTAGATTTTTTGAATTATTTTTGCTTTTTTATTGTAGATTTTATGAATTATGTTTGCTGAAATATAATATTGAATAAGTCAATGATTACATTTTTCGACTCGGACAAGTAAGGTTAGAGCTCACTGATAGATATTAAAGCATTTAATGTCTAAGGGAGATTTTTGGTTACCTGTTTTCGTGCTGTCTTGATTCGTTTGTCATTTGGACATGCAGTGGCATAAATCTGTGCCATAAATTGGGGGTGGGGTGGGAAAGGGGGGGGGGTTGACATGCCTGGCCATGGAAATTTGAAAAGCGGGGTGAAGGGATGACAACACGTGACATGATATATGATATTGATGAATATCTGCAATATGGCCTTTTAAATTTTTTGGGGGGAGGGAGTGATATTGAATGCATATCAGTTGTTGGGAAGTCCCAATAGTTCTTCACAATACGCTTGACGTTTTTACTTACTACAAAAAGTGTGTGTGTGGGGGGGGAAAGATGATTTATTAGTCCATCCCCCCTGAAAGGGGGGGTATATACCCCCATCCCCATGGGATTTACGCCCATTCGGATATGAATGAACCAGCAAAGCAAACACAAGAATACCTGTTTTTTTTTATTTTTACTTCGGGCGCTTGTGACAGTTAGCCCCTAGCTCGACCAAGAGGGGGCGCAATTTTCCTAGTAATGGAGGCTCCTTTGGCCGAAGTTCACTTCGCTTGAAATGAAATGATAAAATGCATGTACACGTTACGGTTGCGTCGCTACCAGCAAAATAAACGCTCCCAACCAACATGACTCACCGATGAGAGTGTGCTTCTCCTCAAGGCGGATACGGACCCACAGAAATATAAACGCAAGTCTATGGATAGACCCCAGACAGACATAAACGCACAGACCACCAGTCTTGCACGTGTAATCTTGATTTTAAAAAGCGTGGGCAAGCAGTACTAGTGGGCGAAACGATGAAAAGCAATGCGTGACTTTGTTCATGAATGCGTTTCATTTTTTACTCTTTGGTACTGTTATCTCTTCTTTTCAAATGTTCAAACTGCATTGTTTCAAAGTTGCTTGGTCAGATTAAGTAAACGGAGGATTTTTTCCTTCACAATCGAAAATGGCTTCATAGAATTTCATGGCTGGAATTCTTCAACTGTGCGTAAATTCCCTATACCGAGGCAGGGTACCGAGGGGTGAATTTGCCCACGCTTTTGTACCGGTATTTAGTCGGGTGCCGTTTCGGCTACGGTACCCTGCTGTTGTTGAATAGGAGCTGCCCCGTCTATGGGTTTATATGTCTGTGGGATAGTGTGAGGGTAGCAGCGAAGGGTACAGTCCACTAATCCAAGTCCCATTGAAAACAGTGTAAAATCAGCACTGTTTAGGGCCCAATAACATGCATGCCAACATGCCTGAGATTTCTGAAACACAAATGAAACTATTGTCTTGTCACTAATCTTTCATTTTCTTTTCAATTTTTGAGGGTTAACCAATTACATTTTTAATTATTCCTACAAAACAAAATCATTTTGATTTTTCCAAAGTTTGATTGCAGCCATTTTTTCAAGTGGCAACCATCAACTTTCTGGGGCACTTTAATAGGACCATTTTTCAACCGTAGTTTTTAGTCATTCTGCTCTCATATGAAAGCCCAAAGACCCAGGGTGTTGATCCTGGCAAGGATTTACACAATCTCACCATTTTGGGGGCCAAACTGTCTCCTTTTTCAAAAGACACTGTGGGGAGCACTTTAATGCTAATGAGCTGGCCGGTTATTCTCACTTGAATTAGTGGTCTGCTATGGAATGCCAAAGATGCAAAAACTTGGAGGCAACACATCGATCGTTCTTCGATATCGATCAACTCTTCCCCTACATCGATCGATCGTTCTTCTACATCAATCGATTGTTCCCTACATCGATCAATCGTTCCCCTACGTAGATCTCTTTTAATCGATGAAGATAGAGCGATGAAAAAAGAGTGATGGAAAAAGAACGATGACAAAAGTGCGACGAAAGACTGATGAAGAAAGACCGACGAAGTTGCAGCGATACCAATGTTACGCAACCCCTTCCAGTACCAAATAAAGCACATGTTCTCTGTAACCATAGCCGACCAGCACTCAAGGCCACCCCTGTTCATTGGCCGTCAGTCTGGTCTGAGCCAATTGGGTTCTCAGGTGGGTGTTTATATCCAAGTTTCCTCGTCATAAAATCACTGAGAACATTTTTTTTATTTTCCCCTCGATGGGATACCAGTTCTTCATGGGTCGCTCCCTAAAGCTAGCCACTGTGGGCAGACATGCTTACTCCTAATGACTCAAATTGTATTTTACCCACTAATAACATGCCGGTGGAGCTATTGTGTCAGATGCTATTCAAAAAGTCAACCTTCTTGAAGCTGCCAAAGGAAATTATTCTTCATTATTTCTGAAAATTGCGTGACACCCTCCAAAAAGGGAATTATTTCATCTAAGGCTGCTGAACGTGCAGAACTTACTGTGTAATTTCCATGGGTTAAGGATTTTTTTCACATGTATTACAATATAATTGAGCCTATGTAGTCTTAATCGTAACGCTTATAGGCTGCCAAATAACTTTTCTGGTTTTACTTTTGTAATAGTACCAGTTTAACTGTGCATAATACAATGTACTGGACTTACTGCAACTCATCCACTTTGCTCTTGAGATCATTGAAAGGTAATTGAAACAAGTTGACAAATTAGATTGAGATCTTTTAAATTCGGAAGGAAAAAGTGTGTTCATCAGTGTGTTGGAGGTGCATAGCCAGGTAACTAGGTAAAATGAATGAAAAAAAGTGGTTCTGCCGGTTCTGCCGGGATGTTATTAGTGTGGAAAATAAAATTCGGGCCACTAGGAGTAAGAATGGGTGCCCACATTGGCTCGAGAGCAGCCCATAACGAACTAGCATCCCACCCACTAGGGGGAAATAGATATGATATTCTTGTATTGGGTCTACCAGACTGACACTGAGGTTATGAACACGGGTGGCCTTGAGTGCTGGTGGGTGATGGTTACAGCCTGGAGAACACGTGCTTTACTTGGTACTGAAAGGGGTTGCGTAACGCTGTCATCGATGCGGCTCCGTCGGTCTTTCTTTATCGCACTATGATGTCATCACCCTTTTTCCATCGCTCTTTTCTCATCGATGAAAAGAGATCGATCGATGTAGGGGAACGATCGATCGATGAAAGGGAACAATCGATAGATGTTGAAGAACGATCGACGTCTTGCCTCCACTTTTTTGCATCTTTGGCATTCCATAGTCTGCACCCCGAACCACTTCAGATCGCCCAAGAAAGGTGAGAGAGTAACTAGTCACAGCGCCCTCTCTTGGTGAAAGGTTTGAGCTTCACACTTTCCTGTGCCACCTTGCCACCGGCCGGGGCCTGGCCATGCTGCCTAACAATCCAGGTAGTCTCTTAATTTTTCTTTCTGAAAACTTCATTTCATTAGAATTTTGATTGATTATGTAATTGTTGCGCACCCGCAAATCTTGGAATTGTAGCGCCCCCTAGTATTACTCGTTCTCGTTCCTTGCATTCCCAGCGTCTCTTACCGGTAGCTCAGCTATGCATTTTGGATGTAATGTACTCGTGTACGTGTACTCAGGCGTAGGCTCAGAGGCAGTGCTTTAATGTGCGTTCCACTCACGGCATGCTAATACATGTACGGGAGCCTCAAAATGCCATATATGACATTTTCCCTTTTTTTATCAAACAACAAACAGTAGTAAACAGTAACGTTACAACTTGAACGGGGGGGGGTCCAGTTTTTGAAACCCAACCAACGGCAAGGTTTTGAATCCGCGCAAGAACAGTTTGGGGAGCTGTTCATACCTGGCTATCCGTCTCAGCCAGTGCAGCGATGTACTTTAGTGAGTGGGATCAAGAGATGGAGCAATATTCCTACAGGAACAAGGGCTCCTCCAGTGGTAACTGTGCTTTGCTGGTTCACAAACGACTATGACATGGAAATCGAAGCGTTGCATCGCTACCAACAAAATGAACACTCCCGACCAGCATTGCTCTTTTTTAACCGATGAGGGGGTGCTTCTGCCCAATTAAGGCGGATTTTCCTGATAATGAAATTAAATGACACCCTTTAGTCGCAGTGGTTGCGGACCAGTAAGTATCCCCAACACTGCTGCGTGGACCAAGTCAGAACTTGCATCCTGGCAAATTCATCTGTGACACGCGAACGAACTGGAGGGTTGTAACAAAATATTAGAAATGGAAGGTGTACTAACAGGACTGCTAGCTTATATTTCTAGGAAATTTGGGCAAAACACAGTCCCTCAAATGCGCTTTACTGAAGTGGAGTGAAGGTGGCACAAACTTTCAAAATTGCAAAGGCTTCACGACTATTTTTAAGGCGGATCATCTTGGGACAGATTTATTTTCAAAAGCAATCGTTCAACCCCCCCAACAAAAATGTGAGAGAAAATGAGAGATGTGTGCCTCAAACACCCGAGAAATTTGTATTTCACCTGATTTTTGGAGTTGGAGGAGAGATGTTTTTCATTGTCCAGGGCAGCTTAGGTCTACTGGTCTGCAACGTGGAAGAGACCTTGTAAATTTGAACTAAATATGTTATTATATTAGTCGTCGTTGAGAATGTTTGGAAACGCCACAGAATCAATACAAAATGTGTCGAATTCATATCTTGCCGCAGTGAGATTTTATCGCAATTTATTTGCTCTTTTTAAAAAAAATTTATCTGTTAGTGATTGCGCACCTGCCAAACCCAACACAGAGCACGTAACCGAGGAAAATGCCCGCTGCTTGTGGGAAATCAGAGCTGAGATGGTCAGTTTGGCGAAGAAAATAGAGAGAAACTGGGACTGTGGCGACATCCAGCCTCATGCAATATAACCTGGCTATTTGATTTTGCTTATTCTAACTTCGCTTGATCTTCAATAGCATTGATTTATTTGTAGTGTGTCTCCGAGTGACGTTTTCTGACTTTGCTCTATTGTTTTCAGAAGGGGTTTGCAAGTACCTAAATTATTAAGTCAGTGTTTCCGAAGAACATATGAACTAACGAATTACATATTTGTTCACATTTTGCGGAACTATCTTTACCTCAAATTTTTTCTAAAGTTTTCACAGTAAACATTTGTTGTCAATGAGTTTTTGGTTGACGTTTGGTTTTGGGAACTCTTTGAATTGTTACTGTTTCAGATACTTTGACGCTCACAGTGAAACAAACTGTTTAGTGACTTCAAAATTGATTTCAAATTTTGAGACCACGTATTCTTATGAAGAGTAAAAATCTACATCGCAAGATTAAGAAAAAAAACCGAAAAAGTCTGAAATCCTGACTTGAAAAGTTCTCAAAATAAACGTTAAATGTAACAAATAGATTGGTTACTTTCAGTGCTAGAAATTAATCATCCATGTTTCTTACTTTTCCTCCTACATTATCCCTGCACAAATCAATACTTTAAAGCCTTTTTATTTTTGTTTCACGACTAAGAGGGTCTGACAACATAGCAACCTACTGTGGTATTGTATGATTTAAATAAGTACATGTTACAGAGAAGTACACTCACCTGACGAATTCCTGAAATTGTTATGTAGCTAACTAAGATGCCGATTGGACATTGGTTCTGCTCATTGCTTTACAGTTGAATGGTTTAAGTAGTGTAGTGTGTGTATATAAGGGTGTGTCTTGTAATAAAAGGTTGTTGAAGTCTTAGACAACCATTTTTGCGTTTGTTCCGTTCTTTTGGTTGTTATCACTTGCTTCTACGTTATAACACCCACACAACCATAATCATACATTCCACCTGCTATTTTCCAAATCAAAACGTCAAGGCTACATTGTTCCTGTTCTGTGATCAATTTGAAGGAGTATCACCCAAGCCATGCCAGAGAAAACAAAAAAATCTGTGAGTGAAACTGAGCCTCCTCCTGTACTATCGCCACAGGCTACACTACGTGGCAAGGCTGCGTCGATTTCCGACACCGAGCAAGAGACATTTGAAAGCTTTGTTCGCCAGTCACTATACTGAAATTCGTGCTGGGCAGGTGGAATTACGTAATTGTATAGACAACTTGGAAGCCAACATCAACGAAACAACAGAGTTACAGAGTAAGCGTGTCAGTGATCTGGAATCCAAAATGGGTGACCTTGATCTGCTTGTATCGAAGATGGCAAAGGCAGAGAAAATCATCGCAGATCAGGCACAACAACTCAACAAACTGGAATGCTTCTCCTGCAGGAATAATTTGAGAATCATTGGCCTGCCACAAAAGCCCGGAGAGGGCTGCTTAGCCCTATCAAAGAAGCTACTGAGTGACAAGTTTGACATGGCCGACGTTAAGATGGAAAGAGCTCATCGTGATGGCCCCAAATCAGATGGGAAACTGCAACACCTACTGATGAAGCTAAATTGCTACCAGGATAAAATATCGATCCTACGGCGCCAACGCCATGCTGCTAAAGCCTACCAAGAAGGCATCAAGTACCTGTTCGTAATGGCTGGTAAGTGGAGGCGTAAGGATGGCTCTGTAGCTCACTGTTACAATCAAGCCCCACTAATCATCAGCATCCCCACCTACATTTCCTTTGCTTCTGCTGCTCAACGCCTGAAGATTGACATATGCGATTACTTTATTTATCTCCATTTGTTTCATGCGTCACCTTTCAGTTTTTACCTGCTTCTGTGATCACTCTTGTTTTGTTCGCTAGCCTTCCTGATTACGTTCATTTTAGTCATTACTTTGTTTTACTCTAGCTCTAGCTTCCATCTTTGTTACCTTGTTTGTTTGATTATAGGTCTTTTACAAAGACACTTCATCCCTCTTTTTCTTGCTGTAAATATATTATTGTTTTGTTAAGTCTTGTTAATTGTCTCCAACTTAATTGTCTACTTTTCTGCAGTTCGCGATACTCATGGGCACAGCTCTCGGTCTCTTAACAATCTTTACGTTCCTTTCACCCACACAGCATGCACTCTTAGAACACTTAGGTTTCAGGGGCTACGTTTGTGGAACGGTCTTGACAAAGCTTTGAAAACAAAGTTGTCTTTGAGTCGATTCAAGGCCTTTCTCAGATTATTTTTGGTTTCGAAATACACAGCTTAGTTTCCTTCTTTCCTGATGTATTTCTGCCTTTTCATCACACTGTTGTGTTTTTTTCTCTTTTTGCAAGTTTCATGTCGTCTTTCCGCATAATTCCCTATTGTCATTGTTAATACAAGTACCAAATTTATTATCGTCATTTTCCATTATTTTTATTTCCGTCATAAGGTATTTCCTTTTAAGTAAATTTATTGCTGTTGTTGTTTTTGTTGTCTCGCTGTTTGTTTGTCTCTCTGTAAAGTTTGTTTTGTCCAGAGCTTTTCAATACAAGCTTCCCGGCTTCTGAAAAAGCCCCCATACTGGTTTTCCTTTTATTTTATCTATGTATTTCTTGTTTTTTTGTTTCTCTATAATAATTTATTGATTTATATATTTGTACTGTTATTGTTAACTTTTCCTGATCTTCGCCAATATGGAAATAAACGTCATATTGATTGATTGGTTGATTGATTGATATCAACAGGCGGCGACAGAGATTCAGCCCCCAGCTTGACCATAACCCAGACGTAGAAATTCTTACAAAATAGCAGTGCCCCATTGTGTAAAAAACATTCTCCCAGACGACCTCTTGAAGAAGCGCAAAATAAACCCTGCTAGGTTTATCACCGCGTACTGAAAAGTCAATTGATCTTACATCGCACAACCCCAAAGCCAAACACTCCGACGATACTGTCGGCAGAGTGGTCCGTTTGGGTTTTGGGCAAGGTCGAAGGGAGCTTGATTAAATTCTAGGTCACAGTGGGACCAGCAAGTTAATTATTCACTCTGTAAAAAATTACCCTTTGATGTTTGCGGATGAATTTGCATGAGCTTATTGGCTTGAAAGTGTACAGCAACTCAACATTGCATTTATTGCGCTTTGCTCACACAGCTCAGTTAAACTCACATAAAATTATTCCTTTTTGATATCGATTTCCAGTCTTCATTTTTTGAAAGTCATACACATCACTTTATACAAATATACATGGGCAAAGGAAAATACCGCCCTCTTTTTGTCTTGGATGTGAAGAATGGCCAATCTAAGTCACTGTATTGCAATTATGTTATCGACATAATTTATACTAAATAATAAGAACAGTAAAATTTTTGAAAAACGTATGTTTTGTTACAATTCTATTTACGAGTACACACCTCACTTTAAATTGGTACCGTATTACACTTACAACAGTAAATCTGGCAAAGTGAGATCAATTGATAAGTAGAATTGCATAATTCCTCTAGGCACTGTTGGCAATTGCAACAAAGTAGTAATCTGTGCCAGATTTATTATCTTTTAACACAAAGCCGCATATCACGAAACATTTTTTTAACAGACAACGTCATAAACAAGTCAAGAGAATATCTCATTGATTATTGTTGGTAAACACTTTTTCTTGAAAGGACAAAAACTAACTGAGACTTGTAATATTCACATTGTGCATAACCCAGTGTATCACACTAAACAGAAAGTGATATAGGTACGACATATAAGCTTGTAATGCACTTGTTTTTATCAGTGTTACGTGATCTATATGAAGAGTACTGTGCCTTATGTACAATTAAGTGTATGGGTATGTGATATAGAGAACGTGACTTCGAAACTTAAAAAAAATGGATGGCACTGTTCGACGATGGTTAATAAAGGCTATCAAATTTGTACCTTGACGGAATACACAGCTTGACACGACAACATTGTTGAAAAACAAACACATCAATTTTACCGAAGTAGCGTGAAGTTGAGGGTGCAAGTCTTTCTGAGAGCGAGACCTCGAGATAGGACGACAACAAATAATGCTAACATTATTCCTCAGACAAAAGTCTCGAGCCTATGTTTGTCTGACTCCAGCCCATCCTGCTCGTCCCAATAAGCTCGATCGATGCTATAATAAGGCAGACTTGAATTCAGCTTTGGGATTTTTCCTTCTTCCGTAACCGACTCCTGGTGATACTGTCTGACCGAGGGCGCAGATGATGCTGTCTTTCGCCTCTCGGCAGGGGGAAGTCTTGGTTCCTCGTTTTGCTGATTTGCAGTGGCGGAAATCTTTGAAGATCGTTTCTTGTTGACGTTCTCTTGGTATCCGGCTGCATTTAGGTGGGTTGGTGAAGTATCATGTGCGCGGTGAGAATGATCCTCTGGCAGTGTGGAAAACTGTGCCCCGTCCACGGTGTGCCAATTTTTATTGCCTTGGCTCCTTGACTGATAGATATCACGATCCAGCCTCAGTGCCGCCATGCGAAGTGACGATGACGCGGTCCAAGGCTGATCCATAGTTGGCAGAGAGATCGCCTTCTGCACTCTTCTTAGGTCGGGGCGGGGATGGAGGTCGGAGGACGAATTTCTTTCTTTCCTCGAGCCACGTTGACGTTCAGAGGAGCTTCCTCTCGAGTCTTGTGTGATTGGATGAGATGTCGAGTGCCTCAACCCCCGTTTTCGCGTATCGAGACTCGCTAAGGCAGATTCTCTCAACCCGCGGCTTGATGGCTTTCCTTTCGGCAGCGTACTGACCTCCCGTCTCCCCGCAACATCGGATGATCTGGCACAGCTCCTTTCGCGAGGGGTGTGTGCCGACGGGGAGTAGGAGCCGAAGCTGGACACGGAGGACACCTCGTCTTGATCCCATCGGCCTTCATCTGGGTGGAAATAAGGAGAGGGCGTCCTCGAATGCTGCCATAAAGTATCGTGCACAATTCGAACATTTCCAAACAGGGATTCCTTCGAAGGTGACAAGGGACTGTCATCAGGCCACTGATTGCTGAGGTTGCTCGAGGGTGCTAGACGAGGAGGCCTTTTGGATCTTTGGATAGAGTCTTTCGATCGATCGACCTGTCCAGGAGATACTTCTCTGGATTCAGACGGTGGTAATTCGACAAAACCAGAGGTTGACGGGGAATGATTCAGGTCTTGCTTTCCAACAGGTTTCTTGCTCTTTTGTGGTGTTGCATGGACAGGCACGAACGACGTTTCAGAAGATTTAGACCCCATGTTATCTTCGGGGACATCGGGAGCTGTTATCTTGTTCTCAGAATCATCCTCGTTATCAGTCTCCGGCGCAGTGTACTTTTCCCAGTCGTCTGTTTTAATAACTTGAGGAGCTGCCTCTTGATTTAGGAAAATTGAGGCAGTTGCTGCAGGCTCCTCTAAAATAAGTGTTTGGACTTCAGGGCTTGTGGAAGCTTCTTCATGGTAAATGGGAACAACTGACAGATTGGGTTGTTCATCCTTCCAAGGCGACGGGGGCGGTAGTGTTTCCCTACTTGGTGCTGTTTGCTCGACCGCTAGGTCAGACCCGAGGATCTCTACCGACTCCGATTCCGCGGAAATGGGAAGGAAAAAAGAGTGCAATCTGACCTGGGCTGGCTCTGCGTCTTCCTCCGTGTCGTCTTGGGATGTAACACGGCCGAGTAGCTGCCTTTCGTACTTCGGGAGGAAGTATGTCGCACTCTCGCGTGAAAATGCCCGGTCACGCCTTTCCTCTTGTTTTAGTCTTGTTTTTCTGACGTCGCGAAGCCGAGTATCGTGGGCTGTATTTATGGTCCTATCCTTGGACACCTCTTCAGTAGGCGATGACAACAGGGGCGGCGGTGGCAGGGGTGAGGGAAGGGGTTCATCTTCAACTGGCGCAGTACTCTCTTGACGCACCTCTGGGGAGGATGCCTCCTCATTTGTCGGCCGTCCGCGTGACTCTTCAGCTGAACCGTCCTGCTCATCCCTCGTGTCTGTCGTGAATACGGGGTTGACAATGCCTCGCGTGCCCGTTACGGCACTCGAACGAATTCCAGGAGGGGGGATGACGGGACGCGGGCGGGGATGGGCTGGTCTGCTGTCGTGCTGATCTACAGACTGCGACTGTTGGCGCTCGCCAGGTACCCATTGATGGGCTGAAGCATCGCTGTTTGCCGCCACAGGCGGAAGTGCAACAGTGAGGCCACTGGGATCATGTGGCGTAGTGGTATCCTCTGTAATTGGAGAATATGCTTGGTTCACAAAAGCACCGCCGACGTGTTCTTGTGGAGTGTTGTAACGGAAAGACGTTGCTATCTCGTAGCTTGGAGGTGGCTCTAATTTTGAAAGAGAAGGACAGAACCAGAAAGTTTACACATATTCGAGTTTGAACAATTTGATGTGTGGAACATAGCACCACGGGGTGTCAAAGATGTCAGAATTGCAGATCGGGTAATTCTAATGTTTATAATAGGAAGTAAATGGCAAGCAGTCTGTGTCTTGGAGGCTAATTAGGATTCACCCCTCATTCAAAAAGGTATTACATTCACGGCCCTACCAAAATGATACCTCGAGATGCTTGGTGGCGACAGACAAAACGGTCCCTTTTGGTTGATGTTCTACTTATGATCTCTATGGTTGATGTGGGCATGTGCGTGCAGTGCTAGGCATGCGCATATTAGTTCTGAGCACGCGCACAACCTGGAAAAGGACAGGTTTGTCTGCCGCCACTATGCGTCTCAAAGCAGTAAAACTTGGAGATTGATGCACGATAAGATGAGACACGCCCCTCTGTTGGAATGCTTCAACAGCAAGACGATCATGCGGGATCATGAACAGAAACACTTTTTAACTTACCAACAGGATGGACCAAGTGGGAAGCTGATGCGTGATATGAAGGGAGAGCTGAGAAAGGGACACGCCCTATAAAGATAGGCAGCAAGACTTCTGTATCAGCTGATCGATGTAGACGGCTAAGTATCGGACTTACCTGCCGGAGAAAAAAAAAGTTATGAGAATAGAACTGGGGCCATTGAGTGACGGGTGTTTTGGCAAGCTCAGACGAACATTCTGGTAATCACGTGATCAGCGAAGACTTCTCTACCAGCGTCTCTCTTGTCTTCATCTCCATCTGTATTTTGGCACCCTCATTATATTTGTCTAAACTATCTTAGTCACAAGGTGTATCAGTGATTCACTCATACTTCGTCTTCAGTGAAGTCTGGATAACGATTCGAATCTTGCTGTATTCAACTTGTGAACATGACAATCTTTTGTGGTCACTTTTATTACCATTATTCCCGACATCATCGTATAACATTTACTTACCAATGCAGATAAATTAAGATCGGATCGCTTCGGGAACTTACACGTATGAAGTAGTTGACGTCGATGATGCTGCAACCTGTGAAACCACTGTCGACGATAGGCTTGAAATCTGGGATGACCAGCGGCTCTCGTTGGAGTGTCGTCTCCCCACGTCTCTGCAGCACCCCACTCGTCTTTTTGCGGATGACTTCACGTGATCGCTGGCATGACCCGGGCCGTGTCACGCTGACCCCGGGAGACGTGAAGACGGACCCGGTGCCTCGGAATGTGGCCTCCTAAAGAGAGCCACAACGAAAGGATTTTGATATTTCAAATTTACTTATGGGGGGAAAAAAGAGAAAAGCATGCAAATAATTATGATAGTCGACGGAGCGGGCCATAGAGGGCAGTACTAGGTATCATATGTGGGAAACGGACTTTCTCTATTAAAGGTGACCCTAGATGTTTACTACACTCGCAGTTTCCATAATCTTATTATCATTGTTTGTATGTCAATTTAATCTCTGACTTTGGTGTCAATGAGTGATTGGATGTGACACTGTATTTTCAGCTGATTCATTGGCTTTCGTCCAAGTTAAGTTTAACAATACACCATAGAGTACTTGGTAAAGATGTTTGCGAGGACAAAACAAAAGAATAATATAAACGAACCTCAAAGAGAAGCCTTTGACTCAGAATGAGAACGAATGAAGGGAAGATTCTGGAAGGTGTTGAGACAAAATGGACATACCTCGATTAAATCCATAACGACGTTGTATCTTCTCCCATTCGATCCGTTGATGATGGCCGTAATGTAGGCTGTCTCTCCCGGGACGTAGGCCCGTCGGTCTGCCGAGGCCTGGACCTTGATCGACCCGGTGATGCAGCAGAGTGAGCTCATGAGAGACTCCGACTCGCCGTGGATCGGTAGCTGGGGAGCATGGAAACGGAATCACTTCGATAAAGTGGTGTGAAATCTTTAAATGAATGATTTAAACTCCGTAAGACGGACCCCTGGTTACAGAATATGCTTTAATTAAGAGAGCAGTAGTAAGGGGCCATTCCGTGAAGCTATCGGGAACAGTAAGTTCCTTAGCACTCAGAATATTTGCTTGGCAAAATTGCTTTAAACCAGTGGAAATAGCGAGGACAGTAATAACTGGTTCTCAGATATTCAAGCTATCCTTGTTAGCATTTTTATTCCAGCTTACAGCAGCTCATTGGGCCCGGAGTGATGATTAGTACCGTAGTTGGACAGTGCCACTCGGAGCTCGCCAACCAGTTATGCAGGCAACCAGGCTAGGACGACCACTAAGGCAAAACCTTACCATCGCATTGGGAACAGAGTTCAAGTCCAGCGGTCGGCCGGCGATCCCTATCGTCTTGGTGGTCTTGGTGTAGGACAAGGAGGATTCGCCGCTGATCTCACACATGAGACGGTACCTGACGTGGCCCCCGGGCCCCTCGTAGGCTGGGGGCAGGTCCTCCGCGGGGATATGGAACTGAAAAGGCAGCTGGAAGGGTCCTCGGTTCAACCGCTGATTTGAATGAGCTGCGAGGGGAACGTTGTTTGAAAAATTAAGTCAAGTGTGAGGTTAGGCCTATTGTTGAGCTCTCTAATAGATCTCTGTCATGATGCTGCCATGTTTGTCGTGCTCCCTGTAAACCCACTGGCAGTAGTAATACAACTTCACATATTAGTGAAAGGGAACAGACTCTTTTCCCTCCAGCCTCAGTTTGGTTTGCTTTGAATGGTAGAAATGCGTGATGGCTGCCCTATCATAGAGGTCTATACTGATGCGGAGGACTATACGGAAAGCGGTGAGAGCAGTAATTCGAGCGATATTTTACGTTTACACAGGAGCGAAAACCCATCTTGGTGCTTATGTTAATGACATTTCACAACGCCTATGACGCAGTTGCTGAATAATGACTCCATACCTAACGAGAACGCAGATTGGCCAGAACAACTCACTCTGGTTTCCAAACACAGCGGTTTAATCGTGTTACCGCGCTGTTTGTCCACTCTGAATCCAATACAAAACCACGAGCTTTATATTTTAGACTGCGCAAACTTTCGTGCGTGCGCGTGTGTAAATGGGCCTGCCAGTGGCGACTGTCTTACTAGTCGTTATATTATCCCTTTTCAACAGATCTCCCTGTTCCCATGTGGTTGTCGACGATGATTACTGCGACGCAACATAATTGTTAATACTACTGTTGCCTCGGTGCTCAAGTTTCTCAAGATCATTCTAAAATTCGCAATACTACGTGTATTGCTTCACGATATGGCAAAAAAAAATATTTCAGTTAATCTTTCTTTTAAAGATAAGTTTACTGCATCAATTATGATGCAGTAAACTTTTGCTTGGATGTCCTCTTACAATTCGGGACTTCTTTCACGAGCTAAGACAAAAAATAGAGATCGTCGTTCCTTACCTCGTTGCCACAGTGACATCTTTTCGTCGATGTACACTTCTATCCCAGTAAACGTAACCTGCTGGTGGTCGGTGAGGGCGGCATTTGGGGTTCTCACGACCTCGGTCCAGTTCGTCTTGGCTCGTCCCTGAAGTTTGATGGAAATCTCTGACGAAAGAAATGTGAAATGTGGCCTTCAAAATATCGCTTTCGTTGTGAAGAAAGTACTCGGGAACAGACTCTAAAAATCATGTTTTACAACATAGGCCTACATGTACATTTATTTTGTACTGACAGGTTATGAAGTACGGTAAAATCAAAACGAGCTGGTATACGCCTTTGTTTTTACTGCCGTATGCAATTTCAAGAGCTGTCAGTATTTTTAACCAACTCAAATGAAGAGGGTTACTTAAAGAAGCACGTGACAAAGCAGAGGTATCAAAACACAGAATTAATACATAAGCCTGAATACCTCTTTGGTTTTATCTTTTTTTGGAATGACGATTTCTAACTGACAATTTTACTTTTAAAAAATTAATAACAGGACTGTAATTAGGCCTATGTAACTTACATCTTATAGTGCAAGCATGATACGCGAAAACATTATTTTCTTTTTCATTCGTAACTTTATATTTCTATTTATTACAGGTGCATATAACATACAAAAATATTTTCGTACAGTAGCGTTTGTCGATGAAAACCATGAGTTAAAAAGCTTTTGAAGAAAAGACTGTTACCCTCGGACATGACTTGTTCCTACAAACCCATGTAATTATATTTATTTGAATAAATTTATTTAATATCAAGCACAAAAATGACGAATTATGAAAGATTCTTCTATTCTGACCTGTCACGTCCTCTCGAGGTGTATTTAGGGTGAGATGGACGACCCCAGTCAGGTGACCACCAGGCCTGTATATTGGCACGCCCCTCACCTCGGCCACACTGTTGTTGTCCAAGACGATGTCGAAGGTTCGAATTCGTCCCATGGCTAAAATAAATTTGTCGGCACCCTTTCCTGTATAGTTGGGTGGTCCAAGTCCTCCAAACTAGGACGGTTTGTCGAGGGGCCCATTTTCTGGCATATTTATCGGAAGGGAATGAAAAATCGTCCGCCAGACTAAGGAAAATCTATCGAAACGGACTCCGGTCTAATATCTGAATCAGAAAGCGAGGCTGAAATGAACCAATTTCTTGGATGCATTTACTTTGATGAGCTTCTGACGAAATCTTGCTGAGTCTGAATTTCCAGTGGTTTAACGAATTTAACTTTTGTCAATGACCGCTCACCAACGATGTAGCATGTACTGCAAAGCTTCTATAATTTCAAGCGTTCTGAATCACATTAGTTCCTCTGCAACAAAGGTTTTTGACGGCTCAGAGCGACTGCAACTCCTCTCCACTAGTCTCATGAAAAGCTACACCAGAATAGACCAACGCATTGCTCATCTTCGCTGGGCCCAGGGGAGTTGCAGATATCAAGATATCCGAACACTTTTTGTTGCTCACCGTCAGAATCAGGATCACGGAATACTCAAATCTAGGTTGTCAGTCTGCTTTCGATAGCTGAACAGAACAACTGTAAGTTTATTCGAAACTATAGCCATGTACGCGCACCACGAGAACATCTTCGGGGTTTCTTTGTGTCCAATGTGACGACTTCAGGAAAAAAAATGACGTGCCCTTCATACCGCTGGATGAAAAATAACCTCCTCTGGGCACAGCAGTGTTCGCTTGCGAATCGGAATCATACAAATGACCAAATACGGACCAGGACCGTCAACACGGCAGCCATGTAAATAAACATAGTGCGTGTATACGCCCGCCGGTTGACTGGTCTCGGTTGTGTGCCGTACCACGACGAGCCACTAGTGATCGGCTCTGTACGACTGCATACCCATAATATGTTTATTCATAATTTATGCAAAGTGATTGTGCTTCAGAATCTTCTCTGGGCAAAGTCCACATGGTGATTCAAATTGATAAGAGAGTTCAAAGTGAACAAGTCAGTGTCAATATTTCAACCCAGAATAGTTCTGGACAAGCTGCAAAGTACAATCTCGCTCGGAAAAAGAAATGCCCCTTATATTTGATACTTTGTTTTAACAAGTTAAGATAAGGTGCGTGGGTTAATCGCCAGTTATTTCTCTCGCTTCTTACGATGTGATCAATTCTTCAGAACGTCGACTGCGCCCGAACCGGACACACGATGCAAAAAAAACAAATCCAGCAATTAAGGTGTAAAGTACCTCGTTATCGGAACCTACAGTGCCTGTTTAAATTCAACTGCCACATGAGATAGTTGGTTTAGGAAGGTAATGCATTCGAATTCATCGTCTGTTTCTTCCCTCTCGATGTTTTCAATTATGTTACGAATTATTTTACCGAACGCGAGGCTACGAGTGGAATAAGTATAATGATAGGACCATCAGCGAGTATATTCTTCCCTGCCCCATGCATGTTCTTAATGAGGTGTGACATATTGCCTGCAACGTTATACAGACGCAATGGAATGATCAACGCGCCATGTTTGTTGCTGGTATGATAACCCACCGTCTTTAATGTACTGGTTAATTCTGCATGCACTAATGTAGCCTGACTGGCCGCTTGACCTCTTCCGCGAAAGCTGTAAAAATCATTCGGAATAAGATGAAACCCGCACAAACAACACAGCCGTAATCAACACAGACACTTTTTCATGATTGTAATTAAATTTCGTTTGTATCCTCATCTCCTGAAAAGCAACTTAACCAAAAGGACGAGTCAAACAACGTCGAACTCGAAACGTGTAGTTTCATTACGGTGACATTCTATGCTGGAAATCATGCCCGCTTCAATTGAAAATTAAAATTAGTAAATTACAAATAAATTTCTCATGGAATAACAAAAATTCGCCTGTTTCCCCTCAAAAAGAATAATGATATCTGCACATAAAATACATGCATTTACAATGCAGACCGTTTCGGGGAATTATTTCAGTACAACTGCTATGTTAACTTGCAGAATGTTTTTTGCATTAAAGGGCAGCCGCAGTGAATTTCTGCAACTTTGTACTCTTCTCCAATGTATGAACACTCGTTTACACTCACATTTGGTTAAATGCACTGAAAAGTGCACTTTTTGAAACACTTAAAATTATTCGTGCTTTCCTGGACGACGGAGGGCGCTGTTGCTGTGATGTCATCCAGGGAAAACAAAGTTCATTGCATGGGTTTTTCTATTAAAATTGTGAACCCGGATTTTACTTTCTGAAAACATTTCCTTGAAGAAACACTGGTGCTCACTTATTGCTATGCACATAAAAACAATAAATCAGCAACGAAGAGAAAAGTTAGTCCAGCAAAATCTACAAATGCGCATCAGGACTTTTTGCGTACAAACCATTACAACATTTAGGCTTTCTTCCTGGGATGACATCACAGTTTTGCTCATGAATTTGAAAATACTCATTCGCATAGAAAGTAAAAAAGCAGCAACATACCCTTTGAAACAGTGAAATAAAAGTTGAAAATAAGGTTAACCGAGGCACCAAGGTGCATTTTGATGGTTTGCATCAAAATAAATTGAACCGTGGAAGCCAGTTTAATGGTCTCAAACCTTACAGGCGGATTTTGCTCCACCACATCTTATCCTTACAACTGCAGTTTCAAATGCATATTCCTGCGTTGTACAAATACTAACTATTTGAGGTCAAGCTGTCCTTGAAAAGGCACTTTTCTCCAATGTGCAATATACAGTCGAACCTTGTTAATAAGAGGTCCTACGAACTTGGCAAATTACCTTGTTATAACAGAAACCTTGTATTATCAGGAATTAAGACAATGAAAAACAAAGGATTGGGATCTAACATCTTCCTTGCTATAAACAGAATCTTGTATAAACAGTGCTCTCATTAACGAGGTTCAACTGTAACACGTAAGATTATGTGGCACGCAGCATTGAATTTGAGAAGTGGCGATGATAACAGACAATAGATACATGTATATATATTTAGGCTAAGGTAGGATTATCATGATGAGATCTTCTTGGAGAACTGAGGAAATCTTCCTGTGCCTCTCTTCTGATCGTTCAATCGTAGATCCAGTAGACTTGAGGGCGCTCTGCGAGATACTTCGCGAGGTCATTGGTCGCCAGGCGATCTCTCAGCGCGACTAGCTTAGGGTAGTGTTCCAGGCCTTTGTTGGCGAAGGGTGGCGTCTCGAACCACCCCATGGTGACGAAGAAGATGATATCAGCCAGAGACGCCTGATCAAAACGCATCCGCCCCCCAATAAAAAATGGGGAAAAAAGGAAAGAAAACGATAAATGGAAATGAAAGTAACCTTTGATTCAAAGGGAAGAATTTGGAAGAGTTCTAAATGCTTACTGAAATTGCATCAATTGTTAGGACTATTTATAAAGCCGAATATTGCCTATCTGTGTTGATAACCACGGTCTTTTTTGTCTTATCCTAGGGTCTTTCGTTTTTCTATTTTAAAGACAAACGGTTCTTTGAGGGGCAATACGATGAAAAAGAAAGAGAAGGGTAAGGGTCCACTCTATCTGGACATAAACTCGGTGAATCTGATGGCATTTTGAATGTTACCTTATCACCCATGAAGTATCCATTCCCATCCTTGTTCTTTTTAAGGAGGTTCTCAAGGTTCGTTAAATGATGGGGCGCGACATTCTCATAGTAATTCTTGGCGTTTTCAGCCTGAAGATAGAAACATGAATGAAACGAACTCGTCAAATTATATCCACTCAGGCTAAAGGCTTATTTGATACGGTGGATGTGGTATAGTTTTGGGCCAAAAATCTGTAAAAGTGGAAGTTTTGAAGAAGCACTATAATGTTGTTTTTCTTACTTGTTTATCGCACAGTATGTAGCATGCTTTGTTTAATTTATAAAAGGCTACCACCTTACCTGCTTGGCCTGGTCTCGCTCGAACATAACTGGCATGATCATAGGATCAATCACGTCTTTGAGTGTTTCCAGAACAACGTCAATTTGGGCTGCCTCCCAGTTGTTGGAGCCATACAACCCTATGAATACCAAATAAGGGAAAGTTAGGAAAAAATAAGTCTACTTTCATGCCTAGGAATCAACCAAACTGTCTAAGAGAAATTCGTGACGATGGATAGACCTTCTCTGGACCTAGAGACACATACTTTAAATAACACCATTGGCTGATCCGCGGGGGGCATGCCTGCCATCCCAGCAAATTTTAGTTTGAAAAATAATGAGAATATGCGATGTTGTGGGCTGTGTTATACCCCTTCCTGAAAAATAACGCGTGAAAAGCACCAAATTTTAGCTCCTCCCATTAAAAGGTTGCATTACCCTCTTTGTGCCTTCTCCTCCAAAATAAATTTGGCGTCGAAAATTTAGTTCTGAATCCACCTTTCAATCATGCAGAGGACTACGACCGACGACTTGCAGCTAAAACAACTCTAATAAACTCTGAGACATACCAAACTCCCTGGCGACAAATGATTCGATAGCAGCGCTCTGAGGAAGTTCTTTACCATCAACCACCAACACCGGAATGTGGCCCTGAGGAGTGGCTGGAATGGAAGAGAATAACTTTAGATCGAAACTGGAAGTTCTCCAACGACAGAAGATACTTCTTTTCACAGGTTTACGAGTTTCCATTAAAAGACTGGGTTTTGATCTTCATTCTGACGGGATGCAGTAGTTCGGCAACTACACACAAGCAAGATCACGTTTATGTCATTCTCATGAGCTGTCTTTATCAGAGTAAGACCCACCATGAAATCTTGTCAGTATAACCAGATCAAGTGTAACCACGTGCACGAACTTTATTGTCTTACTACAAACAGAGAAACCAGTTTCTTCAAAACTTGCGGCGTCCTCTCGGATTGTATTTGGTTCAACTTACTCGGTTTAATTTTAGGCCATTCCTCCTTCGTAATTCTTACGTCTTCAAATTCCTGTTTTGCCAAAGCAAACAGCATCCGTGTGGCCTCAGCCCGACCACGGGTATCAAAGTACAGAAGCTTGTACGAAGGCATGCTCAGGTCGGTTCCGATTAAGTTTCTGCAAGGAAAAATCGCTTTAACTCGGTGACTTTGACTGATGAAATGGACACGGTTTCAGGAAAGACTTGACTGTGAGAACCAAATTGAACCAGGACGTCCCGTGTACGTTTCGTTTATTCGTTTTACGATTTGAAAATGAAAACATAAACGGAAAAAACAACTTATTTTCCGTTTTTCAATTTGAAAAGAGAGTAGAACATCGTAAATGAGTCATGTCGGTTATCCATTTGAAAACGCAAAAAGTGGAGAAGGAAAAAGAGATCGTTTCTCGTTTTGCAAAACGCTAATCAAAAAACAAATGTACATGTAGTTTCTCTTAAATTTCATTTTAACTTATTTCGTTTACAGCGCACGTAAGTTCGAAGTTGTCTGGCTCATTATAATGTATGGCAGGTGGCCACCGCCTCAAAGTATGAAGTCAAGCCTTGGACGCCCTTCCTAGTCGGCCTATCCCCTCATCGGTTGAAAAGAGCCGCGTTGGTCGAGAGTGTCCATTTTGTTGATAGCGATGCGACCCTGACGAGTGCAGTTCCTAGTCGTTCGTGAACCAGCGAAGTTCAGTCCCGACCAAGGAGCCTCTGTTGCTATAAAAAATAGCTCGAAGCCCATAGTCAGCACGTACCTACTACTATTTCTAAACAGTCTGTGTAACTGAAATTGTTCCAAGCTTGAGAACAATATGCAAGACAAAGAGAAAACAATAACAGAAGAAAAAAACGAGAAAAACCGAACTGTTTAAAGAATACTAATACCTATAAAGAAAAGCCATTTTATACACGCCCAACTCATTGACAACCCACGCCTTGGATTGAAATTGCTTTCCACAGATTTCTTTGTGGGTTGCTCCTTTCTCTACGTTAATACTTTTTAACTTGTTGCCTACTGATTAAGTTACAATCTTGTTTACCATTTCTTTTGTCGCGTCATATATTTCTTTATATGCCTGTTTTTCTTGTGCAATATACATGCATTTGTTTTTGCGTGGTTTAAGTGGCACCTACGAGAGCAACTTTTTTTGCAATCATGCAGTGGTGTTGCTTAACTATCAACTTTTCTACGTGTGTTTGTTTGTAACTTTTACCCACAGAAATTTATAAATGAAATGAAAATCCTTGTCATTCTGTATTTCATATTATATTTAATTCATGTATTTTGGCGGGCTTTAAACTCAAATCTTTTAACATTTTAAACGAATGAGGGCATCGCTCACAGACCCGTAACGCACGTGCGCTGTAGTCCTGCATTGTCCCAGGCTCCCAAATGGCAAATTCACGGTTTAGAAAAATTACTCAGAACTGACGACAGTTAGCAGTACTCTAGCAAGCAAGTTTTGGGAACTAATTAGCTCAGAGAATCTTAACGTTACCCGTCTTCTCAAGTGTAGGACTAGCCCTATTAAGTGAAAGATCAGAGGTGCAACTTACCTAGGCCTCCGTGGAGAGTTAAGAGAACTTAGCTGGGTTTTGTAACGCGTGAACCTGACATGCACATAGTTTAAGCAAGCAGCAACTGACCTTGTTCCATGCACCAACTCAATAGCACACGAACAATTATGAATGGAAATTCTTCTCCAT
Organism: Acanthaster planci; assembly: GCF_001949145.1. The sequence goes on along the minus strand of NW_019091355.1, from coordinate 4,938,167 downwards.
CTTTTGTTATGCCTGTTTATGTAGGCCTGGTGCTACAGCGAAATTTCAAAAGGCTATTTTTAAATGACCCCGCGTCTCCAGATCCACTGCACTGCCCCTCGTTACAATGGGTGCGTTCGCTTAGCTTACACGTGTAAGTCAAACTTACACGAGAGCGTTCGTTTAGCCATCACGTGATCTTCGTGCGTGCCCTGGTGTCAGCCACCACTACCCCAGCTGGCGAGCGGGTCTCTGGAGACTGCCCGAGTGTAATGACGTCACGGGTGGACTGTTCGAGCATGGACGTACATGATGGAACGAGGCGGGGACTTGACCTTTTTCCCAGAATGCCTTTGAAAACACACTGTGCCTCATTTTGAGACTTCCCTTGAGTGTAACACTGGTGTGTTCAGGGAAGCTAATCGAACGCACCCATTATAAAAAAGGATACTGGAAATAATCATTAGGCCACTGAGATTTCATTATTAAGTCCAAAATGATGCCATACTGTCCATCAAACCACTTTGGAAAAATAGAATAGGTGCTCTCAATTATCCCACCCTTTATTACTGCAATGGCTGATCTGCGCCACCGTATTAGAGGGCTCATTAACTGGTACCCGCGTAGCAATTGACGCAGCATATTCGCTGTATAGCACACACTGAAAAAAATATAACGATTACCACTGAAGAGTCTCTTTCCAGGCAGCCATTACCGTTACCAACATGGTGAGGAAAAGGGGACAAAATTATCCCGGAACATCAACTTAATCAAACACCTTTTAGGATCAAAAAGCAAATGTACCTGAAGAAGATGATTTAGGGTTTCGTACTGTCAATTTTCGTCGCCGATTTTAATCAAAAGAAACAAAAATCTATGGTTTTCTATAATGCTCGGGCAGGGAGGGTTTGAATGCAGTTTGCGATGAGGGTTGTGAATTGGGTACTCCCTGGTTTTGGAAGATCAGCGCTGACAGAGTATTACTCGGGCAGTGTCTTTTGGTTTGGTTACACTGGGAGAAAAGTGTGACTTTCTTACCATAATTTGTCAATGTGAAGAGACTGTCTTGTTGACAGGCACAAACATGGCGAGTTATGTGCAGTGCCGTTCAGTCTAACAGACCTACTCCTCCATAATTTTGAACCAATTAAACGCTGTTTTTACTCATGCAGATAAGTTACTCTCCAATCAGTGAAATTTGTCCAAAAGGAACTGGTGAACTTGTATGTCAGAGCGTTGGTTGTTCTTTTTCACAGATGGTGTACCTGATGTTTTGTTTTATAGAGACAGCCAGCCTATATTCATATGTAATTAAAACAAACTGTTTAATGCGGCATGCGAGACACCATTGGTCTATCCCAGGTTATTGAAAAATTTAGCTAAATATCTGTGCAAATAAAGTTGCTAGGAACTCCCATATTCAAGGTCAGACGGTGCAAAGGTTAACTCTCCTGTTTTGATTCTTTGTCTTTCTTTGGTTTGTCTTTTTCACACTTTTAAGGGTGACTCGGCAATAACAGTCCGAACCCGGAAGTTCATGACAAACCGCTTGCTGAACCGCAAGCAGATGGTTGTGGACGTCCTCCATCCAGGCAAGGCGACGGTGCCCAAGACCGAGATCCGGGAACAGCTGGCCAAAGTCTACAAGACCACGCCGGACGTCATCTTCTGTTTCGGCTTCCGCACCCAGTTTGGTGGGGGCAAGACGACAGGGTTCGGCCTGGTGTACGACACGCTGGACTTTGCCAAGAAGTACGAGCCCAAGTACAGATTAGCACGGGTATGTACACGTATGCATTTAGTGAGGCCATGTTGATTATGTGTGGGACTCGGATCTTTCAGGTTACTCCAGATGGTATGGGAGAAGTTTGGAAGATTTGAGGAAGAGAGAGCATAACCACTCAGGCCGCGATGAATCGCATGTTCGATAGCCCGGGGCAATCAAATTTTCATCCGGGCAATTCAAATTCTAACCAGGTGTGCCTGTTTTGGCAAGTCCAGAAAAGCTGATGTCTTTTTCAGTCAAAATATATTTCAATAGCTTTTTCACACGTTAAAATGCTTGTTTTTGTATGTTTTTGTTCTTACATTTGCAATTTTTTGAAAGAAACTTCCAATGTTACGCTGTCGCAGTGGAGAAAAACGTGTGCCCACAGCTCAATGCATTAAATGAAGCTGCTCTGGTTCCCGCCACGCTGCGCCCATGCAAAGAAATGTAACAACCAGAACCAGTCTATACATGTACTGTACGTTCTGGTCAACTACTATACATCGGCCATATATGCATGCAACCCTAAAGCCACAGGTCAAAAAAATTGATGTTGCAAGAATTTTCTGTAAGTTCCTTCATCGAACTTGGTCTCTTATTTATGTGTGTGTTTTCTGTGTTCATGAGGTTAATTTGAGTATGTTTTGCTCGTACTTGAAGCCAGCGTCTTTCAACAAATCTCCTGCCGTGGTACAAGGTTTTTTGCCCACTGGTCTGGATGCTTCACGCACGCTTACCACGCGATATATTGTAGGCCAGTTTGCCGTCATGATTGCTCGAGTCACACTGTGTGAATTGCCCATAATTCTTGTGAATTGTCACCTGTAGAAATTTTACATAGATTAAGACAGGTGTTCATCACTTTTTGAGATAATTTTGGAAGCTGTCGTCCCCGTTCGTGCCATTCAATCAGGACAAAAAAAATTGACCCCCCCCCAAAAAATTTCCAACCTACCGACCCTATTTTTAAGAGGCATGTCATTGGAAGCACAATATTTTTGGGGCCTAATAAAAGACTGCATGCATGCAGTAGGCCTAAGTTAAATAACCATAATAATCGTGGATTCCGAGAAATCCCTACATAATGCTACAAATTACTACTTGTAGTAAAATGTAGTAATCAGTGCTGGCACTTGTAAGAGGACATGACTGTATTGTTCTCTGAAGCCATAAAATACAATAGAAAACACAATGTACGGTACAGTGCTCTGGCACTATGAATGCATGGCTTTATTGTTCTCTGTATGAGTAACAATGGAAGTAACCTAGCCAGAAGTAGTAATATGTAGTGCTGGGTCCTTCAGGCTGAGGCTATTACTTAGTATTTTGTAGTACTGAGTACTGTAAGCCAAATAATATGCTTGGCAGTTAGGGTTAATAAGAGATCCTTCGAACTTAGCACATTACCTTGTCATAACAGGAACTTTGTATTATCAGGAGTGAAAACAATGACAACAGAAAATTGGGACCTAGAAATTTTCTTTTTATTGACAGAATCTTGTATTATTAGTGCTCTTATTAATGAGTTTGGCTGTAATCCACCTTGAGGAGAAGCACTCCCTTATCAGTGGAAACGAGCCATAGTGGTTGGGAGTGTTACTGGTGGCGATATGACCATAACACGTGCATTTCGTTTGTGAACTAGCCAAGTGCAGTTCCGACCAGAGGAGCCTCTGTAGCTCGGGGCCCATAATTCTTGAGGGGGCGAGCCATTTCACACAGATTATTTCATAACAGCAGCCGCAACCGTGGTATGATGTTTGGTTAAGAGAAGCTGTCTTGGAGAAAGACAGTGTTCAGAATTGCCGGATGTTGTATGTGTTGTGTACTTTGGGGCCGACTGTAAAGTCTGTATGCATGAAAGGGGGGGGGTTGGTGCCATTGCCTACACCATGCTTACAGAGGGGGTTCAAGCCAGTGTGTGCTGTACGCAAACCGAAAATAAGCCTTTAATTAATCTTCATCATATCAATACACTTTCTCATACAAATACCTTAGGCTTACCTTATCTCTCGCCCCTGTGAACGAATGCTGTCGTATTTTTTTTTTGGCAATTGTTTGTGGTATGGCACAAAAATTGATGCAGGTTTGTGGACTCACCAGTGTTCATGGAATGTTAGGGCTGTTGCAACTTGTTACAGGGTTTCATATGATTTTAAAAGGTATCCAAGTTAAAGATGTGGCCTTTTATTCAGAACTCTTGAAATCCATCAAAATTGACACCCAGATCGGCATTATTTGGAGGAATTTGATACTATACTGTGTAGTTGACCTTTTTTGTAATAATGTACTTGCACCTGAACGTTTTAGATTTTGGAAGTTTCAAGAAGGTTTCAGGTAGATTTGTGTAAAAGAAGTATAGTGCGAAAAAACTGTCGTCTGCAGACTTGGGTGTGATTTATAACCATAAAAAATGGCCAATCCAACAGGATTGTGTGTAATAAACACTACTTTTGGGTGTCTTTTTAATGACGCTGTATGTATGAAGCAACGCTTTGCATGTTGTTTGCCAAAAAAGAAATCAATAAGACTGAGTGGATACATCTAAGCTGGGGGATCATCCTCTCTACTTCCACATTTGAAAAGATGGGGGGGGTGGGTTAAAAGCCCGGCTGGGAATGGACCTTACACCTTCATCAGTCATAACTCATTCTTTGTAAAGCCTTCAGGCTGGTTCAGAATATGTGCATGGGCAAAGTGTGATCAATATTTGTTACATCATGGGCAAGTATTGAACACGTCAGTGTTGATAACGTTCACTGTAAATAGGATACAGAATTAAATTTGTACTATATATGCATTTACACAAAGTGTGACCTGGGCAGCAGGTAAACTTAACCAGGGGCGAAATTTTTTTTCTGAATGAAATGATGTGGCTTTTTTGCTGCATTAGCATTTGCCCCTCACCAGTTTTAATTAATTGGTTATCTCGGTCGCACTTTCTTTTTCTCGTTTGCAGCAAGGCCTGTATGAACGGAAACGCCCCTCCAGGAAGCAGCGCAAAGAACGCAAGAACAGACAAAAGAAGGTGCGGGGAACAGCTAAGAGCAAGGTGTCCGCCGGCAAGAAGGTGAGTCTGAATTGTCTGGTAGCGAGGCTCACCCACCTCAATTTGTAAAGCATGCCAAAGAATTGACGATCCGCAGTTTTATCAAAACCCACATCCAGACAGATTTACAGAAGATAGCGATCTCGCTGCAGTATTGTAGCATCTTTGACATGGCCTATCGATAAACAGTTGAACCGTTATACCGAATTGAAGTTTAACTTTCAGAGACAAAATCTGTTTTCAGAACAAGGCACGATACTGACACTCAGGTTGTGTTGTGAAGAATGTTTACTTGGGAAAATTGGATCAACTAAGGGCAAAATTGGAGTGTTGGCGATAATAAACCATACTTTGACCAACGTTGCTCAGGGAACCAGGCCGCCCTTGTGGCATTGTGACACTGCTGGTTATCAATAGCTGATTTTATTTATCAGTGCTGAGGAAACCATTCATATGGAAATAAATGAACAGGATGTCATTGACCATGAATGCTGTGAGAGTTGAAGTTAACAGTAAAATTTGAGTGACAACAAGATTTCACAAAATGGTTGGTGAGCACAATAACAAAGCCACTGACCAGTAGTTGAACAATAGTTTGCACCTTAACTTGCCTAAAGCAGTTCATTGTAATGAACAAAGACTTACTGGGTTTTGGTTGCAAGAGGGTAAGGTAAACCTGCCAACTGTTCTGATTTAATTGGAGCTGGGCAAATTTGTAAGCTTTCAGACCGCAAAAGAAATGGGTATATTCCAAAATCCATAAAGAGAAAAAAGTCCTGGCAAAAGAGGGTGCTGTTTATGGAAAAAGA
>NW_019091355.1:4889782-4916525 GCF_001949145.1 Acanthaster planci | reverse complement strand
TGGAGAGGGGCATTATCTCACAGCATCGATGAACTGGCTTAAGCCGGCATGGGAGCGAGAGACGAAGTCACAAAGTGGATGTAGTAGAAGTAGTGGAAGTGGTCTCGGAGGAACGAAGGGATTCCAAACAAGGCCTCGAAAAGGATATTTGGATTTGCACTTCCAAACTGGATATTTTTAATTAAGTGCATCAAATGTACACGCTGTATTTTGACAAAAATATTTATATTATAATAGTTCACAACGAAATAAAACACAGGACAAGTTGTTTAGTAAGCTTTTTCGATTTGATTGAGTGCACAAAATGTCAGAATGTCTAGACTAAAGGACCGTAGGGTGCCTGGTGTTGTACGATCCGGAGACACTTTCCAACAAGTTCAGAAGGAAAAACAGAGCGGGGTTTAGTGACGTTACCGACAGGGTTGGACAAGAATACAACGACAATAGACCTTTTCACTGACGAATCATAATTATGCACGCACGCGCACAAATGGCCTTGGCGGCAAGAAGTGTGAGCGGGCCATTGAAAAGTTACTTGTACATGTACATGTACATGTACTGTATGTACATGTACATAGCTCACCATTGAACCTGGTCTAGCTTGGATTTATACCGAAAGAAATGGTATCCAGGTGTTGTGTTTGGGGTTGTACGTCAAGACAAAGTGTAGATTCCAACGAGAAAGGGATCTGGTTCTTCAGATTTCACAAGTGCAGACAGCAGCGTATCGAATGGGTACAGTACTTGAACATTGAACAGACGAGTTTACAAATGCACAGGTTGGCTCCCAGAACACTAACGATGTAATTCATACTACTTCATGGAAAGGGCCATACTAAGAAACGGCTAGTCTTTTCATAGAACACTGGAAAATCCTACTTGGATTAGAAACTAACGATTTAATGGGATTTTCTAAAGAAAAACTGAGCAAAGCCAGAAAAACTGAGAGAAAATGATCATCAAAGTTGCGCTCCTGTATCTTTTCAATGGCCCACTCACACTTCTTGCCGCCAAGGCCATTTGTGGGCATGCGTGCATAATTAAGAATCTATTAGTGAAAAGGTCAATGGAATGCAGTTAAAGCCTGCAATGCTTGTCACTTTTTGATTGGTTGACTGCCTAGCAGCTTCGACTTCTGGGGACGGACAGACCCGTCTGAATAGAACGTTGGAGATGAAATATGAAACATGTCCGTGGGATGATACAGAGAGTAAATTACAAACCCCAAATCGGCCAATTTTGAAATATGACAGGACATGCAAATCATGTACACCACCTTTAAATAATCCCTTCTCAGAAGCACCTTGAGCATCACGATGGACGCCATTTTTTTTTGTGCACACAGCATGTCATCACCATTTTAAGACCATTAATTTTTTGTTGAGGGCATACGTAAACAATCCATAGGGCCTATACGGTACATCGGGTACAAAAAAGAGCGCTCACGGGGCCCGGGTTGAGCGCCAACGCCTGGCCAGAGCTAGACTTGAATAAAGTCGGGATCTCTGTGTCACCAGCTCGTTTCTGCTTGCGATACGTCGAGACCACCGAGACCGCACGCTGTTACTTGCTTTGCACCTTCTTGTGTCCACTTATTACTATGAGTTCAGTTCAGAAATGCTGACTTGACGAAAGCTGCCAACCGTTTGTACACAGCGAATGGGCTCATCTACCAAAAGTGGTAGCAGCCAATCACACTGCCGGTCTTGTTTTTACGTCATTCAACCTGCATTATAATAAAAGAGTCTACAAGCCTGACTACTTTGATTGGTGGAAATTCCGTATACATAATGCAAGTTTATGTCGTTCATATGCAATCATGAATAATTACGTATTTCCGACGGGGGGTCTGATTGGCTTATCCGTCAAGTCGGACTTACTGACTGGTGACGTATGTATGACCCACGTTGTACAATAAAGGCTATAAAATGAGGGCACCTTATAAGGGTTATGCTAGCTGCCAACAAGCGGCCAGGCCGAGCGTGACAATCTTGTAGTGCGTAACGGCTGAAGGGATAGCTGACTAGGGAAGAGCAATGTAGCCTAAGTCGGACTTGATTCAAGCCTAGGCCAGAGCGGACCGCGATGCGGCGGCAGCTGTGCGCGCTCAGCTGCCTTTAATTCTCGTGATTAACGAATAGGACCCAATATTTTGTTCGGAAATAAGTTTGGCTACAATAACAGAGCAATACTATTTACTCGAATTAAGTCGAACTTTAACAGCTTGGAGAAATCTAAAGAGAACAACTCCACTTCAACTAAATTTTAAAATTTGAAATGGAATATCTCACAACAAGTTCACTTCTTTATTTAAATATCTATCATTACCATTAACATGTTCATATTTTCCCCACTCCTTACGCCAATAGCACACAGGAACCCCCCATCATGTATTTGTATTTTAAATCATTTCCCGAATTGATGCAGAAAACAGGCTAAAATTGTTGAGATATTAAAGTAAAATCTTTCCATTGACATGTGGGGCAGATTACAGGATGGGGCAATGTCTAGGTCTCATGCTGAGGCAAATTGCAGCTGAGTTTGAATAGCAGTAACACGTGACTCTGTCCAAAGTCTGTGCGTTTACGCTGCTATGTAAACAATGTTCATTACAATACTTTCAATGACCACATCGGCGCTTACACGATAACGACAGTTATCAATGTTTTCAACAGAAAGGTCGCATTTGCTGACCTTTCAATTCCGCCTTGTCATGCTTGCAAGTCTTGTTGGCACAGAATCAAAAAGTGTTTTGATTTAATAAAGCATTTTTTTACTTTGTTGAAAAGTGTCAAAATACTAAATGTTTTTGCATTATATAGTGATATGTTTTTTAATCTGTATACTTGGTCTGCCAGTAGAATTATGCCAGTGGAGTAAACTTTCTTCTTTTTACACAGTCATATCAGTTTGAATATATTTTATTAAATTCCAACCCCCGTAGGCCTAGTATGGCACCGAACGTTCATTTAATGTTACCTTTTTGGGAGGTGGACCTTTAAAATTCCACACAGTTATCCTATGGTTACCGAGGGAAACTTAAGAGATATATTTTCAGCTCTGTGATTGTCTCGTTTCTGTTTTATTGAGCTTCGCTCTGGGAAAATAATTTTAAACACCACCAAAAGGGTGCCGCTTGTCTTCGGTAAAAAAGTGTAAGCATGTTCTCGTTTTTAATATTGAAATTACTAATCAAGTGTTCTCATACTGACTTATCATATTCGTTCGGCCCAAAACGAGCCTAAGTGAGCCGCTTCATGCGGCAGACATTTGGAAAGCCGTACCTTGTGCCTCAGGACCTTTTCATTGTATTTTTCGAAAATAGGCTACTCGATCATTTTATCGAGTGGTGAGTGGTGAGGGAATGCGCGACCTTTTCACGCCTTTACCGTATCAGGCCTGAAGACTAATCTGGTCAACCTCGACTCCAAGGCCTACTTCAGTTTGCTGAATTCAGTTCTGAATCTGCATTGAAACGATATGCTACTCAAAGGTTGCTTATTACCTAGCCAAATGCCGAGTGACTACACAAGCAGACTGTACGCACGGTACCACCGCCCCCCCTTGTTTCAGGCATAAATTGGGACAAATATTAACATGCCACTGTGGGAGGGTCACAAGTTACGTTCTTCCTCTTGTGCTTAAACCCATCTTAGGTGTTAGGCTACATTTTGGTGCTATCAACTTTTTAAAGTGTGCTTTTGGCTCTAACTGGGGAAGCATGGCACCCGTTGTCTCCCCTTTAAAACTGCGTTTGCGGACGCTTAGCCAAGTAAGCAGCGATCTTGGGGTCCTTGGCAACGCGCTCCATCAGGGCTACCAACCTCGGATACTTCTTGACCTCGTTCTGATCCAGAAATTCCATGCTGACGTAAAAGAAGATGTCAGCGCGAGAAATCTGGGAAAGCAATTCCAAAAACACTGGGATTAAAACAAACTGTTGATCGTTGTCAGATTTACACTGCCGGTGTTTCAAACATATCAAAGCACTTGTGGCGCATATCAAGTGTCTCTTATAATTATGAATGGCAAGATACATCCATCACACCTAAAATGATTGAACTCTAAACTAGTTGTTTGAGCAGTACGCATGCGCCAAGATGAGTCAAAATCACGAGTGTTGCATTATGGGGAAGTAATTATGTCCTACGTTTTACCAAAGTCTCAAACTCTTAATTACCTTGGAACCGACCAAGAAGCCATCACCACCGTTGTTGTCTACCAGCATCTTTTCAAGTGCCTTGAAGAACTTGGGAGTAGTTTCGGCATAAAATTTCGCCAGTCCCTCTTTCTGAAAGAAATAGATGCCAAACTTTCTTTTCACGCACACTTCAGCTGTTACCGGTATTCCCCGATGTAGTGTTGAGGACTTCTCTGCAGTCAGATATATCTCCACAGTGACAGTCAAAGGTCTCATAACTCTAGGCTCATTGGGTTATCTCAGAGCTCCTCCAGACGAAGTGTTAAAGTGATCAATGACCTTGTTGGACATTTTATCGTCAAGAATGATACCTTCGGGAGATACTGGACACCAGAGAGACATAAGAAGTTCCAAGTCGTCAAAATTTGTGTACAATTTTACGGAAATCTCCCCCAAACAAGGTACCATTTGAGGGTAAAGTATTAAAAAAAATTTCTGTTCAACTTTGGCGGCAGTTTGCTAGGGCGTATACTCCAGGATGGTGATATATATGCCCCTACATTTTGACCGCGGGTGGGTTATTGGATCCCCTCCCCTAGCTTTTGTGGTAAGGGAGAAAAGGCGAATTTTGTCTTCGAATTTACACCAAACGGCTCAAATTAAGCTGTTTTGGTGTAAGGTTAAGGGGTATATGTATACGTCTGTATCTTGAACAGCGCCACCTAGTGTGTCCATCTCCCCATGCTCATGTGCTTTTTGAATTTCCATGCTCGGCCATTTTTTTAGATTTCAGTCATCCCCCATCGCTCCTCGTCACAAATTTACACCACCGTAGTTTGACATGGACTCACTTCGAGCCCTACCGTAATGTTCCAGTCGGCTATTAGCCACACAAAGGTTATCGCATCGCATGCAAGAACAGATATGACCAGATGGGCAATCGATGAGATTCCATAAAAGCAGTTTTGAGAATGAGTTTTCATACAAGACTTGAGACTATCGTTATGGTTTGTTAAGCGCGAGTTACCTTCTTTTCTTCGTCCTGTTCATAAAAGATTTTGCTGAGTGGAATTCGAATGTCTTCAAGAATAGCATTGATGACGTCAATTTTAGTCGTCTCCTCGTTGTTGGCACCATTAAAGCCTGCACGAAAAAAGACAAAAACACATTGTATGACTGTATTTGGAAACACAAATAACATGCGATTTTTTCAAGGACAGTTTCCCTTTGTGGTCCTTTACCGTGAAACTTTGATTGAAACTAGCCTCCAGTCAAGGTGCACTTGGCATCCATGATACCAGTACTGGTACAGTGGTGGCACGAAAAAAGACAAGTGCAAGAGGCAAAGCCACAAGACTTTATTATCTCCAGGAGGAGGCTTATCTTTTTCTTAATTTCTCCACCGATTGGGCAGAGAAATTCTCATCACGCATAATACAGGGACGTGCATATGTCACGATTAAAGGCTAAATGGAAATCACTCATAGTCTATCCATGACTGGCATGTTTGAGGAGCGAATAAAGCCGGCATGGAGTCCTCAAAATGATGGAATACATTGATATTAATTCTATGCAAATTAACAAAAAGTAAAATCAGTGTACCTGGAAAACAGGCATAATCCTTGAAGATAAAGTTTACGACACACCTCTTGCTGGTTATAAGGGGCGCATTCACATTACTGCATCTGCTGGTATTGGTATGCCCTGGCCTTTGTCATCGATGCCTGCATACGAATGCGTAAGTATTGCACTACTGAACGCGACCCTGGTTGGTTGAAACACTGTCACGTGTGGTTCACTAATAGTTATTTCACAGACTTTATTGGACACGCACAAAGACATCTCGCGTGCGTGAATTCAGGAGACTGGTGCCCGGTCAGGCACTAGTGCTCCGGAATATTTTGACTGGTTACAGCTCCTTCATGTTATGAAAATAGTGAACACTGTTAACTACGAAACTGTACCTGGTAACCTCATTGCCAGTCTATTTAAATAAACGACCAATTCTGCAACTTACCGAACTCCCTGGCCACGAAGCCGTGCATGGCACGGCTCTGAGGGATAATCTTCCCGTCGACTTCCAAGTAAGGCAACTGCTGCATAGGAGCCTCTGCCGAAGAGAAAAATGACGTCAAGTGTGATTTGAGGCTCCCAAAACGGATATTGTTCAATACAACCTGGTTCCAGATGCGCGCTATAGTTCGTTTTACGCCTTCATGTCACAGTGGTCAGCATCAAGTAACAGCAACATTTGGTTGTAGCTTCCATTAAAATTTGCATTTGGGTTACGCTACCCCCAGTTAAAGTCACACCCCTGGGGTCTTTTAATCATCTCATCTATATTTAAATTTTTATTTTACATTTCAATTCATGAACATTTTTTTGTGTTATTGCGAAATGTAATATTTTAACAAATTGATTAAAATTTTGATATGCTAAATCAAAGAGAATTCCTGAAAGAGACAATAAAACATAATATCGTATCCTCTCGCATCGTATCGTGTCGTATCGTATCTGTATTTGTCAGCTACACAAACGCCAATGGTATAGCGCTATCACATGCAGGGAACGCTGTCATGGTGCCAGTTGGTATTACATTTTGAAATGCAATTTGATAGAGAGTTCGCTAATATTAATATTGTCTAAATGAGTTCTGAAGGAATTCAATGTGGGTTGGTTTTTTTTTACAAAGTCGGGGAGGAGATTGCATTCCGGAATTGCCCATGGATACAGTGAGGGAAGGTGGTTTCTAGCTTTTGTTGGCCTGGATTCGTTGAAGATTTAAAGTACTGTTGGTCTGTCTAGATAAACGTTTGGAGTAAACACTGGAAGGATGGTTTTGCAGGTGAGAAAAAAACCCAAGGCTTATACCATAAATCTCCTTATAAATGTGCATAGTCGAGCTCTGGTACGTCTGTCCTCTAGAGATTCTCAACCTAACTAACTGACCCTTGCAGAAACACTTGATGAGCCGCTATAATCCTTTAAGACGAAACTGGCTGCTTCTCTCTGGATCTTTTCAAGTTCACTTACTGTGTTTTGTTGGTGAGGATCCCATACCGCATGACAGCACTTAAGCAGTGGTCGTACAAATAAACTACTGCCTTGGGGTGTTACAGCCATGGAGAGATCTTTTCAAGAGACTATAAGGGTCTTCTTAGCTTTGGCGGCGATTTTATTTATATGTGTACTCTAAGTCATATCAGAGGTGAGTTCGACTCCTAATATTTGAGTATGAGTGATGTTTGACTTCATTAAGCGTGTTTAACGGTGCTGTTAGTTTCTTTTTATGAGTCACCCTCATGGAGAAGCATTTGGAACGATTAAACCCCATCTACCAAATGGATTGCCAGGTACATAGACAGTCAATGTCTATGGTATAGCGCTATCACATGCAGGGAACGCTGTCATGGTGCCAGTTGGTATTACATTTTGAAATGCGATTTGATAGAGAGTTCGCTAATATTAATCTTGTCTAAATGAGTTCTGAAGGAATTCAATGTGGGTTTTTTTTTTTTACAAAGTCGGGGAGGAGATTGCATTCCGGAATTGCCCATGGATACAGTGAGGGAAGGTGGTTTCTAGCTTTTGTTGGCCTGGATTCGTTGAAGATTTAAAGTACTGTTGGTCTGTCTAGATAAACGTTTGGAGTAAACACTGGAAGGTGTGTTTTGTTGGTGAGGATCCCATACCGCATGACAGCACTTAAGCAGTGGTCGTACAAATAAACTACTGCCTTGGGGTGTTACAGCCATGGAGAGATCTTTTCAAGAGACTATAAGGGTCTTCTAAGCTTTGGCGGCGATTTTATTTATATGTGTACTCTAAGTCATATCAGAGGTGAGTTCGGCTCCTAATATTTGAGTATGAGTGATGTTTGACTTCATTAAGCGTGTTTAACGGTGCTGTTAGTTTCTTTTTATGAGTCACCCTCATGGAGAAGCATTTGGAACGATTAAACCCCATCTACCAAATGGATTGCCAGGTACATAGACAGTCAATGTCTGTCCGCAGGATGGCGGAGTCTTCTGGGGGCTTACTTTAGCGATACAAAATGCAATCGTCTGCGAACAGCCTGACACGTGATGATATTACTCACAATAATAATGGCCCTAGCACTTATGCCTTGCGGGACACCTGATAGAACTGGCGAAGGTTTGCAGACTGGCCATCCACAACCACTTTCTGGTGTCTTTTGCTGAGGAAAGCAATTGATCCACCTGCGTATGTTGTTCCTGATTCCTAAATGTCTAAGTTTTACTAGAAGTCGGTGATGAGGAAGAGTATCAGAACCCTTGCTAAAATCCATGATGAGGTCTGCTCGGCTGCGATTCTCCAAGATCAGTTGCAGGTCATTCAACAAAGCTGACAACTCTGTCTGACACAACTTGCCCTTCCTAAAACCATGTTGTTCGTCAGCTAGGATTCCATAATGCTCAAAGTGTTCCATGATATTACCGTGAATTATATGTTCCGGGGGGTTGCAGATAATTGATGTTAAAGACACGGGGCGGTAATTTGCAGGGTCGGACCGATCGATCTTTTTTATGAAGAGGCGTGATGTTTGCAACCAATCAGTTCAGAAGGCAAAGTTCCTGTCCGAATGGATTTATGGAAAAGTTTCTGGAGAATTGGGGCGATGCTTGTTGCACAGGCTTGGAGCACAACAGGTGTTATACCACCGGGACCTGGTGATTTGTGGGGTTTTAGATCAGCCAGTAGTTTTGGGATACCTTCAGCGGCAAAGACGAGGTCGGAAGATGTTCGGAAGACTGCTTTCTCCCAGGCAAGGGATTCCAGCCTTATCTTCACTTGTAAAGACTGAGCCAAAACGGCGATTTAGTACATCAGCTTTGTCTCTTGCGTGTGACATTACATGAGTCGCAGTGCGAAGTGGCGAAACACCAGATACCTCCTGACTAAAGTCTAAAAATTGTTTAGTGTTGTCTGATTTAAAACTAGATCCAGTGACGTCTTTAATGTAAGACTGATGGGCTCTCCTAATCTTTCTGTCAACTTGTCTGCGGAATGTTTTGAATCTTGACCAACGGGAGGCAGTAGCCATACTTGTTTACTTGGTTGCAGAGATGCTTTTTAATGTAAATGTCCCACTTAATAGAGCTATTAATCCAAGGGTAGGAGAAACGGATGGAGCGCATTTCAAATGGAACCTATTTATCAATAGAGCTCGCCAGGGATTCCTTGAATGAGACATATAGCTCATCAATACTGTGAGAGTTTAAAAATTATCTGTTAGATCTTTATTGAAGTTTGTCATATCTTCATTAATTCACACCGTCAAAATTTGCCTTGTCATACAAGAACACTTTACGTTTGGGTGGCCTGGGATCTACCGATTGATTTTCACTCCAACAATAACCACGTCGTGATCACTGATTCCACTCTGAGCATGCACACAGTCTACCGATGATGGATTACCGGGGAGACATAAGTCAAGGACGGAGGCTTTGATCATTATATAAGTCAATCATTAACTTGCTTATGGATGAAAACTGGCAGCAATGTCGAAAAGCAACTGCATCCCAGTCAGTGTCTGGCAAATTAAAGTCGCCCAGGAGCCACGTTGAAGCGTTGGGTGGAATACGGGAAAGAGATAGGCCTGCGCCATGTTCCTTGACTATTTTACAATCTGAAGACTACGGCCTATAAAGGGCACCTATATACACTGGTGATAAACCCTTCACGGGAATACTTATCCTTATCAATTTACAGTTGGCTTGAATATTTGTTCCAACTGAAGCTATGAATGTGTTTTTCATAGCAATGAAAACCTTCCTCCCCAGTTGTTTTCGCGGTCGCGTCGGAAAACACTGTAGTGGGGGGGGGGGAGACTTCACTGGAGGCAATGGGACTCTTCGACTAGGATTCTGTGACCACCACAATGTCAGGATTTTCAGTTGCGAGAAGAGCTTCAAAGTTTGGGTGCTTGGCAAGGACGCTGTCACTGATATTCAGATTAAATAGTTGCTGTTTAGTGGTGGACTTGTGTTTTGCAAAACTTTTGTCTTGATTATTAGGACTTGGTTGGGCGTGGTGCTCTTTTAGGGCTCGATGAATAAACTGGCACACCGAGGGAAGATCTGGAATGGACTCGTTTAACATGTCGCTACTGTGGTTACTAAGAAAGCCAAAGCTATAAGATATATTAAAACCCTTGAAGCTTTCCAAGAATGTAGAAGAGAAGTTCGGTATACCGCAACTGCAGCAGGTCCAGGTGTCGGATGGGTGGTCTACAAGGATTTTGTGTATTTCATCAGACATGTGAAGGCAAGATGCATGAAACCATTCAGAAACATTGTCCACTCTCAATAGCTTTCTGGCCCCACTTCGCAGCCTTACGACAAATTTTGCAAGGATATTTTAAGCGTGGTGGGCCAGGATTCACTTCAAAGTCTCCAGATATAAATGCGAGAAGGCATGCGTGCATATTTAATTTATTATGGAGTATGAGCCGATTGCCTGTGCCTATGCCTTTTTAATGAGAAGGAGCAATAGAACGAACTCACTGGGTGTATTCTAGTGAAAAAACTATTGCCTATCGACAGTCCAGCCCATTGGTCGAGCATGAATTCCGGGGGTGATGGAAAGGATCTCTGTACCCATGACACCTATGGAGAAAACCCTAGTGGATCTCACAAAAAAGATGAAAGGTAGGAATGCCCAACAGGAACCAGTGGTCATTTTGCAGCACGAAACACTCAGAAATCCAACATTCAAGGAGAATCACAAATTCACAAGACCCAAAATAAGAATGTCACAGAGTCCTAAAATACACTCACACCGTCACAAGTGAAGGTCGGTGATAATTCGTTGAAGACACAAGATGGCTGGCGTGCATAAAGTTGAAGACACAGGACCGTAATTCCATGATGAACACTAAACACTGGTAAGGAGCAGTACGCTGTTAAAGAGCAGTATTGCTCAGGTAATGAGACTCAAGGGTGTTAAAAGACAAAATACATGTACTTAAGTAGAAATGTGGATGGCAAGACGAGAAATTCGATAAAAACGGATTTAAAACGATCGCGCGAAGCTAACAAATTTTCACAACCTGCACCATGAACAGCGTCGTCACCCAATATATCGTATCTTATCCTATCGTATTCTACCATATCAATATATATTCGAAATGGAAAATAGATTACAATATGATCAAATAATAAAAATTGTAATACTTAAAGTAACAGACGGTTGAAGTTGTAGAAGTGGAAATTTCGACATTGGCAGCATGAAAGAAATTTGTCCGTTGTGTCCCATCGGGGCCATCGTAATAAAACTAATGGCTGCCGTGTTCCGGGGTCATTTCTGGCCTTAGTCTCGGGTTTGGGCGGTTCAGTACAAAAAGAAATCTTTCCCATTTACTTTGTGGAGACGACGGCACTCTTATTGAAGGGATGAAGGGCTTGACGATACCCACCTAAGTGATATGCATGCCAAAAAGGCCGGATCCTGACTCTTTTTTGTTTTTGTTTTGTTTTGTTTTGTTTGGGGGGGGGCAAAACAAGTGAGCAGCGTCCCCAGTGAACTTTAGCATCAATTGATAGCACCAGTCACAATTAACAAGCTTCTGAAAAATGGCTCCGTTCGTTCAAATCTATTTCCATTTAAGACACTTAATATCTTCACTTTTATTGAAGAAAAAAATTAATAAAAAACCTCATCTTTTTTAATTGGGGGATGTGGACCAACATGTTCAAACTTACCGGCTTTGTGCTGGGACCATTCCTCACGCGAGTAGCGAACGTCCTCAAACTCCTGGCCGGCAAGGGCTAGCAACATGCGGGTGGGTTCGGCATAGCCACGGCCCTGGAAGTACACCACCTTGTAAGAAGGCATCTTGAGCGTATGGAGAATAGGAATCGTGCGAGTTACACACAGAACTGTATTGAGCAGCAACAACGGTGACTTCGTCGCGTATGAAGCCCGTGCAGAAATTGAAGCGACTGTGAGCACGATAGTACTCTCAATAGCGGCGCACCACTTGATTATTCGATTCAGCGCTCCTATTATGGGCAAGGTCAAATCCTGATCTATGGTCTTTCAGTGTGCACAACGAGCATACATGCACGCGCTCTTAATAAGTGAAGAGTACACACGATGATTTGGGGCGCGGGCATTGAAAGGTTGCAATGGGGATTCAGAAGTGGCCTCGCAAATGAAGAAGCGTTTCTAGCCGCGTGTGTACGTGACAGTCCCGGTCGTGTCACATTCGTTTGAATATCATTAGTGACGAAAAGGGAACTAAACGATATACTAAATGGGGCCATACTCTGGCTTTAGCGGCTTACAGCGAAATTGGGTGTTTAATAGATGCACTGAAATAAATTGTAAATACAAAATCTACTATTGATGTTGCATTTCCTCACTGAACCTGGATTTCTGCACTTTAACCCCTTTTGTGCACATACATGTGCATCTTTGAAAACACTGACACCCGTTGATCGACTGCTATATGTGAGTTAACGCCAAGTTTCTATCCAGGCGCGGATCAGTGGGGGAGGGGTGGGGATAATTAAGCATAATAGTCTTACTGCTGCCAAACCTTGACGACCTGTGGCAAATGGACCTGAAATGTTCTATGCGAGTCCGCCACCCTGGAAAGAAGAGACGGGCCGGCGGGAAATTCCCAGTCGGGCTTGTGAAGACCCGTACCGTAGACCTGGAGGAGAAAAAAACAAGCGCACAGAAGGAATCAAACGCGTATCCCCGGCGAGTCCTTCATCAACCTCAAGTGGTGGGTTCCTACAGTAGAGCTATACATGGCTCTATGATTCCTACCAAAGGACCCAACCTCGTTGCCATGGTTCCGAAGGACCGTCTTTGCAAAAATGTAAAATGCGCCCTCTGTTGTTTCTGCTCGGAGCTGGCTGGCTGGGTCAATTGATGCAGCATTGTGCCTGTAGCCAGCCATAGCTAGTTCGAGGTTCGAACAAAACATGTACGTGCAAAATTTCCATGGTTATTTTTAAAATTTTTCTAACATCCTACATTAGTCTTAAGTCAAGCCGTAACTTTTAGCAACCCAAATTACAGGATGCTGAGCTCGATAGATCTACAATCTCACCAATGGAACTACGTATATCAACTGCAAGAGCCCAAAACGAAAGACAACGTGGCCACATAGTAACGGTAATAATTTTCATTCGTCATGGTTGTCAGGAAAAAGTTTTCTGTTGCATTTAATTTTGTTCAGGAACAAAGTAAGTGGTCATTCAACTCGAAAAGAATAACTTGCAAGGCCAAACCCTAAGGCCTAGTTTATGGTGGTAGATAACAATCAGTCCCCTGCATGTACCTGCCTCGGTATCCTCTGCGT
The DNA here is from genome assembly GCF_001949145.1 of Acanthaster planci. The sequence goes on along the minus strand of NW_019091355.1, from coordinate 4,903,047 downwards.
TCACTGCAAAAATTGTGTCTTTACATTCAACACTTCTATAAATTCTGTGTAAATGTGCAAATGCTAAACATGTTCAGCAGTTGAACACTGGTGAGCAGTGAAAACTATTTATCTTTTAACCTCTGAACAATGTGAACATGCCTGTTAACAAAGTGGTAGCAAGGATTTTGGACAGCGGGAAACATGTTTAGAGTGATGTTATTTATTACAGATACAAACCAAAGTTACAGGTAAATACATTCCCGAATAATTACCACCAATACGCGGATCTATGCCCAATAAAAATTCTTGATGACATCAGGTGAAATAAGCCCCAATGCTGGACGGTTTAACAACAAGAATAGCTCTACGAAACAAGTACAAAGGCTTTTCAGAATTAGTTTCACGAGTACGAAAACAACGCCAGATTCAACCAAATGCCAGACAAGTTTGAAAATTGTCGTGAAGGTTCATGACCTTTGCACCAAACTATCAGAAGCATCCCAAGGCATCTAACAAATATTTCCCCCGTCATTTACTCAAGAATCAGTGAGTTTGTTTCTGCATTCAATTGGGGACCCTGAACAATAGAAGACAATGAGGTCCCCGATAGACAACTGTGTACAAAACGTATGAGTGGTCTCCTAAAAAAGTTGAAGTACAAACAAAAGGAACAATAGGGGGTCCTCAGTCGCAGGCAAATACACACTTGTGTGTTAACTACGGCTTTAAGCAGAAAAGAATCCTCACTCACCAAACTTCCCTTTGTAAGCGTAATAAACAGCTTGAAATGATATACACAAAAGAAACACAAATGGCAGAGACAAGTTTTTGTTCAAAGTTTTACCAACAGACTGTGTTCATATATCGGCCATCTTAAATTGAAAGTGAGGTCAAAGCATTTATTTCGGGAACTTGAGAGTATAACAATTACAGCAACGAAAGAAAAGTTCGTTCAAATTCATGCTGGGTTTTGTTTAGAATAATTTGAAATTTGTGAGAAATATATCTCAATGTTTTAAGCTACATTTAACAAAAATGATAGTGAAGTTTGAAACCCTAAATAGTCTGGTATCCCCTCATGGAACAGATTACACTGAATATGACAGATTCATGGAACTAAGATAAACAAAACTGACCTCGTAAACAAGGTTTATTGGCGCAGCACAACGTACATTAGCATCCGATGACAAAATTCAACGCGCTTGATTTTTCTGCTAATCTTTGCTATGATAGTATTATATTTCTATCTTATGAATCGTCTGCTCACTCTGCTGTTTTTAAGTCGAAGATTCAAAACTCCGTCTTTGGGCGCTTGGCCAGGTAAGCGGCGATCTTTGGGTCTTTTGCCACGCGGCCCTTCAGGGCAGTCAGCTTAGGGTATTTCTTGAAGACGCCGTACTCCTCTTTGAAGAATTCGACGCTGGAAAAGAAGACAATGTCGGCCCGGGACAGCTGCAAATAAAACACGCATGCGTCAAAATTCACCCTGAGAGAAGCCGTCGGGGAAATAAACCCATTAAGGCGAAATGTAAGCCTGAAAAACACTCTGTTTGTATCGGATACAAATATCTTAACTTGACCTAATTTCAAACTGAAAGACTGATTTGATTAAGCAGTTGTTTACATTTTCTCTCTATGCGCTCGTGCATTGCGTGAATAATTTGATGACTCCCGTTGAGGGCTACTTTAGTTACCTTATCTATAATTTTAGAAAACTAAGAAAACCTTGACATTTAATTATGACTTTGATGAAAAATTTATGCGAATTATTGTACAGCTTTACTTAATTTTTCATATTCGGTGTTCCCCACACGCATGATTTTGAAAAATAATTTCACAATAATTGTAATGCAACTTTATAGAGTATTCGTTTCATCTTTTGGGGAAGGGGCCAATACTTTTTCTCTTCACCTTAGAACCAACAAAGTAACCATCACCGCCATTGTTCTTTTTCAACATTTCTTCGAGAGGGGAGAGGAATCTGGGAGCTGTCTCCTCAAGGTAGGTCGCAAAAAGCGCTTTCTGCAATTTAAGTAGAAAAACATTGCCCTGAGTTATCCAACATTAACTCTGAAAGAGCCGGGGCGGAATCCTGCCCTCCTCGACATATATAGATCGTCGCGACGCCTTTCCCCCTCGCCGAGCGTTCTGATGCTTTCCTGAATGTTGGCTTGTAAATGCTTTTACGCCATTTTTATAACAATCGTAAATACTGTTCTTTTGAAAAGCTAATTTCTGTGCCAAGAGGCGTCAACTTTTTCCAGTGTCGTGCTCAATGCATGCAGGCGGACTTCCTCGTGAGGCCATGATGAACTGTAAACTATCATAACAAAATCAATATATCGAATTAGATTGATGCACGCGCAGTTCTACGGGGAGGGGTGGGCTTAAGGCCCCCCCCCCGTGCAAAATTGCCAAAAAAAGTGTGAAAGAGCAGTTGCAAAAATTAAATTGTAAAGTCACTTGCGAAGGGTCAACCCCCCCTCCAAAAATGGCTCTAGAACCTGAGTCGATATACTCATAAAGAGCGTCTTTATGCATGCATGATGGGTGAGCAGGTGTTTCTAGTTCTTGTTAGCCCCCCGGGTGGAGAGATGCGCAGAAAAGCCCCGCTCTTTCGGGGATAAAAACAGACAAGCTCAAAATATTCATGTTTCATTGCAGGAAGCCATCTCTAATGACAACCCAAAGTGTATTTGACATATCAAAATATCACAATATAGAGCGTTAAAGAAGTATTTACATTTAGGGAAAAAAACATATCACTGAGGCGGAGCATTTTGTCTTGGAACCATGACTTTGCGTATGGCAAGTTCCCCCAAATAAATTCAGCAAAGAAAACAAAATCTGTCTATTTTACCTTCTTTGCCTCGTCCTTCTCTTCAAAAAATATCTTGACCACCGGGGCCGTGAGATCCTCAACTGTGGCAATGATGATGTCTATTTTGGTCGTCTCCTCGTTGTTGGCGCCATTCAAACCTGAGTCAAAAAGAAAGGAACAAAGTCTCTTTTAAATGAACTGATCTCTGCGTGGAGTGCACACTACTGACCCACTGATAATGCATAAGAATGCGCGGTTTCCCCAAAGCAGGTCTCTGATTGGTTTAGATGCTTATTGCCAACGATTTGTGACGTAGTCATCTGTTCGGCCTGTGAAACAGGGAATGCACACTATATTGACGCACTGATGATGCGCAGTTATAAACGGTTTCGCAAAAGCAGGTCTTTGATTGGTTCGGGTGTCATAGTGTTGATGTTTGCACGCTAAACAGGATGTGCGTTCGACACGGGGCAACCCAAACGTGGGGCTGTGCTGTGTCAGACAGGCGAGACGGTGGAAACGAGGTTAAATCCAAGCAAGTCGTGGTAGCTCATTGGAAGCACTCATACAACCTTTGAAACCGGAAGTCTTTACTTTGCCATGCCTGTACGTCTTTCTGGTAGAAAGGCCTTACAATGTATATCCAAACCCCGTCAACGCCTTGAGAGTGACAGCGGGTCCATCTCTGGCCGATGAGCTGTGTCAGTATGTACGAACGTTTAATTCTTGAACTAAAAGTAGGCCTACATTCCCCAAAATTTGGTTTCATGTTATTTCATGCGTCTATTAGTGTCGGACCTCAGAATCTTGATTGGATAATTTATTACTGCTATAATAGGCACAATGTCTCCGGCCTGCACGAATAAAATTTAAGGGCTGAGGAGCGTTAAGGTTTTAGTGTCTCTCTCTCTATAATTTTCGATCTTTGGTGAGCTTCAAAGTTGGTACAAGCAGTAGGCCTACATCTGTTCGAAAAGCGAGGCCCTAGCGCTTACCAGCGATACGACATAGGTTCTGAGATAGAATATGGCTTCCGGAATAGCGGTGATCCGTCGGGACCGACGGAACACTTGATCTAATTCTGGAACCCCAGATACTTACCAAACTCCCTGGCCAGAAATCCATGAATAGCCCGGCTCTGAGGCAAGCGTTTACCGTCTACTTCCAGGTAGGGAAGTTGCTGGAACGGAGCATCTGAATCGAGCGAGAAGAAACACATCAAGCCAGCTGCACACGACAGCTACTTGCTGAGCAAAACGGTCAATGTTTGGCCGGTGGCTCAACACGTATAGCTCACTGTGTGTGGTCAACTGTTGGTGTTTTTTTTCTGCTTGGCGAGGCCGTTTCAGAAATCAAAAGGACAGATTTAGTCTCATAGCCTGCAAAACACAATAAGTGCAGCGTAAGTTTTTGCATCCCGGCTTGCAAAAGGTTTGATTGCCTCATTCCCCAAAATTGATGAATGGCTCTCCACAATGTGGAAGCCTGGCGGTTGATTTGACTAGATCTTACACAGTGCCATATGGCTAAATTTCTCGGACAAACACGACCGCCTGTAACGATGTGTCATCCATACTTTAGACTGGGGCCTACATGCTTGGATGTCATTCTGAAATTCGACATTCTCCAAACCTCGATCTCACCCGCTTTGTGCCGGGCCCACTCCTCGTAAGAGTAGCGGACATCCTCGAATTTCTGGCCGACGTGAGCCAAGATCAGCCGGGTCGTCTCTGCCCTGCCGCGGCTGTTGAAGTAAACCAATTTGTAGGACGGCATCGTGGGAACCAAGGTGAAACGACAGCTTACAGCTCAATGGTAGATCATTCAGAACCTTGTGCCAATGATTTCTATAAATGCTGCTGTTTTATACCACCGGGGTAGCGAGGTGCTTGAAAAACTGGTTACACATTAACTCTCTGTGCAAACAGTCCCCCCTTCTTTCTGTCTTTTTATTTAGGAGCCACGTCATTGATCTATTGAAGGTACCCTGGGATGTCAGTCAAAAATGTTGCCAATTTTGCTGTTTCATAGTTTTGATTTTTCGATAAGCAAATCCACAGCATAAATGATTCCACACCTTTCGCAGACTTACAAAGGCAATTATCAGTAAAAGTGTAGAATAATAAAGACCTGCAAAAGTAATTGAGGAATTGCTTTGAATTGATTGGCCAAGGACATACTAACGAACATGGACATAATATACATGTTATTCAGTACAAGGCCTTCAAAGCGTGGATAATACACGTGAATTTCCGGTGGGGTGAGATAAATTTACACTGCCATAAAGGTGACGTCAATTCATTATAAATGCCTCCAGTGCATGCTCTCACCAAAGATTGCAAATGCATTTTGATTCAACAATACTCTATTGAGGTTCCTGTGTAGCCATGTCTTTGTAATTTGATAATTTAGCCAAACAGAGCAAGGTTCAACACGCACGATTTGCAATATCACTCTGTCAACGACAAAGTCTAACCAGCAAACGCTATACATACTCATAGGGCACTCGACCTTTACAAAAGAAACGCGCTTTATTTCTGAAATGTTGACTAACCCAGTCGCTAAGATACATTGTATACGGTACGAGAGCAGGGGTGAATCTAGAATTTTCTGAGGGAGGGTCAAGGAAATTTTGGTCGTGCAAGGGGGGGGGTCACTACATGTAGTTGTCGCCTTGGTGAAGCTCTTTGAAACTCTTTGCTTTGTTCTTAAACGTAAATGCAAACTATGGTTTATGCTTTTTGGCGGGTCTTCCGAGTCTTAAGATGTAGCCCGCCCCCCGAAGAAATGGCAATGAGCGGGGAGAGGGGCGGTTCACCAGCGTCGGGGGGGGGGTTGTGGTAACACTGTGGAAGTTAATCTGTTCGACTTTTGTGGTTCTGAAAACTGTTATTTTTAACTCGACGTCTCGAACATCAAGAATGCACATAGTTTATCTTTGGGGTTTGTAGTTGGTTTATTGAAAGCTGCATGTGATAGAGACTTGCTGAAATTAGAATTAAGGCAATATTTAGCTGTCAATAAAATGCACTGAAACTATCCATCCTTGGGTTCCCACTACCGAACCCACACTTTACTAAAGATTCGTAGTTCCGAATAAACACTTACGAAGTAGACATTCTTTTTGCCGAATCCCAATTTCTAACGATAGCGTGCCGTTATAGCAATGGTTAGCAAAGCTTTTTTGCACTGAAAGCGGTCCCTGTGTTGCCTACTGGTCGAAATGATAAAAATTAATTCTTTTCTTGTCGTAATGACAAAATATTGACAACATTCCAAGAAAACGTAAGCTCATGCTTGTGGCGCCCCCAAGCCTTGATTTACGCCGACTAATTTGATAGTGGAGTGCAGTAAGACGTTTGTAGTACATAGCAGGGGTTCGTATCCCGTCAGAGCAAGCGCGTTTCTGAGAAGTGGATAGTTATCAGAGACACCCAGGCAAAACAGGGTCTTTTCAACCCGATAACCTTATGTTATGTAGGGGGCAACTTTGGAATGGGTTTCTTAGAATATCCTGTGCTGCGAAACTTTTGTGAGGCTTTTCATAAAGAGGGGTATGAATGCACTCGTTAAGTACAGCAAGGAATTTATGCACCACTCTGTCAGTATTAAGGTCATGACAGGCATTTACCTTAAATGAGGTGGTATTACTACCTAAAACATTGTCAGGTAAGGTCTTAGGTGCTTGGAAAGACGTAACTCTATCAAAATAATAATATATCTACTCTCCTGTAAAACTTTAAAAAAATACCATGCATGTCCTTCGAAGTTTAAAAAAGCCTGATTTCATTACCCTTCCCTCTACATATTGCAGCATCTTCAACTAATTAAAGCCTATCATTGTAACATACAGGCCACCGTATTCTTTCTACTACATGGCAAGCAATGTCAGCAAAAGTATAAACCTCCACACTTGACATTATCAATTAGTTTTACTACGTAGCAGTGAAATGTTATTAGACATTTGTCTTCCCTTTCATTTCTTGAATAACCACAGCATGAAGGTGAGTCAGACAGCAAATGGCTAGTTTTTGTGTTTAAATGTGCTTCTATGATCAATCGGCGAAAAGAGACAAATGTGTTGCAAAATGAGGCGTCGAAACATGAATGTTGTAAACATGAGGGAAGCTAAGCCGTCTTGTGTACATGTATTTGATTTTGTTTTCACCCGTTAGTCAAGAAGACTGAACTTATTGTGTTTGGGGGCGATTTTTCAAGTAAGCAGCGATCTTGGGGTCTTTGGCAACACGTTCCTTCAGGCTGTAGAGCTTCGGGTACTCTTTCAAGACGTCGTCTTTAAGGCTTAATTCCATGCTCACGTAGAAGACGATGTCAGCTCGCGAGATCTGAAAATAACAGCGAATCAAACTGCGAAATTGATAACATTGAAGCGGCCTGAATGGCGGCCAGGGGCTTTGTTGACTATTTTGCATGGTATTTTCTATATTTCCAAGGAACTTACACAAACCCTCTCCGTGGCATGCAACGGGACATGAGAAAACATGAAAATGCCAGGGAATGAGGCTGTGTATTGATGAAATCGCTTTCCAGTATCACGGTCATTATGTGGGTACTGCGTTATGGACAGGATAATGTTGTTTCCCTCCTGGAGGTTTGATGGGATTTTTAGGTCATATTAATACGTGCGATTCACAATAGTGCGCCTCCACGAGTTCGCAACGCGTCGACCAATCACAGAGCGCGAAATCTGTCGACCCTTTCCAAACGCGCACTGGGTCGACAGATTTCGCGCTCTGTGATCGGTCAACGCGTTGCAAACTCTTGAAGGGGCACCATTGTGAAACGCCCGTATTGAAGCGGAAATCCTTCGGGCAAGCACTTAAGAATAATCTTCTTTGCTCGACGTTCTGTTGTGCGTTGCTCTTTCTTTCGATGTATTACTAGATAATTTGTTTACTTAGGCCCCCTGGGGGTAACTTTGGCACAAGCCACACCCCTTGGTTGTAGTCGTCATATCTTTTCAACGCGCTATATGAATGATATAAGATTTTCTCAAAGGATTCTATGAAAGATTTTTTATCATGAAATACTGCTGGAAGCTTGACCTGAAGGAGTTTTCATGTGTAAGACTTCGTTATAATCTTTTTCAATGTTTTTTCGTTTAAATTCCAGCAGCCTGTCAGAGTTGCCCCAAACCACGGGGTGACTTTGGAAGCACCCAACTAAACTCTAACTCACAACTGAAAGAAGTGGATGGATGTTTGCTACTACTAGACTAAACTGAAGGCTTAATGTGACAAACAGATCCTCTCAACAATGACAAATAATTTCTGTTTTAGGAAAAGCAGAAGTGATCAGGATTTTGATCTGCCAAAGTTACCCCAGCAACCTGTCGCCCGTGGTGCATTGTGGTACATGCGTTTCCATCTAAAAAGTCTTGTGAGAAGGCTGAAGGCCCCTAGATAGTTCGATGGGTAGTAGAAAAGTTACCTTAGAACCGACGAAGAAGCCATCACCGCCGTTGTTTGTTTTCAAGATATCCTCCAACCCTTTCAGAAATCGAGGAGCTGTCTCGCCGTAGTAAGTGGCCGATAGTTCCTTCTATACAGCGAAGTAGACAAATCAGGATAACTAGTTAATAGGTGTTTAACAAAGATAACTCTCCTATAAATTCAGTTTAATGTACGCCGACCATAGGCTTTTTCATATTCCCGTCGAGATGGTTTCAAATGCGTCAAATGACTCTCCATTCGTACCAGTAGCTTTAAAAATGTTTAAGCAAGCTGGCTAGTGTTTCCTATCACAAAATTATTCCGTCACTTCGAAGTATGGTGGTTCAGACAGAAAATCATCCGTCAAGGCTCGGCACTGTACAGAATTATGGCAAGGAGTCGTGGCGGTGCAGAGGTTGCGCCCGTGCATTTCCATCATCATTGCTCAAATCCTGTTAAGACCCAAAATCGTCGAGTGCCTTCTCCCAAGTTATTACCTTATTGCACTTTTTGTTCTGTCCAATTAATTACCAGGCTCGCGGGTACCTTCAGTTGTGGTGGAATACCGTGACTTCGACTTCTTCGTACCATAGCCTACCAGGTTTCTATAAATCCCTCCGTGGATATCTTGGTCACAAATTGATGCACAGTTTTCATGAAAATCATTCTGTTGGGACGGACACACTGAAAATACTTGCATACCTTCTTGACTTCGTCTTTCTCGTAGAAGATCTTGCCCAGCGGATCCATGATATCCTTGAGGACGGCAGTAACCAAGTCAATTGTGGTCGTCTCCTCGTTACTGGCCCCGTTCAAACCTACAAAAAGGAGGAGAACATGCTTCAAGTAACTTCCATTATCAATCGATCTTTTTTCGGGGGGGGGGAGGGGAATAGCAGCTCACTTAAAGTGACTGTGTCGAAACATCTGTGCTTATCACAACTATGCCCCGGCCGCATAGCACTACCTACGATCATCATTTTGACAAAACTCTGTTTTCACAAATAGGCCACTACGTAAATTATGCAAACCTCTTCTGTCTTACAACAGCACAATTTTCTGACCATTTTGATTTTTATTTCATATAAAGTAAGCTTTTGAAGTTGTTCCAAGCACGATTTATAGCTGCCGAAGAGTTAATATTAACACACGGCCATTATTTGTACAAAACAGCGAAAGCAATACAACATGCTCACGTACCGAACTCCCTGGCCACGAAGCCCTCGATCACACGACTCTGAGGGATAATCTTCCCGTCGACTTCCAAGTATGGTAGCTGCTGAAATGGGGTCGCTGAGGCAGGAATAAACAAAACTTTAAGACACACAGTTAGTTTCTAATCTAAGCGGGATTTTTCGTGCGCTGTAAACAGACTTTACAAAAGTGATAGTCCTGTGCGCACAAGACTAAGGGAGAAAAATCCAGCCTAGATTAGAAACTAAAAGAAAAAAAACCATTTAATGGGATTTTCTGAAGAAAAAATGAACAAAGTCAGAACACCTAGGAGAAAAGGATCAAAATCGCACCCTTGTACGTTTTAAATGGCCCTTGCCGCCAAGGCCATCTGTGGGCATGCGTGCTAAATTACGATTTTATTAGTGAAAAGGTCTAGGCCTATAGTAATTACACGATTCAATGGCCTGGCTGTCGTTTTTGAAAATGTTGGCTTTTATTTAACTCCAGTCTGAGGTTCACGAGGCTGTATTGACATAATGTGTGGGTTTTCATAAAATGGATTCACGCACCACTTGTCTGTTATGCATGAAGCACATAAGCGATATGTGGTGAGGTTCCCTTCCTGCATGTTTGACGTCACAGGTCGTGACACATTCACCGCGCCGATTCTATTGTTACCAGGCAGTGGAGTGCTCCTCCCAGTGCATGCTTCAATTGGCCCAGACCAAATATGGACCTGGCTGATCCACGTTGTCGTATCTTCTGGGTAATGCACATACTGTACATTTTATTTGTTGCAACTTGTCAGGCAGAAATTTCATAACCGTCTATTTTGTCGTGGTTTTTAATGAGCCAGTTCAGTATTTCGAAAAGCCAAGGCCTGTCGGGAAAGAAGCGCATGCGTGAGTCGGTGCATGGCTGTGCTGTTAGGACATGTCGAGCGCGAGCTTCCGAGTAGGCAGTGGTGTAAATTTGTGCCGAACATGGGGGATGGAGCGTGGGCAATCATTGGAGGGGGGGGGGGCTTGCCTCGGACATTTGGAAAGCGAGAGGGGGGTGCTGAATCATATGACAGTATGTAGGGGAGCAATGTTCATGATACGGATGTACATATGTGATTATCTATTACATTTATGCAGAATCTTACATCATCATTGATTATTCTTATTTTTTGAATGTTAATCAATACATATTGGTTGTTGGAAGTCCGAAAAACTCTTCACAATGCACCTTATTTTTTTTCTCACCAGGGAAAAGTGTTTTTTAGGGGGGTGATTCAGTAGCCCATGCCCACGGTGGTAAAAAAAAGTCCGGGTAAACTTCCCATCCCCTGGGATTTACGCCCTTGCTGGTAGCCCTATGCATGGAGTTGAGACTTGTTCGAGAAGCAGGCTCATTCGGATGGGATCTACACGTTATTATCTACGTTCTCAACTATAGCGAATCGTTGCAAGTCTGGCCCTACTTACTCGGCTTGTGCTTGACCCACTCTTCGGAGCTGTAGCGGACGTCTTCGAACTTCTGGCCCACGTAATTAAGCATCATGCGGGTCGGCTCTGCCCTCCCGCGGATATTGAAGTACACAAGTTTGTAGGAAGGCATCCTTGTTGGATGATGCGTGGAGCAAGGCTGCACCTGACTTGTTCGCTCAGTAGGCTACCGTAGAATCGACTGCAGAGATAAATTCCCCTCACCCCGCTACTCATAGATATAAAGTTCTATGTAAATTTACATAATACTTCTATTGTATGGAGCGTGCGCGCATTTATTCTCGCTTTAGAAAGGGTCAAGGGTATAGCTTGGTGACCTCTTTTCAAAATGTGCCAACTCATGGTGTCAGTCTTCGTTCCAGACGGATCTGAACGCAAAGCTGCTCTGCGCCCCTCACTACCACTCCAGAAAAGGATTTGCGGCTAGATGTCCAACTATACTGTATTTGTGATCAGGCACCACAGCAAGATTTCCTATAATTTTCAGCTCGGGGCGGCACTAAGATCCCCTTTTAACACGTCGGATCAGTCAGCCGCGGAAAAAAATGCATTCCCATTATGGCCTACGCATGCTGTGGGAAATCAGTCGTGTAGATTACAATGTAGGCGAGTGTTCATTTACACTCGGGACAGATCCCGCCTGACGAGATTTTGTTGCCAAGGTCATTTGAAAAGTTAAGGTGACACGCGTGTCAGCCCGCGTGGAATGAACATGTAAAGGAAAATGATTCTACCTCAATGGTTTGCACTGTCTCGGAAAAAAAGAATCGCGAACTGGCTTATACCAACAGGAAACTCAAATGTAGTTGTATTGTACGGTTGAAAGCACTCACACGAATTTAGCTTCCCAGCTCTACAGTCTTTGTTGTATGCACAAAGGGAATTTAACAACTCTTTTAATACCCTGTCGGTATGAATGTTCTGTCACTGCCTATTTTGGCAACTGTTGCAAAGTTTGTATAGACAGAAATGGAATAAATCTAATGCATAATTTGATGATCACTCTGCCAACAGAAACCTCTCACCGGCAACGTGTAATTTACATATACAGGGTACCGGCGACCTTTAAAAAGAAGCCCAGTACTTACAATGTTGGATCCAGGATTTTGTTGCTGGGGGGGGGGAATTTCAGTTTGTGCAAGGGGGGAGGTACTACCTGTTGTCCTTTTAATGAAGTCATCTCTTTGCTTTGTTGTTAACCATATATACGCAAAATAAGTCTTCTACATTATTATGCTTTTAGGGGGTCTTCTTTAAGACATAGCCCCTCCCCCAAATGGGAATGAGTGGGGGAGGAGGTTGACCCCCGACCCGTGGGTCCGCTCCATGGGGGTTTGCGGTGACGTCGTGGTGGTTAATCCTTTTTTCAGTTCTGTGGTTCTGAGGTTTGGTTGTTTCAACTCGAACTCTCGAACATCAGGAATGTATAGGCCTACATGAACTTTTTCACCATCGAGGCCTTAGTGTCGGACTTTTTGAGCAAGCTCTCCCTGACCCCTCCCCATCTCACACCTCGCCCGAAAAGGTTTGGGCGTTTCAAGTACACTTTAAAAAAATATAACCTAGAAAATCGTATGGGATTGAACGTTACCCAAAGCAGAGTTGTTTATGAGTGCTTCAATTGTCAGACCCAAAATCATGGATTACGTGTCGGTGCACATGGACAATTACCTGCATACTGTACTGTACGAACATCCATTCTGGTTCCAAAGGCTGAAGTCGGCGCTACTCTCTCTCTCTCTATATAACTCTGACCCAAAGCAGCCTAGTATACGAAGCTGTAAATACAAAACCAAGAGTGCCATACAATTTTAAGTCGTTTAAACACCTTACTGAGTTAAAACTAGATAAGTCCTTCAAACGAGATCCTTTCAAATTATTTTTTTCTACGTTGGCAGTGGTACGCTTCTGTAGGAATATAGGCCTACCTCAGAAAAGGGATTTTTTCCAAAAAGAATGGTTCTTAAAATATACCTCGTAAGAGCGAACTTGGAAAAAATCACACGAAAACGAACTTCAAAAATATACATGTACTCCATTTTTTGAAGATGTGTACTTGATGGCACTACAAGGCTTCCGTACTCCCCGCTATACTCCCTCCCCCTGTGATACATGTGATACATTGGTTTATTTTTAGTCTATAATGAAATTGAAAACTGCACGTACATGTAGTAGGGACTTGTAGTAAAGGATTGAGCCAATATTCAGATGTCGATTTGTTCGAAATGAGCAAAGAAAAATGATGCGTGGGCTCCCAATTCTGAATCCACACTCTACTATGAAAAGATTCATAGTTCCGAATAAACACTTACGCTCACGAATTAGCAATCCATTCTTCCGAAA
>NW_019091355.1:4863323-4889341 GCF_001949145.1 Acanthaster planci | reverse complement strand
TGCTGGATATATGTCAGTGGTAGACTACAAGAAGTTCCGATTGTACTGAAAGATTTGAGCACTGGACTCACAAGATTATCACACTGAAAGTAGTCAACGTACCTTCTGGTCGTGATGATAAAAACCTATCTCTTATCTAGTCATACTGACAAAATATTGACAACATTCCAAGAAAACGTAAGCTCATGCTTGTGGCGCCCCCAAGCCTTGATTTACGCCGACTAATTCTGTAGTGGAGTGAAGTAAGACCTTTGTAGTACACTGAACATGCATATATATATAGCAGGGGTCCGAACTAATGTTGTGCAAAACCGAACCGACCCTAAACCGACTTCAGATCGGGTCGGTTTCGATTTTGCTTTTGTGGTTGTCGGGTCGGTTAAGCTACACATGTATTGTGAAAAACCGAAAATAACCGAAAAACTGAAAAGGGAAATTCACGTGATGAATTTACTCGTTTGAACTTCAGAGTACATAGCTAAACTCATATGTTAGTAGCGACAGTGACGCGGCACATCCAAATAAACAAGCGCCATGCAAACGCTTTCTGAGTAGACCGGACCGCGGCCGCACTCAGTGGCACACAAAATTCAAGCCAGCTCGGTCAACTACGCAACAAGACTCGACGGTTTTTCTTTCGGAAAAAAACGAGGCGGGTGAAACAAAGTTACATACGGGAATGCAGAAACCGATTTCGCATACTCTGTATATACTTTGTTTCGTCTAATAGAAAAGACGAAAACAAATCTTGTTCAAACAAAAGTCTGAATACACAAAACATCTGAAAATACTTTGCTGTCCCAAACTTTTTTGAAAAGGTTATTTCAGAACACGGCGATCTCTTTAAATTTTCTGGTAGCAGCGATGCTCTTGCACACGTACGATGATGAAAAATCGTGAAATGCGCAGTTGTGCACTTGGAATACCGAACAATGTGCATGGTTTGCAGACATACAAACTAACAAACTAACGAACTAACCTCATTAGGATGTGGGACAATACGACTACGTCTGACAAGTATATTCATCTATATTCATACAATACTGGTACATATGTTCAGGCACAAAACGGATACAATTTGTATGGAATAAAGAATTATTGGCCCAAACCAAACGTTCCGATTTTTTTCGGGTTCGGTTACATTTTTGTAGGTTCGGTTCGGATTTTCCTCGATTTCTTGTCGGTCAGTTCGGATTCAGTTTATGTCCGTAATGTTTCGGATCGGTTTGGCTTAATTAACCCAATCCGATGCACATCATTAGTCCAAATCCCCGTCAGAGCAAGCGTGTCTACAAGCTCTTAGAAACACTGAAAACATGTCTCTTTCACAAGTGGGTACTTGTTACAAACACTCAGGCAAAACAGGATCTTCTCAACCCGATAAGCTTTTATTGTAAGGGGTAACTTTGGAAAGGATTTCTTAGAATGTTTTGTGCTGCGAAACCCTGATGGGCTTTTCGGAAAGAGGCGTATGAATGCATCCATATTTGTACACCACTCGTCATTGTTAGAGTCATGACAGGCATTTACATATTGGAAAACCGGTCGAGTCTTAAATGAGGTGCCCATTACTACCTAAAACATTTTTGGGGAAGGTCTTAAGCGCTAGAAAAGAGAAATAGACGTAACTCTATCAAAACAGAAATATACATACTCTTCTGTGAAAATTTAAAAAGGGCCGTGCATGTCATTCAAAGTCCAACAAAACCATATTTCATTACCCTTTCCTCCACATCTTGCACCGTCTTCGATTAATCAAAGCCAATCATTGTATCAATATTGTATGCTTGTATCAATCAATCAGCCAACAAGTGGTTGGTTTTGTGTTTTAACGTGTTTTTTGATCAATCAGGGAAAAGTGCCAAATATGTGCAAAATGTGGAGCCGTATCAAACCACGTTTTAAACATGAATGTTTCGGTTCCAAATATGAGGGCAACAAAGCCCTCTCTATCAAATTGACTCTACTCTGTGTTTGATTCTGTTTTTATTCTGTCAGTCAAGAAAAGTGGATCTATCTGCTTAGAATTGTGTTTGGGGGCGATCTTTCAAGTAAGCAGCGATCTTGGGGTCTTGGGCAATACGTTCCTTCAGGCTGTAAAGCTTCGGGTACTGTTTCAAGACGTCGTCGTTACGGAAAGCTTCCATGCCCACGTAGAAGATGATGTCAGCCCGGGAGATCTGAAAAACCATTAATCAAAACTGCGATAATAAAAAAGATTTAAGCGGCTTGAATGGCGGCCAGGGGCTTTGTTGGCTCCTTTGCATAGTATTTTCTATATTTCCAAGGAACTTGCACAAACCCTCTCCGTGGCATGCAACGGGACATGAGAAAACATGACGATCCCAGAGAAGAAGGCTGTGTATTGATGAAATCGTTTTCCATCACGGTCATTGCGTGGGTACTGCTTCAGGATGATGTTTTTTTCCCTCCTGGAGGCTTGATGGGATTTACAGGTAATTTTCATTGGAGAGGATTTTTTGGGGCAAGCACTTAAGAACTATGTTCGTTGCTCGAAGTTCTGCTCTGGGTTGCTCGTTTTTTACCAACCGCTAGATATTTTGATTACACAGTATTTGCTAGCATCGATCATTGCAACCTGTCGCCCGCAGTGTTTTGTGCTTCATGCATTTCCTTCCAAATAGGGTTGTGGGGAAAATCAGCTATGCTGACGGTGCCTCGATATTTCGTTGGGTATTAGCGAAGTTACCTTAGAGCCGACGAAGAAGCCGTCACCGCCGTTGTTTGTTTTCAAGATCTCCTCCAACCCCTTCAGAAATCGAGGAGCTGTCTCGCCGTAGTAAGTGGCCGATAGTTCCTTCTATACACCGAGGAAGACAAATCAGGAGAACTAGATAATAGGTGTGTCACAAAGATAACTCTCCTACACGCATGTTATGTATCGATCGTATTCATGTTCCCTTCGAGATGGTTTTGAGAAATTTACTAAAAAGATCTTTCTGTGTTTTCTACATGAAAATACGTTTAACGACTTTCTGTTCCCATAGCTGCTGCGCGGTTGGCGCTTCCCATTGCAAAATCATTCCGTCACTTTGAAGTAGCCTATGGTGGTCCAGACTGAACCAAGCTGCTTCTTGTCGTGAATGCTCAGCATCATCCATAATGACGGCAAGGACCCGTACACTCTAAAAACTCCCGGGTTAGATCGACCCAGAATTGGGTCCCATTCAGCGTGACCCTTTTCTGGGTCAAAGCATGACCCTCTTTCGGGTCATATTTGACCCTTTCCGAGTCACAATCTAACCCGGAAAAGGGTCACGCTGAATGGGACCCAATAGGTCAATCTGACCCGGAAGTTTTTAGAGTGTAGTGGCAAAGTTGCACCGTCCATTTTCATTTAGCCTTGCTTAAATCCCGTTAGGTCCCAAACGTACACTGCCTCCTGAACAGTTGTCATGTTTTCACATTTCGTCTCTCCAATTAATGACCAAGCTCGCTGGTACCTTCATATCATGGTGGAGTATGGAGTCACGAGTTGAATAAGACTTCTTCAAATATATCATAGCCCAGCAGGTTTATCCCGTCATGGATATCTCCTTCACAAATTGATGCACAGTTTTATGAAAATCATCTGTTAGAACAGAAACACTGGAAATACTTGCACACCTTCTTGGCTTCGTCTTTCTCATAGAAGAGGATCTTAGTCAGCGGATCAACGATGTCAGCGACCACGGCACCAACCAAGTCAATTTTGGTCGTCTCCTCGTTGTTGGCCCCGTTCAAACCTACAAAAAGGAAGAGACATGTTAACAATACGTGCCTCAATAACTTATCACAATCAATTCAGTTTTTGGGAGAGAATTAGCGGCTCACATCGACTGTATCAAAAACACCAGTGCTTAAGTTATATCACCACTGTGCCCAAGCCGCTTGACACTTCCTACAATTACTTCTTTTGACAAAACTATGTTTTCCCAAGAACGTAAATTATGTGAACCTGTTTGGTCTTACACCACTACGGACTGCCCATTTGGATTTTTACCGCATAAAAAACACACTGTTGAAGTTGTCCCAAACACGAGTTCATAGCTGCTAGAGACTTTATAACTACAAGATCATTATTGTACCGTAATACACCTGAAAAGCAATCAAACGCACCGAGCTCCCTGGCCAAGAAGCCTTGCATGGCACTACTCTGAGGGATAATCTTCCCGTCGACCTCCAAGTACGGTAGCTGCTGAAATGGAGTCGCTGTGGCAGGAATAAACAAAACTTTAAGGCACATTCATTAATACAACAGGAGTGGTGCCTTCTTTTAAATCTTCAAGCAAACCCTTCTTGCCCTTGATTGCTCAAGCAGTTTATTGGGCCTTATAAGGCGACGTTCTTGACCAAAGATGTGCCAGGAAGCAATAAAATATTAAGGTTCAAATTTTTCTGTATTTTCTTTAAAGGGGGACAAATTCAGTGAAAACAGGGCTACATTTTCAACGAATTCTGAATAAAATCATGGAGGGCTTGGGGTTTTCTTTAAACTTCCAACTCAGCCGCAGCGTGTATTTTAATTTACAAAAATTCGAAACTTTTGTCATTCCAAAATAAGAAAACAATCAAATATTTTGCCTTTCTGTGAATCTGGAAGGTTCATTTTTAAATTGACAAGAGAAGGGAAAGGTTATAAAGGCTGACTTGTGTTTTTCGCTTTTGACAAAAGCCGTGTTTGTGAAACTCTTTCCATAAAATCTGTGTATTTCTGGGAAGAAATGAGTTTGCACATAGGCCCCCCTATAGAGAATAAGAAGCGTTTGCATAAAAAATAAGAAAGACTTGTAGAAAGACTTGAAGAAATTCCCGACAGCTCCAGGGAACGCGGTTTGCGTTGTTGCAAAAAATAAATTAGCCGATAGTGATTTCAAAGATTGCAACGCAGAATGAAATAGGTTAAGAATTATCAAATGATTGAATGGCGCATACGCGCATGCGCTTTTCAACAACATAAAATCAATGTACGATGCAAATCCTCCGTTGCCGTGGAACTATCGAGGACTGCGTGACGTTATGGCAAGTTCAAGTTCCAAACGTAAACATTATGAGCTAGACTTTATTAGTGTTGAATTAGTTTTTTTTTCTTATCTCGTTTGTCATGACTGAGATTCCTGTATATTCTTACTGCAGTGAAATCACTCAATTTGCACGACAGATTCAGGAAATTGTAGCCAACTTAAATAATACCTAGCTGTTTTGGTTACTTTACTAAATTCCTGACATCATGTCTTCTATTAGGCCTGGCTGTCGTTTTTGAAGATGTTGACTTTTGTTTAGTTCCAAGACGGACTCGTATGAAGTCTAGCCTGAGGTCCAAAGGCTGTATTGACATAGTGTGCAGATTTTCATAACGTGATTCACGCACTGATATCATATCAGACGCGGATGTTGAACCACCCCTCTTCCGAGACATAAGAAAGGTTAGTAAAACATGGGGAAAGTTATAAAAAATAACTAACGTGTGCCAATACCATTGTTAACAAATTATGTAATTTAATGTTTCTTTATTGTTTCCGCTTATCCGAAAAAAATGAGACATTAAACATAAATCTCCGCCCCCCACCCCGGGAAAATTCCCGGATCTGTCCCTGAGTGTGGAGAGTAGGTAAGCGTTATACGGGACGGAGGCGTAGGCCAACCCCAACCAGATGTCAAAACCCTATCGACACTAGATCTGGACTGTACTACCTAACACCCCCCCCCGTCTGAAAAGAATTCCTGCGATTCCGGTCAAACAATACCCAACACAAAAAGGTAGAGGGTCTCTCGGTCCATATCTCGCTTCAACTGTATAGCTATATGGTGAGGTTTCCTTCATGGTTGACGGTCGGAGGTCGGAACACCGGCACCAATTCTGTTGTTACAAGCTGGGCGTGAGTGCCGTTCCAATGCACGCTTCAAATGGTCCAGACAATTATAACTAACCCGACTGATACTCGATAATATGCGAGGCTGGTTTCACAGCAATACACGCACAGTACATTTTATTTAACCCAATTTTTCTGGCAGAAATTCCACGACTATTTTGTTTGTTTTTTTAACTGTCCCCGTAGCCTCGGTGTCGAGATTGAAAGGTTCGGGTTGTCGTCATCATTTACTCCGAGCTGGAATGTTTAAACTTCCAATAATGCAGTGGCGAAAATTTGGGCCGGAAAATTGAAAAGGGGAACTATGCGAAGGGGTAGATGACCAGACGTGAAAATTTGAAGGGGGGGGGGCTCGGGAGTGGGTGCTGATCCCATATGGCCTCCTAGAGGGGGCGATGTTCATGATACAGATGTGCACTTTTATGCCGAAGTTTACGTCAGAAAGGCATATTTATGGCTTTTTACTGTGCTTTTTTGAGTGTTGATAAATACATTTTGTTTGTTGGTTTGTCCAAACAATTCTTTACAATGCAGCTTAAATTTTTTCTTACTACGAGGGGGATTAATGATTCAACCCCCTGGTCAAAAGTGTGGGTGGAGGGATATATATCCCTCATCCCCAGGGATTTACGCCCATAAGTAGTATGACTCGTTCGATCATTATGACATAAAGAGGCAGGCTCGCATTTGGGCGGCCCCGGGTTTCCGTGCTGCTGCTATTATCCACGTGCTCAACTGGCGAAACACTATCCTTATACTTACTCGGCTTGTGCTTAGCCCACTCTTCGGCATTGTAGCGGACGTCTTCGAACTTCTGGCCCGCGAAATGAAGCATCATGCGGGCCGGCTCTGCCCTCCCGCGGGCATCGAAGTACACGACTTTGTAGGAAGGCATGTTGGAATCGTAGACGTGTGGAGCATGCAAGGCCGTACCCGACTCGTTTACTTAGTGCCGTAGCATCGACTGCACGTCAGCTTTCTCTCATCACCAGCTTTATACATGCAAACACTCTCCACACTTCCATAGCAATCGAGCGTGTACGCAAAGGGTCAAGGGCACAGCCTAGTGCCAGTGGCCTCTTTTCAATATGTGCCAACTCATCTAGTATTAGTCTTCATTCCAGACGGATGTCCGCAAAGCTGCTATGCTCCCCTCACTCTAGTACTACGCACTCCAGAAAGGCATTAGCGGTCAGATGTGCAACCATACTTTAAAAACAGCCCTTGTCAAAATGTATTTATCGTCAAATGAATCTCCAAAGGCACCACAGATTTCCTATACAGCTCAGGGCGGTACACGTAAGACTACCCCCTTTTAAACATTGGATCGGTCAGCTGCTGACAAAATGCATGGCCTCCGTTTTTCCTGGTTAGGAATTCGGAAATCAATCGTGCACATGTACTGTACATACATGTAGATTACGATGTAGGCGGTTGTTAATTCACAACACATTATTGATAGCGATTTCATATTTTATATCTGTTTATTTTTTGAGAAATCTAAAATGTAAAACCTACAAAGCAGCATTATTGGTCTTTTTCCGTGAAAGTTTCTGATTCGTTAATTTGAGATGTCATCCTAAAGAGCCGAGTTAGTTTGAATGATATGGCCGGGGCTGGCCCGCCTCCACAACTCAGCTGTCCCATGCTTGATTTTTATAAAACTTATGATGCATGTGAAACACTCAGTTTCAGCACCAACGTGAATTTTCAATATTATCGTTTAATTTGTTGTTACGCCGTCATTTGAAATTTAAGGCTACAAGCGTGTCAGCCTGAGTGTATCGTGCATGTCCGCGAGTCCGTGGAAACAAAGTTGCCTGTACAGTACATTTTGGCGGACCTGTCTGGTCAGACCCACAGGAAATTCAAATGTACGGTTGAAAGCACCCCCCCCAAAAAAAAACTTGGCTTCCCTGCTCTTTGTTGTATGCAAAAAGGAAATGTAACAAATCGGTCAAGAAACTCCAGTCAGTTTAAATGTTCTTTCATCGCCGTTTGGGCAACTGCTGCAAAATTTATATAGACAAAATGGAGTTTTAACCTAAAGCATAATTTGACATATCATTCTGTCGGCGACAGTGTGACCACCAACGCTTTATGGTGATGGAACCGTCGACCTTTGATTAAAAAGAAACGAGTTTCATTTTTGAAATGTGGGACCAGTCAGTAAGAGGCATACAATGTATGTGGTACGGAGGGCAGGGGCGGATCCAGGATTTTGTGCTGGGGAGTGGAGGGGTGCGGGAATTCATGTTTGGGCAAGGAAAGAGTTACTATACATAGTTGTCGCCATTGGTGGTCATTGTCACTTGGCTTTGTTCTTAACCGTACACGCAAAATAAGTCCTCTACATGACTTATGCTTTTAGGAAGTCTTCCCACCTTTAAGACGTAGCACCTCCCCTAAATCACCATGAGCGGGGGTATATTTGTTGACGCCCGTAACTCCCCTCCTTGGGGTGTTGTTGGGACGCTGTGGTAGTTAATCTTTTTCAGTTCTAACGTTCTGAGAAATAGTTGTTTCAACTCTACGTCTCAAACATCAAGAATGTGTAAGCCAACATGGCCTTTTTTATATACCCAGTGTCACATATTTTGAGCTAGCCCTCCCTAAACATCCAATCCTTCTCGCCAGAATACCTTACCCGAAAAGGCCCGGACATTCTGCGTGCATTGTGAAAAAAAATGAACCCGAGAAAATCTCACGAGATTGGTAAAACGGAAGGTGGCGCTTCGGCGTTACCCGAAGCAGAGCTGTTTGTAGTAGGCCTATGGCCTGTTTGTTTCACACCGATCAGGATCGCGATCAGGATCGCGATCAAGGATCCCTAAGCTGGTTCGCGCTATCCATTAGGTGGTTCTGGTGTCAGTGAATCAACGTCAAATCACTGATCGCGATCTGAAACAAACAGGCCCAGACTGGTGCGACAAGAGTGTCTCACTTACTGGAACCGAAATGGTGGATTAGGCGTGGCAGTGCACATGTACAATTAGCACACAATATACTGCATGCTGTACTGCACGCATAATGGACATCCATTCTTTTTTCCAATGACTAAAGTTGGCGCTACAGTTCTGACCCAAAGCAGCCCAAGAAGCTGCAAGCACAAAAGCCACGAGTGCCATTCAATTTTAAGTTGTTTAAACAACTTATCTTGTGTAAACTATATAACACTGTAAGTCGTTCAAAGGAGACATGTAAAGTCATTTAAACAAGGTAATTTCAACTTAGGGTAGGGCTAGTCAAATAATGAATACTGACTTTTCCTTATAAGGCTGGTGGACTGCCTCAACGGCCCTTCCGGTCCAGCCCTGCTTTCCTTCCCAAGGGTCTTGTGGTCAAACTAGCCATTCCTTAAGTGAGTTGCATTACTTGGAAAGCGGTTCTACTCTTGATGGTTAATCTGTGCAACTTCGAAGAAGCAATACAACATGTTCTATTGTAACGTGGTGATATTAGCCTTTCCTCTACATCTTGCACCATCCTCGATTAATTGTAACACACAGGCCACCGTACTCTCTACATGGCAAGCCAATGCCTTCAAAAGTTAAACCTCCATATTTTACATTTTCAGTTAGACTACGTAGCAGCAAAATGTTATCAGACATCCTTGTTCCTGTTAATTTGAAAATTTACTTTTAATTCGTCTTCCTTTTCACACCTTAAATGTAGCCGCGTAGCCAGGATTCGGGGGGGGGGGGGAGAACTTCAAGCTTAAGTGGGGGCCGGAGGGGGGCTGACTGGATGTTGGACATATACACGTACGTAATGGTGATCACATCATGTTAAACATGTGTACCGTTTCCGATATGCAAGTTGGGGGACTGGGGCAACGATTTTTCAGGGGGGGGGGGCTCGTTTATTTCAAAATTCACCAGAGAAGTGAAAGACTATATAACATGATTTGTGCTTTTCGGTTTTGACAAAAGCTTTGTTTGTGAAACTCTATAGACCTGTGCAAACCATAGAGCTATATCTAAGTTTTGTATATAACTCTGTGGTGCAAACTGAAAACAATAGTGAGTTTGCACATAGAGAATAAGAAAGACTTGTATCAATAAATTTGAAGAAATTCCCACAAGCTCAAGGGAATGTAGTTTTTACGTTGTTTCAAATAATAATATGACGACGCACAATGAGAAAACACAAATTAGCGATTTGAAAAATTAGATTGCAATGCAGAATGAAATGGGTGAATCATTATTGAATGCCGTATGTGACGGATAAAGAATTCCTTTCCAACAACAACAATCAATGTACGACGCAAATCCTACGTTACCGTGGACACTGCCGAGGAGCACGTGACGTTATGGCAAGTTCAAGGACCGAACACAAACACTGGACTAAAATTTGTGAGCTAGACTTTATTAGTGTTGCATTGGATTTGTTTTATCTTATCTCAATTAAGACTGAGATTCCTGCATATTCTTACCTGTGGTGAAATTACTTAATTTGCACAACGGATTCAGCAAATTTCAGCCAAATGAAATAATACCTGTTTTGGTTACTTTACTAAAAAAATGTTATGGTCATTTTCTTCTATTAGGCCTTGCTGTCCTTTTTGAAGATGTTGACATTTGTTTAGCTCCAATCAAGACGGACTTGTATGAAGTCTAGCCTGAGCTTCATGGGGGCTGTATTGACATAGTGTGACAGAGTTATTATGTGGGTTTTCACAACGTGGATTCACGCACTGATGTCAGGCGCGGATACAGGGGGGTGGATCCCCTTCCCTCTCTGATACAAAAACGAAAGGCAAAAAATTTTAAAAATTAAAAAAATGCCTTTAAGTGCACTAATATTGTAATCATGTAAACAATGTACGTGAAGCGGTGTATCCAGCTTTTTTTAGTGTCGGGGGAATTCAAAAGCGAATGCAGCTTGGGGCTCATTTAACATGATGTTTGGGGAGAAAAAATATCAAAAGCCACACTCATGGTCCTGGCATCCTTGCTTTTATTTCGTGGTGTTGTTTTCTTGCTAATGCAAACAAATTCCCAGTGCCCCCCCCCCGTCGTACCCCACTGATAAACAAAGCAGGATGATTGGACATTGAACAAGGCGCACAAGAGTTTGCCCCCTAAACACACACCACTGAAAGCTGGTGCCCCCTCCATAAGATGCTGGTGCCCCTTTGCAGCCCCTCCCCATCAGTAAAATCCTAGTTGCGTCAGTGTTCTGGACGACAAACACGACCGACTTACGACTTGACTTCAAGTCTAGTGTGTGCATAGGGGTGGGGTTAAAGTCAGTAGCCCGTCCCCTGGTCAAAAAGTGTGTTGGGAGATATATCCCCATCCCCTAGGATACGCCCATGCTCGTAGGTCTATAGTTGACTGATTACTGTGATGACATAGAGAAGAGCGTTCATTTGGGTGGGGTCTCCGCGCCATAAACTACCTTCTCAACTGGTAAAAAAGTGCCTAACTTACTCGGCTTGTGCTTGGCCCACTCTTCAGGGCTGTAGCGGACGTCTTCGAACTTCTGGCCCGCGTAACGAAGCATCATGCGGGCCGGCTCTGCCCTCCCGCGGCCATCGAAGTACACGACTTTGTAGGAAGGCATGTTGGAATCGTAGACGTGTGGAGCGAAGCCGCAGCTGACTTATTCGCTCAGTACCGATGACTCGACTGCAGAGATAAGCTTTTCCTCGTTCTGCTATAACCAGCTCATTTCGGTCAACAAATTTGCAAAATAACGGACACTTGTAATCGAGCGTTTACCTATTGATGTTCCCTGTTTAGAAGAGGTCAAGGGCTCAGTCCAGCGGCTTTTTATTAAAATGTGCCAACTCATGGCATCTGTTGATCTTCTTTCCAGACGGATCTGTGCGAAAAGCTGCTATGTGTCCCTCACTACACAATCTGGAAAAGGATTTGCGGCCAGATACGCGACTATGCCCTTAAAACAGCCAGAGTCACAATTTTGTATTCAGAGAAACTTCAAAGGCACAACAGCAAGATTTCTATACATAGTTTCAGCTTAGGGGTTTAAGATCCCCTTTTAAACATCGGATCAGTCAGCTGCGGATAAAATGCATTCCCATTATAGCCTCCAATTTACCCTGCTTTTAATAAATCGTGTAATTTGATGTAGACGAGTGTTAAGTCATACACAAAACATTGTTAATACGTATTTCGAGGTTAATTTCCATTTTTGTGAAATCTAAAACATAAAACGTACAAAGCAGCATTATTGGACACTGTCCCTGAAGGTTTCTGATTTATTAATTCGACGTCACTCCCAATAGAGCCGGGTTATTTCGAACTATCTCAGTATCTGGGGCGGATCCCGCTCCACAAGAACTCAGCTGTCCCACACTCCACAAAATTGAAATATATCGGAACAAAACAATACATAAATCACAGTTATATCGGTAAATTGTTGGTCGGTGGATCCGAGAATTCTCCCAAAAATCTTCATTTTTTTTTCAGTTCTGAATCCAGAAGGTCGGCGGATCCAAGCATTAATAAAAAAAAACCCTCGCCTCAATTTCAGGACAAACATGAAGTTTCAGCTCAATTTGCCATTATGAGTTCATTGCTACGGACATTAACTTTAAGGCTATACGCATGTCAGCTTGCCTGCATCGAGCACGTCAGTGAAAATAAAGTTGCCTATATCTTTGGCAGACCTGCCCCGGGAAAATGAGCGCTGTGCGAGAATGGTATATCTGATTGGTGTCAAAATGACTGAAAGTCATAACTAAAAAAAAAGTCTCCTGAAGGTTCAATGCGTGACACTGTGACGATACCGGAGAGAAATGTCGGCGTGGATTTCGCTCCAACGGCTCTTTTCTAGTTAAATTGCAAATAACATCACCCATCTGAGTGAAAAACAACATTTTAGTGATGAGGCAGGGAAACTACCCACTTCAAAAACCGCCGTTCGCAACGACTATAGCTCTGAGGTTAGACCATTTCGGTTAGTTTCAGCATGAAATACCATTGAAATGTTTAGAAAATAGCTAGCAATTACATGGGTCAGACTGTGTACGATTATTTAATGTGACAATTTCTTCAGCGTCACATAGAGTCGGTTACATAAAGAATGTCAGCTGATAACGTAGTTTGGAAACAAAAATCTCGACTGTTTTGGACACAGCGTT
This sequence comes from Acanthaster planci, assembly GCF_001949145.1. The sequence continues at coordinate 4,876,357 of NW_019091355.1, read as the reverse complement.
TCAGAATTGCGGTGTGGAGCGGTTCTTCATAAAGGCAGCCAATCGCGAATTGGCTGCCACGCGACTGCGCAGCGCCTCCATTTTCGGATACTTCTTCAGTTCTTCTGCGTCGAAGTATTCAGTCATCGCGAAGAAGTTGATGTCGGCCAGGGAAATCTGTGTAAGATGAAAGAAGAAATGATGACTGATTAGGTTGCTCAGTTTATAGTTTCAGTTTGTTTGCTGGTTGGTAAGCTGGGTCTGCCACTGCCTACTGGTAGCTTGTTGCTTTCCAAATTTACTTCCTTATGTGGCACGGAGCAACCCGGTTTGACGATTAATGAGCTTCGAGCTGGACCAAGAGAGGGTGCAATTTTCCTAGTGACGGAAGCTCCTTTGGTTGAAGCTAGTTCACAAACGACTATTTCTGAAATGCACGCGTTACAGTGGCGTCCCTACCAGCATAATGAACACTCCTGACTAGCATGGCTCTTTTCAACGTACGAGGGGGTGCTTCTGCTCAAGGCGGATGAGTCAGTCCGGCATTTCATCAAGGCAAGGGCCGTTTTCCAATACTCAACTTCGTCTCCTCCTCAGGCTTCGTTCCCAAAACTAATCTCCTGGGCCTGAAGCGTTTAAATTATTGTTTTTGGCTTTCTTGCATCTTGTTTGATGTTCTGTGGCACTATTACACTGATTACTGCGCTTAAAGATTCAAAGTCAGCTAGTAAAAACCAGTTGAACCCTGAGACGGAGCCGAAGTTGACTATTGGAAAATAGCTAAGGTCTTTTGGGAACAAACCGCGCGCGTGAGTCGGCGTATCGATGCCCTGACAGAACAGACTATTGCGCACGCGTGCTGCTGTTCTCGAATAACCTCTGACGCACTTCAGTTTGAGCGTGCGCTGTTGAAATACCGAACTGGCTAATTCCAAAAGGAAATTCAAATGTAGTTGCACTTGTACGATTGGAAGCGCTCGCACAAACTTAGCATCCCAGCTCTATGGTCTTTGTTGCATGCACAAAAGGAATAATAACAAATCTTTCAAAAATATCCAGTCAGTATAAATGTCCTTCACCACCTTTTTGACAACTTAACTGTTTATTATTTTTGTATCTGACCTTGTCTCCAACAAAGAAGCCTGCATCCCCTCCTCCGTACATCTCAAACAATTTGGTAAGGCCTGCCATTCTCCTCGGCGCCTCTCCGTTGTAATACTTTGCCAGTCCAGCTTTCTGAAAACAAGCACGTCATACACTAATCGATTTTACAAGCCTGCAGAGCTTTCCAATATCGCATGGGAAGTTTGGAAAATAGGAATTTTGTTTGTTGCGAGTGTGATTTTTTTGATGGAATAGTAATGAAAAAAAAATCTTGACTAAAAGTTTACGATGACTCTTCTGTCAAACTATGATATTTATAATGAGTTTAAACTAACCGTGGCAGTCTGGAAGATGATTGTTCTCTTTTCTTTCCAAATTCCAAATAAACGCAGAAGGAACAATCAAGTGAAAATTCGTAAGTGTTTTTTATTACCTTTTTCTCTTCGTCTTTTTCGTAAAACTCAATTTGAAGGAGTGTTCCCATTAATTCGATCACCGTGTGATACACTGCGTCTATCTGCGCAGCTTCCCAACTATTGGAGCCGAGCAGACCTACGAAAAACAAGGAGTAAGCCGAAATCATACTGCTTGGAGTTCCAGTGATATTTTGATATTCCTTTCGTTACCTCCTCCTACACAAAAATAACCCTGGAGTATCGAGTTTCCACGGTGGTACGTCTCTCTCTTTTTCCACCTTTGCGGCCTATAGGTTCGAATGTCACCTGAGAACCATCGATGTGTACTTTTTTAGTACGCACGTTATTTGCCAACTTTTCTCGTTCCCACCGGCCTTAGAGGGGACTGGGAATGTCAACTTCTTTTCAAAGACGCATGCACGACGAAAGTTTGTCCAGCACTCATCGGATAGAGTTCATTCAAACAATGAAACGAGTCAACAACGATCACCTGAAGAGGTATTTACCGAATTCCCCGGCGAGATAACGTTCGATCGCTCCACTTTGAGGCAACTGCTTCCCGTCAACTTCGAGAACAGGAATCTGACCAAGAGGAGTTTCTGCAGTAAAGGGAATAAAAATGATATTAATCTCTACTCATCCATGGTGCTGCCCTGTGATTATTTTCACATACACATTTAGGATTTTGAAAACATAGCACCATTTTGATTCCAAACTTTCAAAGGCCCACCCAAATGTTTAAATCTCAACTAGCCGTAAAACCTAGGCAGTCGCAGCCTTGCCGACGTCCAGACGGTGGCATCGCCCCCCCCCCGCTAAGCACAGGGCCTGGCGTCTCGCCATCTCGCCGCGGCGAGTGAAATCGTTGAATGTCTATCTCGCCGTGGCGAGTTATACGATCTTACAGGAGCGTCAAATTGATATCCCGTCGCAGGGAATGTTTCAATAGTTTTATAAGTCCTAGATTCAGCCCGCATTGTTTTTCAATAAGCCTGAAACGCTGTGAGATTTGGTTACATGTCAACGAAGCTTGTTTTCCAATATACAAGAAAGCAAAAGAAATCTTATTTTTTAATGTGAATTTCCACATTGAGATGAGGGGTACAGTGGTTTTATTCCTTCCTACATTTTCCAAGTGCCAAACAGAAGCAAGCGACCTTGAAGTGACATCAGTCGAAATTCATTAATTTATAGTATAATGGAGATCAAAAACAGTACTTTTACAAACGCAACGCATGAAATATCTCACAGCTTTGGATGCTCCAGGCAATAGGTTACTTAGTGCCGTAATCCTCAACTTAAGTGTAAGTTCACGGGTGTCATATGCACCAGGCCGGAAGTGTCGACCCGTGTTCAAATGTTAAATTTAAATAAGCTATGTCCACTAAGCTCTCATCAAAAAATATGTGCCAGATTTGCCCTTCACAGTGCCCGCCCATAATGGGTGGTTTGTGACGAGTGAACGCATGAATGTGAGGTCCAAGAACTTGGGAATTTCAATTTAGTAGATGAAAAGTGTGTGCTAGACTCCCTTTCACCTTCACTTCATTTTTCTTTTTGCCTCTTGAAATCTCCTAAATCATAGCAATCAAGGATTTGTCTAAAATGGCAACACACATTGGCTAAAAATATGCATGATATGAGCGTCGCCAGAATTTTTTTCAGCGGAGGGAGGCAAACCGTCTATAGTTAAAACAATAACATTTAACCGCCGGAGGGGGTCGATTTTCTTTCTTTTTTTTCTCAAGCGAATAATTTCATTCTATTGTCATTTCTTTGGCTGGTTTCTTTTTCTTCGTTCTTTTCAGGGTCCCCCTCGCGACGCTTATGCAAATACATGTATGACTATTTTAAGTATAAATGAAAAGGCACCGTAATCCTTTCAACAGGCAGTCTATCCAAGTAGGCCACACCATTTCCGAATATGGAAATTCATACCCAACAATGAGATTTCTTTGGTTGGTTTTCTTTTGTGTTGGAAATCAATCTTTGTTGAATCAAGTTTGGTTTTAAAGCAATCTGAAACCCAATTTCACTGAATTCCACCCTGATTATACATCTGAGAACAATGACACGATATAGATAGGATTTATGAAACTGCTGAAATATTTACTGCGGTGGGATTTCAATTTCACGCCGCAGTAAGATCGTGTAACTCGTGCAACGAGATACACATTCAACGATTTAACTCGCCGTGGCGCTTACTATCTTGAAAAAAAGTAACTCGAAAAAAATGGCAAATGGCCCTTATACGCTTCCGTAGCTTAGTGCTGGGGGCTCTCGCTGGGTCGCCTTCATCTCCGCCGTCTGCCTCATGCACGTATGTACATGTACATGTACAATACATGTACAAGGTTCAAGTACATGTATTACATACATGTACACGTTCACGCCCGCCGGTCAGAAACCGTTCACATAACATCAGTGCATATCATAAAGACTTTGTACATCACTCAAAGTGTTAACTACCCTTGGATTTTGGGCATAAAAGTTATTGATTGGAACAACGGGAGGTCAAATGGTGAACAAGGCTGGACTAGAACAGAGTGCTGCTGAGTGCTAGCCCCAAGCACCCTGAATAATTCAAGCATAGAACAGCAACGCGCAATGCATGACAGCTAGCTACTTACTCGGTTTCATGTCCGACCATTCCTCAGGGCTAACTCGGACATCCTCGAAATCGCAGCCACCGACCGCAAACAGCATTCTGGTCGCCTCCCCTCGTCCCCGACCGTCGAAGTAATACAGCTTGTAGGATGGCATCTTTGTAGGTTTTGAACACAACACTGCTTTTGGTGGAACGATTTTCTGTTAAGTATGGCGCTTGCAGTCGTGCTGAGTGAGTGCATACGTTTTATAATTTATAGCTCCATGGAGAGTGTCAAATGCAAAGTGGACTAGCGCTATGCTGCTTGGACCTTGGTTGGACCATCGGACAAGCATGCTGGAACGCCAAAAATGTATGTGAACTTAAAATAGAAGCCACTGAACTACACGTGACAAAGTTCAACGTTTACTCGCAATTATTCCCAGACTTGCTGCTTTTTGTAACCCTGCCGTAGCCTGCGACGTGGCTCTCTACGATCTTTGGTCTCGTCTTCCAGGAGTTACGAAAGCAAAGTATAAACTAGGCCCGTAACGATAGCAACTCCTTATCTGGTTGGCCAACTGAATTTTGTCCACTGAAGCTTGGCAGGTATCGTGCACAAAAATCGTGATTTGGGATATTACACAGAGAAATTTTAAGTTGTTCAGTTTACAACTGGCCGGAACTATAACCCCGTGTTTGTATTATTTATCAAATATTATCACCAAAACTAAGAAAACATAATATTACGAAATAAAGGCTATACTAGGATTTTGGGACCGTATGTTAGGTTTTAAATTATTTTTTTTGGCCCCCAACATCATTTCAAATAAGCCCAAAGCCAGTCTCCACATTGCCTCATCTCCGATGGTGTCCCATCCTGGTAAGATGTCTACCTGTCCACATTCGTGGAAAATCATCTCAAATCTCTTTAGAATTTGTAGTGTTTTTTATTTCTACTTTATGTATGATTTATATTATTATACCAGGTAAACACAAAAGATCACATTAAAACTCTCGGCAGAATTGCATGGGCTAGGCACGAAAATCAACCATCCAAAGTTAAGCAGAGTCCTACGTGTGTAGGTGATTCATGTTTACAACGTACCCAACTTGAGGGTGCTATTAACCAACCACTGGATGAAAATCCACAGAAAAATTCAACATACCGTCATCCCAACTGTCACATATTCTACAGACTGAAATGCTGGAACTTTCTGGCAAAACAACAATCTTTCTATATATGTATAAGACATTCTTTATTGGAACATCTGCATGATGTGCATTCGTTCAAATATTTGCTTACAATCACAGCAATTTTAAACATTTTAAACCGACGATAATATTTACATGCATCGATATGCATTAAAAATAAAATAAAAATCAAACAGAACAGTGAGCTTACAAATTCCACAGGACTGATATTCATTTGCTTCTAAATATTGAAGTCAATAAAATAATATACCGGTATTCCATGGTATCAAAATCATAATTTGGGTTTAGCTAGAGGATTCTCATAGATTTTTCTTCAAATTTCGAACAGTTATTAAATCACTCTGAAGAATGACTTGGCAAACAACTCGCATTTAAACTCCTGGTTTGAAACTGTCCCGATATACATGTACCTCAACACGGTGCTAACCTTTGCATTTGCCAATTTTCTTTAGCGGCTCTCTTAGGCTGTTTTCAAAACACTCAACAACTGCCATCGCATGCATCCATGAAAGAAGTAAAATCAACTCCCTGTGGAGGTTTCACGGCCAGCTGCAGAAAAGCATTTTGGACCGATCTTGATAAGAACTTGATGAGAAGTCAGTATACAGCATTCTGTTTAAAATAGAGACATCGATACTTGTCCTGATGGTTAATTTTTTGACCAAATTGCTACTCAGGGACAAATGTAAGCAACATCTTTATACAGGTTTAAAAAAAATCCAGCACTTGTTAACAAACCTGACAGTTCAATCTTAAACTTAAATAAAGGTGCAAAATCTTTGGCAAGAAAATATTGCTTCCAGTAGATATTAGCACTGTGCATTTGGCCTTATGATGAGGGTAGGCCTTTAAAGTCATTGTCAGTCATTTATATGGGCACTCAAATGGGGTGTACAACGCAGTAGTTTTTTAATGTCATGTGCCGCAGGAAGTAATCTCACAAAAATGTTGTAAATCCTAATTTACTCCGAGAAACAAATGAGGCAACAAAACTCTTTGGCAAGATGTTTCAAAATGAACAGTTACTTAGTGCGTGGTAAATTACCATAAAATGCATATCTGACTAATTAAAATTGCAATTACAACTGAAGTTGGGGTGGCGATGTATGCGTACGTTGTCATAGGGGTCGGGAAGTAGCTTTGGGATACGTAGCTTGGACTGAATCTATGTAACAGATGCTCTCTTGCATGGAGCACATGGCAGAGCAGAAAGGGCGACACTCGGGCTACCCTTAGACTTGGGTACCGTGAAACACAGTTTGCTCTGCGGCACCCAAGGGTTATATCCGTAAGTCAAATAGGAATGAGAGAAGGAACTGTGCGAATGTACAATCAAGGCCATTTTCAAAACAAAATGAACGACATAACGACTTCTTAGTGTTTCACTGATTTTGTTCCAACTTGGGAAACGGTAGGGATGCAGTGGCAGGGAAATTGGGGGAGGAGTTACTATCAACTGGGGATATCACAGGGTTTAGGCTATGAAGAAGACGGATCCCTGTTATCGCTGGGGCATGGATAGTTGGTCCTGTATTCGGCTAGATCTATTCCAACTTGATGCCACCAGAGAAACACAGTGACAATGATGATATGCCACCATTGATGACTGGAGCCGATGTAGTCTACTTTACCTGCAGCACATTAAAAAAAACCACAAATTTGGGGGAATTCAAGGGCAGAGCATATAAATGCCGGACCACAAAAAGGAACCAGGCTCGAATTTTTTTAACAGGTATCCTTGAAAGAACCTGGTCCTTGAAAGAACCGGTCTCGGATGAAAAGGAAGTCTGAAAGATACTAGTCTCTATAAGCTCTTAACAAGTGTTCACCCTATTCAAGCATTAAAGAAATGACTTCGTTACGGCAAGTGCTTGGTTGCATACTGTAACAGTCCTGTCAATTCCCTGATTCATGGAAAATTTGTCCCAAACGGGTAAACGCTGGCCAGCGTTCATGCTAATATACTGTAGTGCCGCGAGATACAACATTTCTGCTGCAAAGGCAGGTCGTGATTAGGAAGACTGTGAAAGTAGCAAAAAGTACATGCAACCACTTAACCCTCCTGATACATATCAGTCAAATTTCCCATATGTGTCCGTGTACTGGGGGAAATCAAGTGGAAGGCATTTTTGACTGTTTTTGACGGTTAAAACAGAAGGAGGGTTGATGAAAACTGAAAAGGTACAGAGATGTATGTATCGTACCTGGGAAGCAACGTTCTGGAAATTGGCTGGCATAAAAAAACAGGGCTAGGATTGCTAAGGAGTACATCAGGACCAGTTTAGGAATAAAAACCTGAAAGACAAAAGAAATGAAGCACAGTTACGAAACTGTGGACAGACGGATTTAATTGCAGCAGCTGAAAATCTGGCTTGAATCCAAATACAGAAACAGGAAAAAGTTGGTCGAAATGCTAGAAGTTTACAATCATGCAGAATTTGATTCCCCACATCTCCGTGTTTAGAATAGCTTAAGATACTGTTGGTTATTGTGGTTCAACACCGGATAACGGATAAGTTGGGTTATTGGTAATTTTGCAATTTTTGTTAATATCTTAATAAATTCATTATCCGTTATGCAAAATTTGGAAAGGCTGAACACATTCCATTTCTCTGCCTTATTTGCGGTGATTGCTTTCCGACATCAGATTCATTTCCCTTCTCTCCTTTGTACTAACTATGCAGCCACCTTAATGTAGATGCCGCCTGTAACCCACCAGAACTATTTCTTCCTTGAAGCCTCCGTAGAGAAATATCCAGTGTACACTCGGCCCGACGCCGTAGGCGACAGACACGACGAACAGTAGGAGCCGTCTGGTGGCCCACGCGGACGTCAGGAATCGACGGTGCAGCTGTACGATCAGCGTCATGATCAGAAGGAGCATCACGATCACCATGTGGATGTTCTTCCAGAACTAGGACAGGAAAAACACATTGTATAAAGGGTTCAAGCCGCTTAACTAAACAGTGCGCGCTTTCCTATGGAGTTCTGCGGCTCATGGGCCCCCAATGGTTCCATAGGCAAGTGCACATGTTAACAAAGTGTGGTATCATTAGTGCATAGGCCTGTGGGTCAGATACGGTAGGTTTGGACAGGTTACAAGTCCACACTAAAGGCTCACCCAAGGGTGAAACAAGATGCCAAAGCGCTCAAACATTATCAGCTGCTTCCATTTATAAAGATCACTTGAGCTGTAATATGTTAAGAGTGACATCAACTTACGCTGATCATAATAAGGGAATAAATATTTGCTTGGCCTGTCTTACACATACATTGAAGACCAGCTCTGGAGAATGGATGGGACTAATGCCCGAGCTGCAGGTGAGGGCATAATCAGCGTTCAGTCGCCTAAACCAGTCTGAAATGTTAGTTTAACACTGACCAAGCACATATTTATTCCCATTCATAAGGGAAAGTAACGTCACTCTTTGAGCAAGGTACATGCCCCGCCCCAGCACACCGACGTCACCCCCGACACCCATCCATTATCAACAGTGACCACTTACGACAGGTGTATCCAAAACTCTCGCTCTTACCGGAAAGCACAAGAACCCATAGTAGACAGAAGGGAGGTAACATCCCAGCATGCCAACAGAGATGCCAGCCAAGTCCAGACTGAGCCAACGCTTGGACACCTCCTCGGAGTGAACACGGAACAGGTGGAATCCGGCTGAGCACAGCATACAAACCTAGAGAGACCAAAAAACGCCGGGGAAGACAGCATGGCAGTCGCAGCCAAAGGAGTCTACTTCAGCAACACAGTGTGTTTTGACAATGGCAAATTTCACAGCATTAGTGCAACTCACTAGGCATGATTTTGGCACCTGTCTTCGACTGAAAATACTTTTTTCTACACTCAAGCAGCCAGATATTTCTGTCCCCGTTATGAGTCCAACCTATTCCTGGAGAATTTCATGTCTATCCCAACAAGTGCAACTCTAAGGAACAGCAGGTTTGTGGCCTTATGCCACAAGAACAAAATTCAATACATGTAAATGCCTGCTAATTGATATTAAATTAGCCAATGCATGGTGTATGCAACTGAAGTCCACAAACTGATCCATAATAAACAGTAAACTTTGTGATGGGTTTGCAATGGACAGAATTCACACTGATCAGAATGAGCACGTTCAAAAACCCAAGATCTTTCGGGAACAAAGCACGTGAACGGGTCAGTGTGTGGCTACATCGATAGGCCAGACTATCACATGCATGCGTGTCGCTGTTCCCAAATAGCCTTGGACTGGGCATGCGCTGTTCAAACACCGAAGTGGCTCGAGTCAAACTACAAGTTTGTGAAGATCAGAATCTGCCACTGTATTTAATACTGTTATTTTCAAGATTTAGAACAACTTTATTTATTCATGCTTAGAATAAAAGAATCTCTGAACACACTATTGTATTGCCACTGCAGAAGGGGCCAAACCCGGACTTCACCTTCTCCCAAATTAGCTTAGTGGGTTTGACCTTCGATCCTGGATTCTGCTCGGATCAAACTGCCACACCTCCTAACTTTAAACAGGCCATTTCGGTGAGTAAGCAGTTTGCAAAAGCGTTGCCCAAAATGTCTAATCCTTGTTTTTATGTCAGTCTTCTAGACTTACCTGGAAACACGACAGGTAGAGAGTGTATATCAGGTGGTCATTCAACACTCCATTCAACTTTGGGATGGTAACGAGGTTATCGTATATCATCAGAGCCAAGAAGATCAGGAATCCGATAAGGTGACTCCACACATTCACAGTCTCGTTGGACCACAGAAAGGTGCTAGGTAGAAAATAACAGAACAAAAGACAAACACGTGAAGCTGAAAACTAACGACAATTGTATCCACTTAAAATATATCTCTTGAGTTTCTGAGGGCAGCAGTGTGTAGTTTTAGAGTCACAACTCTTTCAAGCCTTCTTGGGCACTGATGTTAGTCAAAAATTGTGGGTTGGAGTCCACACGAAACAAATTCATTAACCATTTGCTTGATGAAGAGTTTATTTTTCTGGTGCCCAGTTGCACTTTGTGTTTTTAATATGAAACCTACACATTTCAATTGTTAAATTCACCCTTCGTTGCTGGGTGAGCACATGGCCAAGTGGTTAAGGTGCACAGCCCAAGACATGTACACCTAGATGCAGGTTTAAAACATATTCCAGGAGTTTGGGAGATTAGAATTACTCCCCCCCCCAAAAAAAGTCACAAGATAATCAGTTTCATTATTTTGTCTTGTCTTGATGGATACTAGTGCTTTTAGATCGGTTCATACAGTTCACTGTAGGAGATGTCATTTTCTTTGTGTTATTTGAGGCTCGGAGGGAGTTTTTTAATGAGAGAAGTGTCCAAAAATCGCACTAGGTTTGAATTCCGTCTCATTTAATAAAAATTCAGTGAGGGAACAGAACTAGATACAGATTTTCCGCAGTGAAATTTCTGACTATCCAAAAACACTCACCACGCATGTTCACCTGTCATGTCCGTACAACAGCAAAAGCATCTCAGGACTGCAAAGTAGTCCAATATCCCCTACCTTTACTCAATCACAATTGTACAGATAGTTTATTGGACAAACAGACATACCTTTGGATACATTTTTTATAGGACAACTGGGAGAAGTATCCACGATGAATAAATGGATTTCCTTGCAGATAATGAGGCACCTCAGAGAAGTGGAACCTTTTAAACCCACTGGAGTCATTCTTGAGGTAGTAGGGATCGATGTATGCTGAGTCTAATGGACGATCTTTGACAGTGCCGTTCATCTATAAACCAGAAAACAACACAACATGAACCACGGAGGACTTATTCCTCCTCGGTGCATGAACACAGTCTCGAAAGGTTTTTCCATTACATGTAATTCCCAAATCAAATTCACACACAATTAACAGCCAATCAGAGAGGGTTTTGGAAATAACTTCAAAAGAGATGGACAATTCAATATTCCGTGCAAAACGCAAGTCAGGGTCAAAAGTAGAAATTTCATATCTCGACTGAAATCATCAACACATAGATGTTACAATTTACATTTTCTGCATCCAATGCAAAAATACGACGGATTACCTCTTCATTTCATAGAGACATTGAGTGTGCAAGAGCAAGGACCGTGACGGAGAAGACCGAGACCGGTTTTTATAATCGTAATCGTATACTATGTACATGTACGTCCATGGAGGAAGGAAAACATGCATGCATGCCATGTACATGTAGAAAACGCACAGAGGACATAAAATAGGCCTCGGGCAATGCACGGTACGAGCTTAAATGTCACTTTCTGGTTTCATTTATGAGAATCTCTTGCACTGTTACTACACGAATTTAACAAGCCCAATAGTACCTTCCAAAATCAGATCCAAAACCGTTGTGGAAATCTTTTCTATTGCCAGCAAAACCTGACCGGCCGGAAAAATAAACACTAAAAGGGCGAGGAAGCCACTCCACGAGAGGGCGCTAGAGCTTTATATCCCAGATTGATCTTCTTGCCGAGCACCTCACGTAGTGTACAAATTCAAGTCCCATTCAGGCTGAACGAAGTTCAGGGCATGCGAGCCGACATGAATGGAATTCTCAAAACTGAATTACTGTCTTGTCCTTAGTCTTCCTGTTTCTTTACATTTTTTGTTGGGCTAACCGATTATCGAATCATTCACACAAGACTCACTCAGTACTCCCAACATATGATAGTTCACAAAGCCTGCGCGCAGCCATTTTGTCAAATGACTTCCCTCTACTTTTCGGGCACTGAGGGACGTTTTTCATCTGTAATTTATCAACTCTGCCCTCGAATGGAAGCCCCAAAACCAAGGGAGTTGATTCTGGCCTGTATTTCTACATTCCCTTAGATGTTTACGCCAATTGATCTTCTTTTCAAGAGAAAACTGTTATGGGTGTGTGTGGGTGTGAGTGAAAAGTAATAATCACGTGAACAGTGCATTGCACCCCTCAGTCCTGCTCTGTGTTGGTAAAAATATCACCTTAGCAACCTTTGGGCAAATTCTTCCCAATATTTGGTCAATGTTTGACCAACAGTGACGGAAAATTGACCAACAATGTGGTAGCTTCGACCAAGGTTGGACTAATAACAACAAATGCCCAACACTGTTTCGACCAACCTTTTTTTACATTGCGATGCACTCCTGCAAACAGTTGAGACTGTACACGCACACTACAAAAGGAATCGCTATCTTGCTTTGGCTCGCACAATTTGCCCCAAATAAATTGTGTCAATACTTAACAGTGGATTATGTTTATCTCTTCTATTAACTAAGGGATGCTCGTTTCTTTTGAGTTGGTGTCATCATTTTCCTGCTTGTGTTTTTCGGGCAAACCTGTCTAGCCAGTGATGGATCAACCATTTACAAGAAAGAGCGGCAGATGCAACGCATTTGTCGCAGCTTTGGGCTAACCCAAGAAGAAATGAGACGTTTCGTTTGTGAGAATTTCTCTTTAAAGTATTCTGCAGTTGAAAGCGAACGAGATTTGTTGTTGTGGCGAATAGAATTGTATTGCCATCAGTAAAATGGGAAGGCGAGTGCCGCCCGACTGCGCCACCCCTGAATCTCCATACTGTTATCTCCAATAACAGACATTACACACCAAACAACTTTTCTACTGAGATCACCGCGAAGAAATGGACCCAATGTGGTTGGGATCGGTTTCACTGTCGAAAATTATAGGAAATTAATATTACAAATGAAAAGAAATCAGCATCCAATCCTTTAGCTCACTGTATTTGATCCTATAGCAAA
>NW_019091355.1:4839502-4862872 GCF_001949145.1 Acanthaster planci | reverse complement strand
GGTCGGCCAAGGTACTGCTGGTATTTGATGGGGTGAATTAGAGTCTCTTATACCAACTGACTGACAGCAAGCGTTGGGAAAATAAAAAGCCACCTCTGGGATTCGAACCCAGCGTCTAACGATTTGAAGACGGCGAGCTTGACCACTCGGCCATCTCAGAGATATTACTTTTCGTTGTTCATATTAAGAAGATAACAAAGTCATTAACCTTTAATACTGGGAGGCTAGGGGCTTCACAACTGCCTTTTAGGGGGTGACCTTCCGTGGGAAAAAATATCTTCAAAAGTCATCGGTTAATAAATGGCAGTTTGAAAAGAAAATGAACAATCATAAAATGGGCTTTAATTTGTCATGCGTCTCGAACGCCTGAGAAACCCGTGAGTATTTTTCCCGCTTTTTTGAAGTTCAGGTATTTACCACAGTTGGCTCGTTTTCAGCACCATTGCTACTCCTCTGACTCTTGTAGAAGAATGTAAAGTTTATTTGGTCTGACTCATGCCAAAATACAGTTGAGAAATTGAAGACAATCTTAACAAAGGAACCAGTTCTGGCTGGGCCCAAGTTTGACAAGGCCTTCAAAATAGTCATTGACGCCAGTGACGTTGGTGTCGGAGCAGTTTTGCTCCTAGATGACGAGTCAGGCGTCGAACGACCGATCAGTTACTTCTCGAAGAAGTTGAATTAACACCAAGCAAAATATTCCACAATTGAAAAGGAGGCATTAAGCTTAATTCTTGCCTTGCAACACTTTGAAATGTATATTACGAGAAACGATCGCTGATACTGATCACAACCCACTTAATTGTGTTTTTGGAGAAGTTGGTGACCAAGCTTAGAACCTGGCGAAGATTCTGTCGGTGGAGTTCGATTTTGCAACTTTATCCAGTCAAATTGTCCACACTGCGGAAGGAGTAATGTTGTTGCCGATGTTCTGTCCAGAGTTTAGATCTAGTGGTGTGTATTTCTATGTCTAACAAGTGAGAGTTTTAATTTAACTTATGCATTGTATTTGCTAATTTGCAAAAAGTACGTTTTGATGATAGGGTTTATGTTAAAACCTCTTTTTCTGACTTTCCTGATGGGGGAAATGTCGTTGACCTGTTGACTTCTGAACCATTTCAACCTGTGGTGGCGAGTCGTCTGTGCGGGAGCGACGCTTGTCAGAAAAGTTTGTCCACACCAAGTGAAGTGCAGAGCTGAATTTTGTTCCGGAAGAGACAGTTGTGAACTGAATCCAGTTCTAGTTTGTGGGAGCATCAAGTTCCCGTATTTGCGACGGTCATCACGCCCTCACCGTTTCGTCTCGATCCCGGTCATTCTTTTTCAACATGGTCTTTGCCCCCGTTGCAGCTCATTTTTTAAAATTTGTTTTTTGCACCTCAAGGACTGAACTGTTTTTCGCCATGTGGGGAGTCCAGCATTCTTCACCGTAGTGCCCGACAAGCTCTCACTCGTAAGATCATCTTGTATAAATAAGATCTTATCTTGATTCTTTATTATCCTTATCACTGTAAACTAGTTCCAGACGGAATTTTCTTTGTTATCCGTATGTTTTACAGGCTTAGTGTTACATTCTCATTTAAGTCATACTTGTTTATTTGTTCCTGATATCAGTGCAATCTTCTCTGATTTCTTTGCTGCATCGGAGAAAATTCAAGCTTTGGAATAAATACTATTTTTAAATAGTTTGGAATTTTTCGGATCGTAACACTGGGCGTGAAAATGGCATGATTGACACCGTAAATTGTTTCTGTACCAAAACAAAACACATCAGTCGTCAATCCTATATACAATAGCCTCAAAGCCCCTCTCGTTATCCGCTCAAAAATAGTAAAACGTGACAACATTTGACTCAGATTTGCTAAATTCATTTCTCGACTTGCCTTGGAAAGTCGAACATAAGGGCGTGTGCAGAGCAACCCAAATGTAAAAGTTTTATGGTTACATGCCTCCGGAATGAATCCAAGAGGGAAAGGCGTGGTAAGGGGGGCGGAGGCAGACATCTTTTTGATGTGTGAAACCATGTAGTAAAGGTTACACTCCATAAGAGCGGATCCCTGACTTGTAATGGGGACAATTCCCCCCTCCCGAATATAAAAAGCCCCAAAATATAGCCTCAACCCCCAGAAAGGCCAAGAAAGGTTACACGGCAAGTGTCCAATTTTTTTTGTCCCCTCCCCAACGACCCTCGAGTCCCTTCCTCTAAAAAAATTTGGTTCGGGATCCACTCCTGTACTAACATTATCTGTTTAAGTCCCGGATTCTTATTTTTCGGTGACTAAATTTCGTGAGTTTACAATATTTTTTTGAATTTTTGCCGTGTTTATCTATTATTTGCAATTTGTTATTATCAATTTTTATTCTATAAGAAACACCAAATTTATTTCATATAAGAAGACCACAGAGATTCCTACCTCCGTGGAAGAAAATGCCACTAGTTGGCCGCATCACAGACATAATACCGGCGTTGATATTTCTGTGGGCCGCAGGGCCGCACCCACAGGATAAAGGCGACTAAAGAGGCCGAAAACTGCTTGTGCGGGCCAAATCACAATTTGTATGCACTCACTTTCTCTACGAAAAAGAGCATTTTGTGGCCCCATGAACTTGATGATTTGTAGAAAAGACAGGTTTAGGCGGGCAAAAAGAATACCAGCTTGCGTCTGATTAAGATTTGGAAGAAATCGGTGCCTGAAAACGGTATATTCAGTTAGGCATCGTTATTTCAAAATGGCGAGGGGCCTCAACTTAAGGCTGTATTTTAGGGGTGACCTTCCGTGGAAATTAAAACCTTCAGAAGTCATTTGTTAATGAATGGAAATTTGAAAAGAAAATGAAAAATCATAAACTGGGCTTTAATTTGACGTGCGTCTCAAACGCCTGAGAAACTCGTAATTATTTTTCCTGAATTTTTGAAGTTCGGTTATTTATCACTATTGGCTACGGCTGGTTATTTACTTTCCTGCAACACGTAATGGTCACAGCGCCGCCTCTCGTTGACAGAGATCCCAGTTTTCGTGGTTAAGTCATGTAGGCCTATTTCTAAAATGGCGGCGCCCATGCTGAGGTTCTCAGCACGAGTAATTTCGGTCAGTGTTTCACTAATTTTATGAAACTCAAAACGATTTTATTGTAATGATGTATGACCCCTTATTGTTGATTTTAAGACTATTTTCTTAGCTACTAAAGCTGTTCTCTTTTCCGTAAAATGACTTCATTGAATTTGCAATTCGACAAAAATTCCTACAAATTTGTCGTAAGTCTAAATCATTCCAGAACTCATTTTTTGTTTCTACATACTATAAAAGACTGGAACAATCTACCCACTCTCGCTGTAAATAGTTCTTCATGGATGTATTCAAATCCAAGCTGAAGCTGCACTGCTAAAATGCTTTGGTCTAGTCATTCCACACGCAGTGCGCTTCTCAAAAGTTAGCGTGAATGTGTCTTGGAAGACATTTTGCTGACCAAACTATTTAGATTCAGACAATGGTACAGTGTGGAGCAAGGACAGATGCCGCCATGACGAACATTTAACACGTGGCAAAGGGGCAATTTACCTTTGTTGCTATTCAATAATGTAGAGAAGTTCCCGGATGTGCGACTGCGAGAATCAGATGTTTAAACTGTAAGGGATTGTAAATTTGCTGACCCAGTTTTTACGGCCTAGCTTATGCCTAATACTAAAGCTACATTTTAACTTTTGAATTCACCATGGTAGATGACTGTGACATTGTGCTCAGTAACTGTAGGGTTGAGGTTGTCAAAAAAGGGCAGGGTTTTAAGTTTGAAGGAAATTATGGGGGGAACTGTGAGTATTTTAAAACATGACACATACATGTAGTGGAATCAAATTTGCATGGCTGGTTTATCAGTAAGAATATTGCATTTTCTCACAATTTCCCCCAAAATGGGTCAGTGCAAGGACAGTGTTGCCTTTGTTTTTTGGGGGGACTTATCAGTTTTGCAAGATTAAAATGACAAAACCTGGGAGGTCCTCAGGTATACAATCCCCAAACTTTAATGTCTGTGACCGTGTTGTCGCCAGGTCCCTAGTTTGAATATACCACCTATCAGTAGAGGCACACATCACAAGTTGGAGACTGTCCTTGTGTTTGGAGAAGTCCCTTTATTCAAGGACAAAATCAGTCCCTGGCAAGACAGAATGGCCCTCTAAATGGGGACAATTTTTTTTTTCAAATGGGCTTGGTGATTTTATCATTGCTCTATGGATCACTTCAATACCCAACTATAGTTGGGCCCGTCCCAACTAGAGTGTTACAGTTTGGCCTGCCCAACTACAGCAGAGGGGTCCGGTGTGCATGATGTGACCAGCATGTGCCAAAGTCATATTGTTTACAAATGTCATGTCATTGGTCATAGGGCTAGATGAACAGATGAAGTACCACATTTTAGATGAATTGTGTCAAATGTGAGACACATTGACTTGGATAATGTTGAGACATTGACTTGGATAATGTTGAGACATTTCCCACAGGCATTGGTCAACAATAGTTGGGCCAGCCCAACTGCAGCACTACAGTTTGGACTGTCCCAACTATAGTTGGGACTTATGCTATAGTTGGGGCGTAACAGCTGTACACCAGACATTGTGCTGCCATGCAGTATCGTGGGTAAAAGCTGGCAACATGTGGTGCAAGGCCCAGGTCCCAGGAGAAAAAAATTAGCAGTGCTTTCTATTATTTGATTTGTGAATCTAGCGAATGTAGCCCATGCCATGAAACCTCTACTTGTTTTGATGACGGGTTTGTTCTCTTCACAGGCTCGTCATGCCCTTCACTGGGCCTGCTTGCCCTACCGGTGCCTACAGACCACTGCCGTGTGCTGCAAGACCGTGGCTGGCCGTGTGAAAGTGAGCAAAGGGGAGAAGCCTATCACCTATGAGCAGGCCAACCCGCCATTTCAGATAGGTGTTCGGAAAGGCTGGAGTGCTCAACACACAGGTGGGCATGTTTGAATGTACAATATTGTTCTTTCAGCGTGTATTTTTCATGGTTTAAAGCATTCCCAAGGGATAAGATTGTCATGAAAATAGGTGTCGAAAACTGAAGAAAAAGGCTTGTTTTATCCTAAAAGGGGAGTTTTCTGAGTCCCATGATTCCTAAAAACAGCTTACAAACACTGATAACCTGTCCTTACATCTCCCACATTCTCTTGTGGTCTGCTATCATTTATGTCAAGCCATGCCCAAACGTTAGGATATAGGGCTGTGGCTGTCGGTTTTTGCCATTAGCATGCATGAATCATTAGCCATAGCTGTAGATAACAATGTCCATTTCAGAAATAGCCTGAAAGTGAACGACTGTTGGCCAGAAATGTATATGAGACTTGTTTGATGTCAACACAAAAAGGTCTACGGCTAAGACAGAATAACTTGGCTTTATCCACACACAACATGTGCATCTTTGTAAGCTGCTCCTAATGGCTACGGCCATCTTCCACTTATCTGTGTGTTATTGCCAGTGGTAGCCGAGTGAATCAGATGCGGCTTATCCTCCCCTTTTGTTTTGACAGCCAACCTCAAGAACGAGAATGGTGCCGCCGACATCGCCATGGATGACCTCTTCATCCGGAAGTTCATCTATGGCACCTTCCACAACTGTCTGGCCACGGACCTCATCATCAAGCGGCGGGCCAACCAGATCATCCTGGTGGGGATCATGCTGCGGAACCTAGCTCCCCAGAAATACTA
Source organism: Acanthaster planci (assembly GCF_001949145.1). Next base: position 4,857,159 of record NW_019091355.1, on the reverse strand, counting down.
CTTCCTGAGTGGCTACACAGAGGAGCTGCTCTCCCATTGGTTCAAATGCCCCGTCAAAATGGAAATTCAGATAGTCGACGACCGGCCCATATACAAGTGGATATGATTGGACTGTTTAAATGCACTATTTATTCTAACCCTATCAGTTCCTTTTATTTAGAATTCACCAGTGACATTAGTCAAATGTATATACTGGTACCCAGTATTTATTTGGTGCATGGGTTGCCAAGGAAAAATTGCTCAGCGGTCAACAAATCAGCCCCGATTAAATTTAGCCTATTCTTGAGTCAAGAATCTTAAGGAAGGATCTCAAATTCTTTTTCCTGTTTATTTGTTTTGTCAGATGTCGTAGAACAAACATTGAAGCTCTTCATTTAGCAATTTCACTCATTTGGCATCGGAATAAATACAGAAGTCACGTAGGTGAAAACAGCGACACATTATAAAGAGCCCACAAAATGATGTGACATCCAGATGAAACTCTGTGTCAAATGGCTGAGAAAACTTGGAGGGTACTGTTAATTTCCATTGCACAAAATACTTTCAAAGGCTTCTAGAGCCTCCAAAATCCTTCAGGTGGTTTTGGAGGATTTTGGAGGATTGAGGGTGAATGGCAAAAGTGCATGGCTGATGTCAAAGGATGCCATGAGTGAAGGTCGTGGGTTAGACCTTGTGTTGTTCTTCGTGAGTTGTGCATAAGTTCAGCCCGATATTTCTTTTGAATCAGCCGCACTGCTCAAGAATGCCATTTGCACTGCCTCAACATAATGACAGAAATTGCCGGAGGATTTTGAAGGATTGAGGCAGTAGGCACACCTCCAAGTAACATTTTCAAGAAATTTCGGAAGATTGAGGGAGAATCCAATTTTTTCACCCCCGAAATTGGAGGATTCTGGAGGATTTAGGAGGGTCCGTAGCCAAAAGGACCTGGGGGTATGGGTGTAGGTCAGAAGTGGCTCAGGCGACTCATGTTTGTAGATCAATCACAACTGAACATGTCTGTTGATTTTGACCTCAGAATGCATACATGTGATGTGCTGAAAACCCCCATGATTCAAAAGTAGCTGTGGGGACTTTTGACTTAGTTTTGTCAAGTTGGGTCACTTTGAAGACACTGAGAGCTGAGACAGGGAGCAGTCTTTTTAATGGGGGCAAACCACTTTTTTCAGGGGAGAAAATTGCAGGGGGGGGAGGGCCAAGCAGTCATCAGCTTTGAATTGGAGAGTCAATTTTGAGGATTTTATTCAAGCACAAATTGGTGGTTTTTTTTATTCCCTCTCTTATCTCTTTTCATTCACCCCCCTTTTCCCCTTGTGTATGCTGTTCATTCTTTTTTTGGGGGGGGGGTTGGGGGTATGTGCATCTCTTTCTTTTATCTGACTGATGGTTAGCTTGCAGTTTTAGCACACTGGATACCAGGGAAATGATTCTTGTTGACAGCAGCTGTTAGCACTGTACTGCCACTGTGGGGGAGGGGGGGTTCTCCCTTTTAACTTTGTAAGAACCCAAGTCCATCACTTGAGTTGTTCATAATTTGAATGCACAGTAAATGTAAAGTCTTCTACTTACAAGTGCAGATTTGTTAACACTTGGCTTTTAAAATTTTGTTAAAGTTTGAAATAATCGCTACAGCAAGTGGTTTAATCTCCACGAAGAAAAAAATAATTACATGATTACATGATTATTCTTTCCACATGTCTTTGATGCAAAATGATTTCCAAAGTAATTCTCAACATTTAAGGTCAAAGGTTAAATAAGGTTTATAAAATTAGCGTAATAAAGCAGTTTTGAGATGACAATCTATTTTGATCCATGAATATCTCTTTGGATCCAGTTTTGTTGTACACAACTTATCAATTTTCCCACGAATAATAAAAATACACACTGGCCATAGCTTATCAAGTTTCTAGCTCCCATCTGGACAGAGGAGTAAGAAATTTTATTTCAAATCCCGTGCTGTGTTTTTTCCATGAAATCGGAAATTTAAAGCCCTTTATTCTGAAAATTAAATTGTGGATGAGACAAGCTATTTGGTAAGATTCAACAATTCAACACTGCTTTGAAGTAAACAGTTATCGGTGAATGTTGAGCAAACATCGCTCCATAGATGGAAATGCAAACAAAGGTTTCTTGTCATTTTCTCGGCTACTACTTGAGCTTTGAAAACAAATCTCGGTCCTTCAGGGAAACAAAGTTCCTAGAATTCACTCTAAATTTGGGATGAATTGCACACCTAATTAATATGAAGGTCGAGTTATATTAAGAACTCTTCATCCTCAGAACTGACGTTTTAACCACTGCAAGGCCTTTTAAGTCTTTTTAGTATAGTTTTATATTGTGAAATTGTCTTACAACTTTGCCTTGTAAAAAATTCTGTGGCCTTGGGCTGTACGATAATTAGCCAACAGGGGGCGCTGTACTGTTTCAGTTGAAATAAACCGCGCCTGCCGCCGGGAGTCTACGATCTTTCTCCCTCTCACATTTTATGGCCGATTGGATGCCGAATTCTCCGCTGGAGTCTGCAGGAAAAGCTTGCAAAAACATCATTTTGATCGGAGAAAGCTGATCAAGTCGCACCTGGAATCCAACGGGACTGGATGTTGGTCCAGTGGGCCGTAAAAGTCCAGCAGTAAGCTATTTTCTGAGTGGAAAACGGTGAAAAGTGAGATGGATTCGAAGCTGGATCAGGTAAGGTTGGGCTGTGCTGAATTATTTATTGACAAGATCGTAAAACGCACACGCCATAATGTCGTAGGCCCGCTAATGTTTGTTTGGCTGAGACCCGAAATGAGGCGGGGCATTCCATATTTTTTTCAAATTCAGATCTATGATTTACAAGAAAAACGTCCTTTGGGCTGCTTGTTTTGTGATATTGTTAAAAGTGCATTTGTCATGTTTGTTATCTTTGTGAACATCCACTTCAAGCGAAAGACTTTTTCTGAATTTTGTAGGCCCAGGCCAGGGTTTGCATGATTTAGATAGGCCCTACGTGTCAGTTTGGTCAACCATGACTCAACATTGTCAACAGTGCAGGCTAAGTTGTATTAAGTAACTCAATGGTTTTTGTACAGTGATCACATCATATATTATGTATTGATATTTCTGACATTCGGATAATTTATTGGCCTTGTGTGGTAGGTTTAGGCCTAACTTAGTATTAAATTAATTTTAACCAAGTTAAAAATAATATTTAACACAGGAAGAGTTCCATATACGGATGCCGGTGATTATTTCCTAGTGACCTGTTAGCCATCAGAAAGCAAAAACGTGGGAGGGAAAAAATCAAGTCGTTTACTTAGAAAACATTTTTCAAACCAGTCCCACTGTGGGGTTTGTGCATAAGGTGTCAAATTACCCCAGAACTATGGGGTCCAATGTCCGCCCCACTCCTGTGGATGGCGGACCCCATAGTTCTGGGGGAGGGAAGTGTCAAGTGGCGTCTGTAAATGGAACTCTTTCCTTTAAGACTTTCTTTTCAGCAAGTTGCAGAAATCAAATGTGGCAGAAGTTGTCATCAGTTTATGTTTTGGGATATAATTCAAAATTCAGAATATAGGCCTAATCTGATTTTCAGAGAACATCTCTTATCCTTTTGTCTTCTTTTTTGGGGGGGGTGTGGATGACTTTCGTTTTTAAAATCTGTGTGTCCTCCAAAGTAAGCCCTATGTTTACACAGAAACTTTTCTCCAGAATAATCCAAACTTAAACTTTTTTTTCTCAATCCCAGGGGAGAAATTTAGAAGACATATGAAATATTTATCTTGGAAGAGATGTTCATTGTTCAACATGTGGTAAAAGTTATTTTATCAGACTGCCTTTATTACTATTCCTGTATATACATGTATTCATGAACCATGCAACCAGAAATGTGACATACAATGTACGTACCATAGCATCTTGTCATCTAGTTGCTGGCTTTAAAAAAATCCCATTTGATTCCTTTTAGGTCCACTCAAGAGTTTGATTTTGTGTGGGTGATAATGAACTGTAAGCAGGTAGAGCTACTTGGAGTAGCTGAAGCCTGCCATGATAATCTGGATCTTCCATTGTGAGTCTGTCGATATATTCCCCACAACAAACCCAGACATCCCACATGTCGAGGTCCCTTGGGTACATGTTCAACAAAAGGAGAGAAATTTCTGAATTATGACAGCAATTCCCTGTGTTGACCTTTTGAACACTACAATTTGGCATTCTACAAAATGTATCTTAGACCACAGGGTGGAATGTAGGGTGCCCAAGTATGCGTAGTATACCTGTTCATGGATACATCTGGTTTCCATGTGGCTAAGACAGCCAGTGTGTCTCACTTGATCATTGAGTGTTAGTTTGCTAAATGTTCTGGGAATAGGATTGTTCAGTTTGTCAATTCTAAAAATGGAATCTCACATTTCAGAATCTGAACCAGATTGCAAGTCACCGTAGCCTTGGGGTTTGGCCGGGGTTGTTGATTTTTTTTGCAAAAAAAAAAAACTAAAAATCTGATTTTTCAAAAAATTAAAATCTGGTTTTGTGGCATCGTTGTAGTACATACAGTGGCGCCACACTTGAAATATGTCGAACAAAATGTGGGCAAAGGAAGCCGAAGCCTCGGCAGAAGATTCTTCAGAAATACAGCGACGAGTGGCTGAGCACTGTAACTTCCATGGTTGCCAAACCAATGTTTGTTACATGAACATACCCTCATTAACCCTTATACACTCCATGTATGCAGGTTACTGGTCATGAAAAGGGCTTGCCCTGATCAGTTGACTCTAAATTACAATTTCTGTGCGCTACTGCGATGAAAAGTACTGCTATTTTTAAAATCTGAATATTAGGAGCTCTGCTTATACAGGTGTATGTACGTTCATCATGACTAACGAGGGAGAAACATGCCATGAACAACAGGTACATAGGTATTTATTACATTGTACATGTACATGTGTACAGGCACCGGTAGGTACAAAATGCTGGTATTTTACCTTGTGCAATGTGCAGAAAGCAGTCTCATTTTGTTTGTGATCCAGCTCCATAGAGCAATGACTTATCTGTAGGCTTGATTAAAAATCATTTTATTAAGGGCATGAATTTAGCGGTTTAGGTACACTATAATGACTAACATTTCTAGACTCAATAAAATACCGGTACATGTATACTATACTAATATACGTAGCAAGCCATACTAATGTACACTGATACATGTACTTTAAATTAACATGTTAAACCATGGAGGAAGGATACTGAAGGAGTTTGAACTGCCTGGGCTATAACATCTGGTCAATTACCACCTTCTGGCATGTCTGGTACGTCTATAGCCAGAGCGCAGTGAATGCTTGCTACGCACCACCTGTTTCACAACCATAAGCCCCTTTTGTACCCCATGATCATCACCGCAGTTTTTCACTGGTAATCTGCATCCTTAAAACGTTGGGCACTGCAGTATAGGAAGTTGAATATTCATGCCATTGATGGTGCTTGGTATGATCTGACAACAATATCAAATTTAATGCTTGCTCAGTTGCTTGTATTAGGCTGTGTGCCTTTAGTATTCATGTGCAGTCATTGCCCTTATCAAACGCTTTCGTCTGGAGTTGTTTGGGGAATAAATAGCGAAGGTGTTTATGAGATGTTGTGTTTTATTCAAATCATTTTTATTATGGCATTTATATAAAAAAGTATTTCATGAGATTTCTTGAGCACTCCTTGTGATGAATTGTGCATTTGTTTGTTATGAACTTAACTGTGCAGTGGTGGTCAACATGTTGTTGGTCAGTCTTAACCAAATTCGTACAAAGACTTTGAAAACTGATGTTTTGGAGAGACAAAATAAAATTACAAACATTTCATGGATAATGGAACAGTGTATCAAAGTAAAAGGTTTATTCACGATGGCAAAAGTAGATCTAATGTTAGATCTCTATTTCCTGGCCACGGCGAGTTAATTGCAAACAAAACACCAAATATTGCTAGGATATTACTGGTCCCACTTGTACATTTTTGAAATGTCTACTTTTGTGTATCATTGAGCCCTTTGAAGTGCCAGAGCTCTAACTCCTCTGTCCTTCCTCCATGATTAAACTCTGGAGTGGGCAATTTACATGTAATTGAAGAAAAATTAAATCATGGTTATAAATCCTTCACATCAAATGCACTTGCTGAATCAAAAAAGCTGATTTCAGTTGAAACAAGTGGACAGAATTGAACATAAAGATCTTGCCAACCCAGGTTTTGTTTAACACATGTGCATTTAGACTTCTTTAATACAAGGAATTAGAAGGATCACAGAGGGGGGATTTGCTTTTAAAATGTTTAAAACCTGCAAACATTTCCAATCAGTAAAAAAAGTTCAAAAATTGAAACAGTTTGGCCTTTTTACCTAAAAAATTAAATATGTGGATTTAAATCAGTGATTTAAAAACTCATTTGATTTACATGTATATCACGATTTAACTTCGTGATTTAAATCAGGCAACTCGGGATTTGGTATTGGAATCTGGGAAAAATTATTTCATACATTTTACATTTCTTGTTAAAGATTGTTTTTAGGAACATGTACATGTATGTGCACTTTTTTTTCTTTCCCGTTCGTTAGGCAGTAATCTTATTGTTCATTGTTTTCTAGTTTTGTCTGCTATTCTGTAAACTATCTGGCCTTCAGAAACCTTTGATGTTTTATTTGTTGCCCACATGTGAGTAGAAGACTTTTAGATGCTTGATGGCGGCAAACATACTGGTCCTTTTTACCAGTTCTGAGCATGCATGCATTGTTCCGAGCATGCGGGCCTAGTTTTGAGCATGCGCAATACCTTGAAAAAGGACCAGTATGTCTTTTGCCAGCAGCGTACTCAGTACTTGGTACATGCACATACATGTATGTAGGCCTACTGCTCCTAGCATTAACAGACCTGCATACATGTACATGCGTACCTACATGCATTTTTACTGTACAATTGTACATTACATGTACCGGTACAGTGCATAGTATGCCATTTTTTTCCTGCGTCACACATTTAGTACCAGGATACGTGTGCAGAATGAAATTGAAAAACAGAAATGGAGTAAAGCGGGGTTCCCCTGCAAACCGACATCAATTGCTGCAGTCGTAGTTCATATTAAAGCCCTACCACCTGCACGAGATGTAGACATTGTCCCAGAATAAAAGGTTGTCACCGTAGGTGTCACTCATCTGCCTGGAAAGGCTTAGTGCTCCATGTATTTGGGAAAGCTCACCAAAGTGGTTTCATCGCAGGCAAACTCAAAAGACCTGTTGTCTGATGCTTAGAGGATTCATTGAGTGTGAATGGTTTCTGTCTGCTGGAAGAGATCATTCCTTTGAAGTACACGTACAATGAACATGTAGTTATAAGCTCATGCATAGCTTCAGAAACCATTGACTGGAGCTGCACACACACTGGGCAGAATAAACTTTCAGTGTACATGTATATTACTATTAGGCTAAAAGGCTGACACTGGTAAATGTAGCAAAGTTCCAGCTGTAAATACAGCAAAGTTCCAGCTGTAAATACAGCAAAGTTCCAGCTGTAAATACAGCACAGTTCCAGCTGTAAATACGGTAAAGTTCCAGCTGGCAATATTAAATGATGGCTAAGGCTGTTTTCCAATACTCAACTTCGTCTCTGTCTCAGGCTTCGTGTAGGAAACCAATCCTCGATTGTGGGCCTGAAGCGTTCAACTTAAATAAAAATACTGTAATGTTTGGCTCTTTTGCATTTTACTTGATGTTTTGTGGCACTATCAGACTTGCTATTAAGCTTATAACCTCAAAGTCAGGAAGTAAAAACAGTTGAAGCCTGAGACGGAGCCCAAGTTGAGTATTGGGAAACGGCCTAAATTGTTGCAGATTTCACACTCTGGCAGCCAGGTGCTAAATGTCTTGCAGTGCTGATTCAAAGCTTTTCTTACCAGTTGCTCAGCTGCAGAGAGGGTCTATGCATCTGTGCACATGTACGGTAGGTACACCCTCTGGGTCAATTTTATAAGTCCCCACTTTATTTCAACCTATTTTTTTTGTGGAAAGCATATACACAAGCTTCATTTTAGGCACCTTGCACATGTATTTCAATTACAGGTCTTGTTTGGACAGAGAATTTTCAAATGCTGTTTAAAACCCGGAAGGTTGCCCACAGGACCTTTATTTCTATACACTCGGCCACTCCTCCTCCCAATGCTTAAAATCTACCACAATGTTCCTGGTATGTACAGTAGTCTTACACTTGGGTAGAACTTTGGGAAATTTTTACGGGCCACTTCTTAAAAGATGTGGGTTCATGTGCAAGATACCTGTGTGTAATTGCATAATCTGTGCCGAAATCAGACAACATGTACATGTACTTGAATCCAAAGGCTAGTGGTGCGTGTACACGTAACCCACAGACTTATTATTCTGCAGTATTTCAACCTGTGGATCTGTATCGTATCCAGGCACCTGTAGTGTACCCCCATTTCTGTTCATGTGGGCCGTGGACTTTAGTCCGGGAGTGAATGCACAGCAATTTTGTACATAGACCCTCGGAGCGGGAGGGGTGTGACCAGTAAACCGTCCCTGTCTGCCTGTGCATTGTAAATGGATCGTGCGATAGGACTGTCCTTCATTGTACCAGGAATATCACAGAGATGTAGGCATAGCCATATGGGAGAGCAGGGCTGGAAAAAATCTCATAGTGTCAGATCATGTCACATTCAGTTTGCAAGGAGTTGTTTTGAAATTGAAACCACCAGTTAAAAAAAAAAAAGCGAGGGGCACATTACCAGTACATGGACACTCATGTACCCTACATGTACATGTAGGTACATTGCATCGGGACTGAAAGGGTACCTACAGAGGGCACTTTGTTTTCTAACATCCTTTTTTTCTAATATATGAGTATATACATGTACAGTGTACATGCACATGTCGTTTAAAGAGTTGGCCATGTATGTAGTTCACAATTTAAAGAGAGTTCAAATGTCAGGTTTACTTCTTTTGTGGTTCAGTTCTGCTGATTCCATTCTAATTGAAAACTTGTGTCATGAAAAAGTGTGAGTTACAGTTTATACATACATGTACCTGCTAATTATGAATAAATTATGTATCTGTGTATAATTATCTAATCATAATTATATATACATCTACATGTATGTGCATGGCATTAATTATGTATGCATTAATTATGTATACATTAATTATGTATACATTAATTATGTATACATGTACATCTACATGTACATGTACGGTATGTGCATGGCATGCACATGTACATGTAGATGCACCGACCGGTAGTTGTACATGTATGTCACCTAAGCACATGTGCACGTACATGTGTATGCAGTAGCTTGGACTTTTGTTTAAAGTTTCCTTTACTTAAAACGTGGTGAAAATACTCTTTCCTTGCTCTGTGAATTCTCTATCAAACTGGATTTTTTTATTACTCTGGTTTCTTGTATTGTTCCTCTTCCGTTTGCTACCAACCACCGTAACCCCAAAATGCGTCTCAAACTATTTTCTGGTTCGGGGTTACCTTGTGTGGACCTGGTCTACATGTACATGGATACTTGTACCAGTACATGTACATGGATACTTGTACCAGTACATGTATATGTGCGTCTACAGTATGTGCATGTACATGTACCGCAGTCCACACAAAGTTTGCGCAACCTGCATTATGTGCCGCAGACCTCATTTTTTCACAGGTCCACACCGCAATTATATGTAGACCTACATGTACCGACGTGTACATGTACCGGTAGGTGTAGAAGGTTGGTGTACAGTACGTGTGTACGTGCTTGTCATGGACAAAACAGTTGCCCCCGTCAAAAAAAGTGCTATACACCTGTCGATGAACATATTGCATAAATCCTTTAAGGCAACGCCATTCTGTGACAGTAATTAGCATAAAGGCAGCTAGGCTTTTCATTGATAAAAAGACAACTGTTGTGTTAGATGTACAGAATATGTCTGCGTGAGGTTAATCATACATGTGTTTACATATACACACCAGTGAGGCCAAGGACACATCAATAATGCAAGCCTTACGCGTATATTGTGATGGGGGAATTTATGGTGAAAGAGCATAATGTTAATGTACAAAGACATAATATTAAAATTACTAGTTATCGTGTACCTTTTTCTTCTCAAATTTCAACTTTTACACATTCAGTGTGTAAATGAACAATGCCGCTTATTTTAGCATGGCATAAATTTGCATAAGCGTGTTTATATTATATCTGTGGTTGAAGTCAATCATGCATGTACGTTTGTGAGTGTAGTGTTGCCTGATGTCGGGGCTTAAATCTTTTGTGAAGAGATGTTTGAATTTCTAAACTGAAACTTCTTTCATTCTTTTCCGTTTCTCTCGGCCAGCTTATTTTGCTTAATTTGAGAATTGCCATATGAATTTTGAGTATGAATGGCAATGAGTATGAGGGACAGATGAACTGAGACAATATTGTGTGGGGTAAAATTGCTGAGAAAAAGACCTCCTGGAATTAAAAATTGAAAAATTGTCCTCTTCAATTCTCTGTGATCTTCTTTAAGTTTTGTAAGTTCAGATGACACCCTACCCTCACACTTCAGCAAATTGTACCCACCTCTGTTGACGGTGTCTCGCAGAATGGTGGGGCTTAGAAACAGCATTGTGGCTTGCAGGTGGGCTGGTGCTTGTCAAGCATTATTGACCACAACTGTGCATGTATTGTATACACGTAACTGTCCCTTCTGGGATCCAGACTAAGATGTCTGGTACAGGCTCCTGCCAGCCAGGGTGTGATCTCGTGTTGACCAGCTGCGTGGCCACAGTTGTAGATGGTGTGAAGTCCATATCAGGCAAGCAGCTGCTCACTGAAATGTGAAATATTCTATCCAGCAGTAAGGGCCATTGCCACCTCTATCAAAGTGTGAACTGTATAATCAACATGCATGCAAACGCATTGGCTGTTGTTTTGTTACATCTTCAAATATGGCATGAAGCTCTTTACGTGTGTATGCTGAAAATACATTACATCATGATCACTGTGTTACATGTATCAATAAGGGAATAAATGTGACTTACTCTGCAAAAGGTGTATTATGTCACATTTTTAAAAATTTGAATTCTACATGTATATAATTAAATTGCTCATATCCTAAGCTTTCATTTGATATGTAATTCATCCCAGTGGCATTTTGCGTTTTGGAGTTATTTGCCATTTACATATTCATATTATTTCATTTTGTCAAAGTCAATTCATTGTTAAACTGTTGATGTATATATCACTCATGTACAAGTATTTTTGAATAAATTCAGTTGGACATGAAATTACAAAGAAAAGCCTGATTTTGGATTAAAAAAAAGATACACACATGTGCACACAAATCAACAAGCCTAGAACTGCTATTATTAAATTTTGGTATCTTGGATTTTCAATGCCTGCTGCTCTCTGTAAACAAGTGTTATGTGTGCCCTGTCAGTTCATGCACTTTTTGCCTGCAAAGGTCAATTGGAATTGTCTGTCCCTTTCAAGGGTGCTCTCACTCATATGGAATCCATCAGCCGTTGTCAAGGGAAATGCCTACAACTTCTGCAAAATGTACCATCTTCATTTTGTATGAAGGGAAGATAGAACCGTAACATTATACTTTTTCCCATGATCCCTAGAATAGGGTGACAGGTTTCTCGGGAGTTGTTATTTAAGATTGGGAACCCATTTTCAACATGTCTTGATGTTACCCCTTCAATAATGACCCATGAAATGTAGCTCTAGGCCTTATGAGAGCCAGGAGACAGCTGAGTTTTTTGTAATGTTGGGACCTGGTAAATTTACAGTGAGGCACAGAGTGCCATGAGCTTGGTGTTAAAAGTGCTTCCCAGCAGTGTTGTAGGACTCGAGCCACTTTTTTGGTGACTCAGACTCAACTTGAGTCACATCAGAAAATGAATTGAACTCAGACTCGACCATGATGACTCAGACTTGAGCTTGGGGACTTGTGACTAGAGTCACATATTTTATATATAAAAGACCCCTGAACGTTCACAAAGACTTGTTACTTTAAATACACTTGGCATAAAAAGGAGTACTGAAGTTATACTTCCAATATGTTGGGCATAAAAAGGAATTATACAATCATAAAAACCATACAAACATACAACGAATATGACAAAATCAGAAGAGTAATCTCCCAGCAACAATTCACCTTGTGACAGAAGGAATAGTCTGCCTTGCCTCCTCCGGGATGTACATGTGAACATGTAGCATTACAGTGTATACCCTCAAAGTTGAACTGTAAAGATTTAATGTGGAATTTGAAGGCAGAATCTCTAAGTCTCAGAACAGCAGAATTCTACGAAGGGATAATAACAGTTTGAAAGTTGTAGCCCATTTTCTAAGTTTGACTAGCTTGTTGCTGTCGCCTGTTTGGCTGCAGAATCAAACCTAGCTGTGAGTTACTACGCTAGTACATGTACATCACTGTTTGCAGTCGATTTATGAGGCAGTTAAACCAAACAAAAGCTGTACAAAGGTAATGCCCATCGTCATGCACCTGTGCCCTGCTAATGCAGCAGTAATTCAGATCATTCACAGGCGCTAAGCCATTTCACCTGATTGAGCCTTCATTTTGTAAAAAAAACTAATGTTTTTTGAAGCCCTTTCTGCAAATTGCTGAATTCTTCAGCAAATAAAAAAAAAAACAAGAGAGAGAAAAACTTTAATAAGGTCCAACCTTGGGAATGTGCGGCATGCTGTGGATGAAGCATATTGGTTGTCTTGTGCATGATATGATATGGTCATGTTCCCTCAACGCAGTCAGTGCTGTAAAACTCATCCAGGGGCCTACAGTACAGTACATGTACCGGTACGGTATCTGCGATGGAATGTACCATATGCTTCGTGCAGCTGTGAACTTGTAACTTGGGGTTTCATATGGCCCTCTGTTGTGACTGATCATCAAGTCTTCATTATTTCTGATGACCTTGGGTTATGCATGTACATGTAAGTTACATGTATACACAACGTTGGAATCAAAGGATTAAGTTCACACATGTATACAGTACAAGTGGCCAAGGTTTTAAGACGGTAGTAATGTTTTCCAAAACTGTCACCTTCAAATGTACACTTTCAAGAGATAGGTACCGTACACTTGCTTAGGCTGTACCTCTCACACTGTGTACTGTACATACCAGTACTATTTGTATCCTGAACGCATAACAAAATCCCCAGAACATGATGTTGTAGAACCTTGAAGTTGGCGGGTAAAATTATAGCATTAAGGTTGCCACAAGTTTTAGGATTCTGATGGGTTGTTCTTTGATGAACAGCTGCCAAATACAGTCTGAATTTGAAATTTAATCCCTTCAACTAAATATAATTTACAAGAACGCACCAGAGAGCACACCAGATCATTATTGGTGCTGGTCACGGTATGGTGCAGTGTGACATTTCAGAGATCTAAACTATTTATGTGCACAGTGTCTTGTTCCTGTAGTGAATGTAATACGTGCAATATGCTTGGGTACTCTCTTGGCCCATGAATAATGGCTTGGACCTTAAATGTGTGATGCAGTGTCATATAAATATGATCCCTGCTGCTTGAAATATAAATCAACCGGTGCCGGTATTTTAGAGATACATGCACATGTACATGCCATACAGATACTTAAAACAAATAATGCCAAGACTGTAAATTGTTTAACTGAGTACACATTTGATTGAAAGCCACAAATCACAAGATGTGCATGGCATTTTAAACAATAAAAAAAATCATAAAACTCTAAGTAAAAGGCTTGCTTGTACCGGTACATGTATCTCTGTAAGATTTAATTTGCATGTCGGAAATATTGCCTTTAATTAACAAGACTTCCCAGTCCTCATGTGTCTACATGTACATTGTACTGCACACCACATGTACATGTAACCGTATGGTTTAAATTGACCCTCTACATGTACCTGTTAGCCCACATATTTACCTTTTAATTAACCAGCTATTGAGTAGTGCCCCTGTATACATCATACCATGGCAATTTATGTAAGGTCTGATATGTACATGTATAATCCATACTATGTGTACAAATGTCAACTTGAGCAAGAGTCCTGACACTAATTGTATACATACACGTATGCCATTGTATAAATCTACCTGTATTTCATTTATTATTGATTGACAGCATGCCAGCCATATTTTAAAGCATGGATGTACACACAGTAAGCCCTGTTCATGTTGTGTGCGGACTTAAATGCTTAATTATGACCTACTCAAAAGTGAGACTACATGTACGTGCCCGTACATGTACTGTACCGGTACATTGCTGTGGTCAGTCTGGTCACTGTTCAATAAACGGGTGGCTGCAGACAGCTTAGTATCTGACAATCGGACAATCCCATGAACTCTGACATTACAAAGTCTGGGAACGTCGTCCGATATTCTTGCGCAAGCCGTCACAGTGAGCCACTGAATATAATGGAGTCAGATGCGTCGATATTGCTCACACATGCAGGACGAGGGTGGGTGAAAGGAAGAGGGGAGAGGAGAGGCTGATGGGAACTGGAGGGTTCTAGGCCGTCAAATGTCACACATTTCTGGCAGCACGTAGAGAAATCCAATCAGCCTGCTGGAGTCGCAGTTACTTAGTCAGTGTTGGAGATACATGTACATGTAAGGACGAGCTGGGAAAAGATGACAGATTTATTTTTCAAAGTCCATAAAGGTGTCCATCGATTGGTTGCCCTTGGCTAGCCCAAGGAAGAATGTAAAAATACATCGGATTTGAGCACCTACCGGCACATGTTAATCAAGCAGGTTTAAGAAATACTTGAAGAAAACTGAATGATTTGTGAACATGTAATACCAAGACGATTTCTTTATCCCTGGGCTTGGTGTGGACACGTCTGCATGCTATGACGATTTATAAGAAAATAATGGCAGGTTGATTTATGGCAGAAAGGTTGAAGAGATGACCGCAAAAAGTAATAAAAGCAATGTATGCAAAATTCTTGTGTATGTCATCAAGTTGTCGCCTCTCCTTGTGTCTTTAGAAGGAATAGCCCATTTTTTTAGTCAGGAATTCTACTTAATGGATATCTGTTGGCTTGAAATTAGGGAACCATCTGCAATTATTTTGTACAACATTTTACCATGTGAACCTGATGGTGGCATGATTAATTAAGGATGGCAAAATTGAAACATGTTTCTCAAATGCAGGGTCGCTTGAAGCCAATTCATTACCTACATGTACATGTGTAACACACTTCATTTCATTCGTCGTCACAAGTTGAATAGGCTCACAAACATTCGTAGCTACATTCGTGGTATATTTACCCTTTCTGTGAATTCCCCGTGAGTGGGAGTCGGATTTGCGTTGGGAGCACATTTGCAAAGAAAAAAAACCATCATGACTCATGGCCAACAGTTCTTTGAATCAGTTCATGTTTACCGTCGCCATTGAAACATTAAATTGGATCATTGTGTAGACTACCCCTTGCTGTATTGACAATCGTGACAGTTGGTGAACTTTAAAAGAATTGAATATAATACAGTTTGGTTGCATTCTGAGTACCAGTTGGCCAGGACCTGTTTGCTGTTTCAGATATTTCTTAAATGTACACAAACACACACACCACTGAAGTACGTGTACAGTACAAGCACATGTAACTTGTTTATGGTACATCTGTGTTGGATAACCTCGTACTTTGTAAGTGGACAAGATCAAATAAAACTGTCTGTGCCTACTGTCATGTGTTCAGTTGGCCAAATTCTATGGTGTCATTTAACCAGCAGATACTGTAACTACAGGGGAATAATGAGCCTGTGATGGTATCTCAGGCTACCTGTTTCATCATTTCATCCAGCATACCAGCAAGTTTTGACTTTGTCATAGAGGTTCTGTAGTACTTTAAGGAAACATATGTTGCTTTTTCAGGTGTCATATGTACAATACCTTTCCACTTAATCCAGAAAAGTTGTTTAAACTTTGCCATGTTGATTTCTGTTTGATGACTTGTCTCCCTGACCATGCTTAATCCGTTGATAAGATAATTTCTGTGGTCTGTGGGGTTGGAAAGGTGTGCTTACATGTATGCCAACATGTACATGTAATTCGCCGTCTCGTCCTGGTGGTTCTCATTACTGTTTCAGTCTTCTGTACAGAACTTCTATGATAAATGTCATGAAACGGGCCCTCCTCAGTCATAGTAGAGCATGTTGTCACTGAAACGCCCTCTGTGGGCACAGTACGCTCTTCCGAACTGGGATGACCCCTCTTGTGCTCAAACACCTCAGGACAAGGTGTTGATAACCAGTGGGGAGGGATTAATGGCCACCCAAGCCAGCTTGGGTCCAGTAGCCCTGGGAATTCTCTGGGTGGGTGTGTAGAGGAAACGCTGGCATGAGAGGGACAGGGTGAAATCATGCATGACGAAACCTGGTAATATCGCAGCTTCAGAAGAATGGAAAAAGAACATCAAGCACTTTGCTTTACCCTTTTTTTGGGGGGGGTGTTGGAACTGGGATTTGACTTTTCAGGCTAAAGCCTGATTTCAGATGTTTTTAATGTGAAATGTTGGGCAAATTTAGACCTTAAATCTCTGGCCTCATTTTCTGGCTGCTGACAAGAACATGACTGGCATCCATCTGGAAAATCTCAGGAGAAAAATCTATTTCAAAGAAAAGAGAAAAAGTTGTTTATGAGACAGTGTGTTTACACAAGCCCAGAAAATACATTATATCTACGTCCCACATTTGTACAAGTTTCAGAACGCGTTTCACTGGTTCACTGTGAGATGTTTTTTTATTGACACCAATAAAATGTCCATGCACAGTGCATTTGGTTTGCTTTCGATGTACAGACATGCCATGGAACTAGACACCCTGCAGTGTGTTTCGGTGTCACTCGGGACTTGACGCAAGATAATGTTCTTCAGTATTTTTCCCATGAAGGATGCATGCTCATACATACTCCATAATTCCCAATTTTGGGGTAAGGTAATTCAATTTGCCTCCAATAATGGCAAGCCTTGGCTTGGATATCCAAACCAGAAGCCTAATGGACTGCACCTTGTAAATGAATATGGCCTGCACGCACAGTTTACAGTGTACACGTACATGTATGTGTCCTTTTCCTTCTCGGTGATATCGATATTGTTGTTCTTGACGATATCGATATTTTTTTTTTATCATCAGCTTTAATAACTGTAAAGGCTGTGTCATATTTGGAAAAAGGAAGAACATTTGACGTGACGAAACGTTTGCGAGCAAAATTTGTCGGGGTTGAAATGTATGGTCATTTTTTCGTGAATTCGCAGCACAAATGTGACCCGCTCTGTAAAAATGAGCCACAAGTCTGCGGAGCTACTTTTGAGTTTCACTTTGTATGAGATTGAAGAATTTGAGCTCTTCCTTTGACGTGTCACTCAGTTTGGTATGATGGAAATGGACGTTGTGTAGATGTTAAAATGTTCACGATTCCTATCGCTTAAACACAGTGCAAGATTCTTCAAAGGCCTTTAACTCAAAAGTGGCTCTGGAGATGTGTGACTCATTTTCACAGAGCAAAAAATACAGATATTTGGTCTGACACCACACATTTGTGTTCATGTTCTCTTTTGCATACAAATATGTGGGCCTAATTACCGGTATGAAGCGGCCTTAACTTTGCTGCTAACTTGCCGTGTAAATGCCAACTAGATTCTGTGTGATTTACACTAAA
>NW_019091355.1:4787841-4838648 GCF_001949145.1 Acanthaster planci | reverse complement strand
CATGGAGGGTGCATGGAGGGTGCATGGAGGATTTATACTAGAGAGTTATTAAGAGGAGTAAAAGAAAAATTGTCATAGAATATACATGTAAGGTTTTGACATTTGGTTGTGCACATGCATTGATGCATATTTCATACAGTGTTGGATTTCCCCTGTATCGCATTGCTTTTTGCAATGCAGTGTTGACCAAATGCTACTTATACGCACTTTCTGAAATAATTGCACAGGGCTTCATGCTGTGATGCTTGAAACGATTCAATATGCACATACCGGTACAGTGGAGCACGTTATCCTTTGAAATACACATGCGGATATCGAGGAGCTCACTTTATTGGTTCCCACACAACTCTGTTCACTTGAGATAGCCGAAGTAGGAAACCAGTAATGCTCACGAATTTCGCGCAAGTGGTGCGGCACAGCATGCATGGCCAGCTCCAAGCACGTTGTGCATGCAGCACGTACATGACGGACTAACGTGGGCACCATTTCATGTCTCACAGTTGGACGTTATTTTAACTGTTCACTTCAGTTGTTACAGCTGTGAAAATATAAAATTAACCAATGGAAGAGTGAAAAACAAGTTCAGCTTGCAGTTTGCTAGAATAAAAAATATGATGGATGTTTCGTTTTTGACTACTTCACTTAAGTGTTTGGTTATAGGAAAGATCGATGTAAAGCAAAGTGCATCGTGTGCCACCAAATTGTACATAAATTTTTAGAGTGCCCTAATGTTGCGCACTTCGACTTTCACTTGACTTGTTGCCAAATCACTCGTTGAAAAAATTTGCATTTTGTTAAATGCTTATCCTATAACCCTCGTACATGTATATGCTGATGAAACTGTTGAATGTTAAGTGTCATGAAATTTCATCCAAAATTCAAAACTGGCTGCATCCAGTAATAAGGTAATAATTCAGCTGAGTGTTCCCCAACTATGCCGACATGGCGCTCTTAAAAAATTCCCCCAAACTCAAATAAACATTAAAGAAATTCTTTGAAGTTGATAAATTCTGCCAAATTGTTAATATCTCTCCTTACCCAACCAATGGGTTGTTAGAAGATTAGTTTCATGTTGTGGGTGTGTTTTTATAGAGTTCATTTTGCACTTCAGAAAAAATTGGAAAATCAAGTCAAAGTAAAAACTTCATTGGAACTTTGTAGCGGGTCGAGATTATTGTAAAATCAAGATTTTTGAATCAGAATGTTAGGAGTTTCCGATTTCACATAATGAAATGAGAGGTAACATTATTGCTCCAGCAAGGCACTAGAGGCGAAAAATCAATGTGCGTCATATTAGGGTACATCAACATATCCTTTCACTAGGAAGACATCGCCAGCCACTCAAGAAAGCCAACACAAGTGTGCACACTTTTGAAAGCAAAGTAAAGGCCAGATTCTTTCAACAGTGCAATTTAGTTCATCAAAATAAAGGGGGGGGCCCAGAATGTTCATCGTGTGCAGCTGCTGTGGGCAGATCCTGTGCACCCACCCACTTTAAACATTTTCTGGCCCTAGACTGAGAACCCACTTGCTCTGAAAATGATTTGATAGACCATTGTTGAATTGACTTTATTTTTTTTATTGTTTTCTTTGATATGGATTTTATATATTACATATTATTCTATGCAGTCACATTTTGAAAACGCTGCTACCCAAAATTAGCCAATTGGTGTATGCCAACAAAGCATTGCATAGCAGTTTTTAAGCTGCAATATTTTGAGGAAATCAAACTCCGATTTCATGGTGCCAGTTACAGCTGTGTACATGTACATGTATTTTTATGAGGTTGTAACTACAGTTTTGGGAGTTGAGTAAGAAGTACGAGTACACTTGGGGTGAGATTTGTCAGGGTTTTCCTGATTTCAGGATTTTTCATCAGGATTTTTTAAACAATCTCTTAACATCCCGAAAACCCTGAGTTTACCATTAACATGTTTTTCACATATAAAAGTGATGCTCAGCACAAGAAATTGGTATTTTATTAAGGGGTGTCTTAAGACAAACACAAATGTATATTACAGACCCTACACTACTGTGGGGCCCTCGAAAAGTTAACCCTTGGTGATCATTTTGTGGATATTTTTTCCCTCCAATTTCGCACTGTACCATGTACATGTGTGTACCAATAAGTATTCTGTACATAGTATGTAAATGTGTTATCTGTCTGTTGTGAGGGAAAACGTTTCATAGAGCCCTATTTTACTTTATACACATATCTCCACTTTCATGCTTGGAATAATTATTTTTTCAAAATCAGGGTATCCGTCAATTGGAATATTTAAAGTACTTGACATGTTTGAAGCTTGGAGGAAATTCTTTTTGAAAGACAGCATCCGACTCTAATGAAACTGTGATGGCTTGTGCTTGGGAAATGCAGACTACCTTAAACATGCCCAGGAGTGTTTAGGAAGGTAAATACTTCTAGAGCATGACCTGTTTACCAAGGCCTAGAGGGGGAAGCAGATTCAGGCGCCCCCCGGCCTCAACAGTAAGCCAGATCAGGACTACGTTACTTCAGGCTGCATTTCCCATCGGACGATCACTTGCCGTGGCGTTATGCCCAATGTCGCCTTTTTGAATCAGATGTCATTATTCTTTCCTTGCCGTTCCCATCTGATTTGATTCTTTACAGTACTCCATCATTTTGTGGTTGATGTTCAAAGGAAAAGCAGAGGTCTTTTTTTCTCGAAACTCTTCACGTCCAAAGATATTGAGCGGTCTTGGCCGTACTTGGGAACGTTAAAAAATATCCTGAGATACCGGAGTAGTAAAAACATCCTGGGATACCAGAGTAGTCAAGATCTGAGAAGCAGGTGGATCTTCATTTTAAATTGTCGTCAGCTCCCCCCCCTCCCCCTGGGAACATCAATGCTGAAATTCAATTTTTGATTGAAGCTGTGCACACGGGCGCAGCATGCATGGCCCCCGTATATTTACATTCAGCGCTCAAGGATTTGGAATGGAGCCCCTCTCCCACATATGTACATGTACACTTAGATTAAAAAAAAAAAGATACATGACGTACATATACATGTAGGCCCACATCTATCCAAGGCTAGCTGCAAATATTGGAGCAGACAAAATGAAATATGCTTTCATGTCTACCGCATTATTCAGCCAGACGGCTTTTATCCCTGGTCTTGAGCTTACAGTCAGATTGTACATGTATGTATGAGTGGGCGTGCTTTCGATATGCAACATTGAACTAACGGGCGTGATACTGCTCCCCATCTGAATGAACATGTACATATGTACGGAGTGGGGGCACATTTTGATATGCATTTGTTGACAGATTTACATGGAAGCCCTAAAGACACTGTTGGTAGGAACTGGCAAGGTCTGAATCTTTTCCGGCGGTGAAATTGACTCTGCTTTTCACCAACTGTCATTGGTACTCCTCGGATTTCAAAGTCTGGTCATTTATCATTCTGTTTATGTTTTGTTTTGGATTTTGTTAAGTGCATGAATGTGGACAAAATTTGACATCGCTACACTAGACTTGGGGGAAAGTGAAACAAGTTGGTGAAAACAAGGGTATTGTAAAGTGTAGGCGAATGGGACTATAGGACATGCATGTGCAAGCCCTGTGCAACGCAGCAGGGAGTGTAACATTATCCAGGGTAATAATAATGTTCAGGCTGAGTTGTAAATGCGATTAGCCTGGTTTGCCAGACAGAAGGGTACCGTTCAATTGCGACTTACATTGTAGTTGATGTAACGGTACGTGATGGTGTAATCATGTACCTGCATTTGGCCTTCCCGAGATGTGTCAGAAAAGCAGTGGAGGTGATTTTCTTATTTGGGAGAGGCATGACACTTGACTGGTCTGGTACCTTGCGGCAAATACCAGTATCTTAGGCTTGCTCAGTAATCCAGTGTTAAGCACCAAGCATGTACCGGTACATGTTTGGTTCAACGCAATACCAGTCACTCAGGATTATGTATTGCATTGAAGCATTACACAAAATCGTGTCTGGTATCATTTTGGGCATGCTTAGCTGGACAATTTCCCTTAGCTGCATTTTTGCTGAGCTATAAATTTTCACCTAAACATTTGCACAGTGTGCAGTTTACTTGGTTAAACTCAGGGCTTGGAGTAGATTTATATAAGGGTTTTGACAGTTTGAAAATTTTGATGCTGACGCTGCAATACTGTCAACTTTGTTCAAATCTCAAAATCATCTTGATTTGACAAAAAAGACTTGGGCAAGAGATGCATAATTTATTTCGTTTGTTCACAAAAGGCAAGCTTATAAAAAAGTCCTCTTTGCAAATCACCACAAACCATTTTGACCCCCCAATGTAACTGATATAACTTTGTGTACGGTACATGTACTTTACATTAAACTCAGAGATTCTAATGACGTACATGTACCAGTCTATCACATATGTGCATTTACTGTAGCTCACCGAAAGGCGACAGTGACCGTTTGCATAATTCTAAAAGTTTGTCCATTGTTGCAACTGCCATTTGACAGCATACATTACCTCTGTCAAGGGTACAGGTGCAACCTAAGTAACGCTTTGCCCGTTTCGCCCTCATGTGCATGCAGGTGCAAACCCAACATTTCGGTCTATCGCACACCAACCGATTCCTTTTACATGAAGCTGGGAAAGAATCCAGGAATGCAGCACATGCACAAAAATTCTTGGCTTAAGACCAAGACTCAGGCCCAACCCTTGCACCTAGTGAACAATGCAGACACAAATGTCCATATGCATGTACATGTACATGCTGTACCAGAAGTTCATGTAAATAAAAATGTAAACATCTGGTCTAAGAACTGTAATAAATGGTCTCTGTTCAGAACTCTGTGTAGTCCACAGAGCTAGAGTGCTCACTTGTGTAAATTGATGCCTGCTGTGTGGGTCCAATTCTTGTATCTGTTTGGAAAACTTGAAATTTTGTACGGCTTTTGCACTCGTGGCTATTTGTGCGTATCTACATGTACATCTGTATTCTGAAATGATACATCAATAAAGCACCAGCAGAAACTTAAGTGCAAAATTAGTATACATGAAATAGCATTACATTTCATTCGGTGTAAGCAATGCAGATGCCCGCACATAGCTCTGCAGATGCATTTTACTGTGGCTGTTTCTTGCGTCATACCAAGGTAACAAAAAACCCCAGACTGTGTTGTACTTGCATGTTGCATTTGCACGTTGCATTTGGAGTACATTGTTTGAAATTTGTTCCGTCTCTTTTCACAATGTTCGACAAATGTGGTCACGAATTCAAACTGTCTGTGCCCAGGAGGTGCCAACATTTCTCTCTGCAGGGAACCACTACATACAGTAAATGTACACATGTACAATGTAGTTAGCACTCTAGTAATTTGATGGATGGGACAATTACATGGAGCTTATTCATAGAGTCCCTATTTGTGACTAGTTTGTATGTCAACAGTGCATTTCAACATGATTCATTGCCAACATCAGAGCTAGGTAATGGAAAGCGGAAGTGGTAGGGCATATTGAGGAAGCAATTGGCAGTACTGGGCTGGAAAGAATAATTCCAGGTTTATTTGGAGAATGCAGAAGGTCCAGATCCATTTAGGCCTGGTGGGAGCTACTGGGTGCAGGGAGCTCAGACTCCGTAGGGATGTTTTGTTTTCTTTTGTGGTAAAGGTTGTGCTGCCCAGGAAACTGAAATTAGACCATCTCTGTAATTTTCTCAGTTTGTGTATTTGGTGCATGCAAAATACGGACTCCATTAGTTCTGCCAACAGTCAGGAATCTCAAACTTTTACATTGGTTTGAAAATAAGCAGATATGCTCCCACAAAAGTGACACGCAATATGTACATGTACATGTAGGTACATGTACATGTATGTGAAGGGCCAAATTCTCTCTTCCGGGTACATGGACATACTATTTGATGGGGTGTTTACATTATTTTGTATTGTCACAGTGAGTTAGATAAGTACCTGTAGTGGTATGTGTACACGATTACAGTGTTAAGAAGGAGCACATCATATCTTACATACTAGAATGTATAGACTAATCCGATTCGACGCCCTAATTGCGATGGCGCCGCACTCAAACGCACATTCTTCAGCTTGACGGGCGCGTGCATTTAGCAAATCACGACACTCTGTTGGTCGGAGAGGCGTGTACATGTAATGCGCGCTACCACCTGTCCACGAGCGTTGTGCCACCTCAGTAATGGCTTCGAATTCTGGTGGTCGAATTATGCTATACTAATCAGCAGTCTGCAAATATATACATGTACAGTTACAATGTAAGCCCAAATATTAAAAAAAATGCAAATACTTGTACATGTATGTACAGTGTGTGTACATGGTACACTCTGCCACCCTGTACTATCAATGCTGCCCTCTGTTGGCAACCTGGTGAACCAATCCAAATCATCATGGGGTGTGGCAGTCTGCTAGTAATAATGTGCGCAGGGCCCAGCTCTGCAGCTGTCTGCACCAAATGAGCTGATGTAGAATACTCGACAGTCGTCAGCAAGCCCCCCCCATGTCTAATGTACACACATGCACTTCAGACATCTGTACAATCAATATCTCGCCATTCAATTAACTTCGGGTGGGTTCTTCTGTGTTTTAGCAGTGGGCAGTTTATTATTAGTTGGGCTTTTGTGAATGATTTAATCATCATTCAGAAAGCACTTTAATCTTTGGTTTAAGCAAACCTGTACCGGTGTCTAAAGGGGAATATAATCATCATGGTTGATTCATGAGACTTTTTGTTAAGGCTTGAATTTCACCTCAGTTGGTATAAATTTCAATTTTAATATCTTGCATTTTATGCATGTAGATGAAGTGAAAGGAATTTACAACTGCCGTACATGTAAACATTGTTGATGTGTTACGACTACTAATAAACGGTTACATGCAGAATCTCATTTTGTACATCTGCACAAATTGATTTTTTTATGTAACATACCGGTATGTCAAAATCGTCTGACTTTGCTGTAGAAATTATTGAACAGTATCCTTCATCCTTGGTAAGCCAGCATGGTACAGTGAAATTGAGTGCAATTCAGACAGTGCAATAAACTGATTGCAGATATTTCCTCGGAAATTTTCCGTTACATTTTGGCACCATGCATGCACATGCCCGTAAATTTTTCCTATAAGCATGAAATTTTCGGCAACAATGTCATGGTTCACTGTACATCCCTTTTGGTGGTTTGTCCCATTATGACAATCATTGGAGAAAATCTGTTAATGGTCACAGGTCACCGAAATCCCAAGTTGCATCAGGTGAGGTGAAGAAGGAAAACTGGTGAGCAAAAGATAAGGGACTGTTTGCAGAGAGGGAAGGGGACCACCAAGGGAGAAGGGTTGATTAGGTGAGGGGAGGAGAAGATTTGAGAGGAGCTGATGTCATACTTGAGCTCCTGGATTGCAAAGGTGGTTGGATTCCGAAATGCTCAGACTTTGCTTACCTACATGTACATTCTAAGTACAGAAGTTTTGAAGCCTATGTTTAAATGTACTCCGCAGTCACAATGCTTTGAATATGTTCAATCTAGCATTACAAACTTCAAGTGCAGCATTAGCATTGTTGGTTCAGTCTTTGAAATGTTCATTAAACTATATTCAGGAAAGGAAAGTTTCAAGGAAAATTAACTCTTAAATTGTTGTGTCAATTCTTTAAATGTTGGATTTAATATTTAAAGTGGTGGATTGAACATGTAAATTGCTGGATTCAACACTCCAGGTTTCATCATGACCAAGAGGGATTCCTTTTTTTCAAGTATGTAATACAAATACTTCATTTTGTAAGGATATCCAGAGATGGCTACATTAATTAGCCTAAATTGCCAAGGGAAATATGGTTAACTTGTTCTCTGCTATATTTTCCAGAACATACATGTATGTGCACGTAAGTCCTGCTGGAGAGCAAGGGAATGATACAAATCTTTATGAATCTTTCAGCTGCCTTTTTTTGATTCCCAAATTGGATGTGCAAAGATTCAATTCAATCTGAATGCCCTCAGCGGAGAGACGCTGTTTGTTTATGAAAAGGCAAACAGGAGAGAAGACGCTTAGGAAGGAAGCTTAAAGCATATCGCTTTGATCCAAAGCTCGATCAGAGAGAGTGCGGGGAAAAGATTATGATGAAAAGACTTCAAAGTAGCCCTGAGGGTTGGTGAAGATGCATGGCGTATTCTGCAAGTGCAGCTTATGAATGTGATTAGCTGCAGTACATTTCCCGTCTCTTTGAAAAGAGCAGTTGATGAAGAATATACTGGTACATGTACATGTATGCGTCTGTCTTAAAATATGGTTCTGCATTAGCTGTGTTGAGTCTTCTTGTTGATGAGTCACTGTTGAGTAATAAGCGAGTAGCCCATAGCTACCTGTATGTTTTGCTTCCCGTTGTATTGATCAAATACTGTAGCTCAGGTTTTTTCTACCCTTTGAATGTGTTCACTCTTTGACAGGGGGGAAATGCAACTGTAGTTGTACATGGCATTGTTATTTCAGTATGTTTTGACTGCTAGAAACCAAACTGTAAACAAAGAGAATGATTTCAGGATAGAGTTGGAACTCTAGTCTTGTTTGTTACTTTCCTTTAGGTTCTTAACCTTTTATTCCCGAGAGCAGTGTTGCAGAAGAAAGGAAAAAAATTACATTTGCATACATTTACGTGTGGGGTACTTCCTTGTTTGCATTGCAGAATCATAAGGGCCAATTCCATGATACTTTTGGGCGTGCTTTTATAGATGAATGTTTTGTACAGAACTGGGTTTCGAAAAATGAGTCATCATTATAATCTAAACTTACACGTATGTTTAGCTCAGGAACCAAAGTTCTCATTCCCCTTGGAACAATCCTCAGATGTAAGAATGTGAGCAATTTCATTACAATCTAAACTTACACATATCTTTAGCACAGGAACCAAAGTTCTCATTCCCCTTGGAACAATCCTCAGATGTAAGAATGTGAGCAATTTCATTACAATCTAAACTTACACATATCTTTAGCTCAGGAACCAAAGTTCTCATTCCCCTTGGAACAATCCTCAGATGTAAGAATGTGAGCAATTTCATTAAAAGAATATTGAAAGCTGCTATAAACTGCATGTTTTGCGTAACATTACATACGTGTATTTATGTAGAACTCTCTGAAATTTTTAATAGCAAAATATTAAATATGCGTCGCACTTACATGTAGTGATGCACTCTAAGGGGCATTGCTTTACGTATGTTAGGCACAATTGCCCGGTTACCAGTATAAGCATTACTGTAGAATGGAAGGTACCAGTTGACAAATAAATGTGCAGCAGTTCACTTTCTCAGAAGCACATACCTGTATTTGTGCTTGATAGAAAATCTAATGACACATTGTCCGCTACGAACAGACTTTCAAATTTGGTCCTCTGTCTGACTTTCGTTCTCTTTTCATTAAAAAAATGCCCCATACATCAATGCACATGAACCTTGTGACCAGTTTTCCTTGGGGAGTCACCACACATGTATTAAGAATTTTTTTGTCCAGTTTTTGGAACATGCTGCATGTGCTGGGTGGCTTAATGAAAAGGCCAATGGGGAGGGGCGATGTTAATCGTTGTATGACTCATTGATCATTATAGGTGACTAATAGGTGTGTTTACAGTTCACAAGTCCAGGAGCGATTTGAGCAGGGATTTCCTTAAAATTGTCACCTAAAAACACACCTGACTCTGATTAGTCTATCCAATTGTTTTCCTTTGACACAAAATGCTCAAGTGAATAGATTAAAAAAAATTCAGAATAAATCTTTTTATGTGAATGGTACATACGCACTGGTACATCGTCAAAATGGAACTGCACTGATGCCCACGGCAGCACAAAATGGTCGGAAAATGGTAGTCATGGTAATTTTTCACACCAACTTTCCATGGACACATTTTTAATTCATGATCAGCCATTTTGGCAGCATTTTTCTTTTTTTTAGGAGTGATTTACAAATGTGTAAGTTACCATGTGTAGCCATTTTGCACACTATAATGGCAACCAAATGCCACAGCCAATTTGTTAGATGTAGCCATTTTAGATTACATTTCTGGGTTTTTTTTAGAGCTGCGTACAGCCATTTTTTAAAGCTATTTATCTACAGTATACACATGTAGCCATAACTTTCACTTCCAGTCACTTGCAGTACAAAATTCACCTTTAAAAATCGTTTTGAAATTGTTGGATTGAGCACTGTCAGGGTTAAGCATGTACATTGTACATGTACACTGACATGTACATTGACATGTACATTGTACATGCACATGTACATACATACATTGCACATGCATGTGCACGCTGATGTCCACACCCACTTGACTGTGTTGTGTCTTCTCTATTCTTGGAGCACTTCAATTAAGTCAGTGCATGCAAAATGTTAGATCTTTCTGATACACTGTTTATCCAAATAGTAGCAGATGTTGAGCCAGCTTTTTAGCTTGTTAGTGTAGTGTGTGCTGGCATCACATACCGGTAGGCCTACATACATGTATGTATGAGTCAGCCTGTTGATAATGGGGGTCATTCTGTAAATTTGGGTACCAATTTTCCACCCATCACTGTTACACTTGGCGTATGATTTTTGAATCGATAGAACTCAGTCTTTATAATTTCTAAGATTGAATAAGTAATGCAAATTACCTGACAAACAAATGAAAATAGTTTTGAAATCAATTTCAGTGATATATCTCTTGTCGTTGAACACATGTACATGTAAGCTGTAATAGGGACGGAAGAATGTCACGTCGGACCCCAAAATCTGTAGACTGACCTATGTACAACTTTACTATTACTACTAATATGGAAGGCTACTCTGCTGAAAGCTCTCAGGAAAAGAAACGGATGAAACAAAATTTTAAGCTAAAAATCCTCATTCCATGCTCAGCACCCATTTTTGCACGAGGGGGGGTGTGCGTATACATGTATGTAATGAATGAGTTCAAGGATTAATGTAATAAGGGGTTAAGCATGAAGGTCAGAATACATCAAGCATGACCAATAAAAACTGCTGAATGTCTGCTCTGAAGTACATGAGGTGACATTTCAATTTGACATTTGTTTATGGGGAGGGAGAGAAGGTTTCAGTACTTCAGGGTTGTGTAATGTGTATTGTTAATATGTGTAGTAGTTTTTTCTTTGGATGTAACATCTGATTGAATGTCTCGAGCAGTGTGCAAAGAGGCATCTTGATTTGCCCGCTGAAGGCAGAAGCACCCATCCTCAAAAGTGGTACCGTCCAAGATGGCTGCCAGTCATCAGTAGCGTCACCTTTTTGAAAGACTAACACACCTCTGTCACCCATGCACAAACACCTTTTGAGGAGAGGTTGTCCTCGGCCGGCCGGGAGAGATGCAGTGCTGTGTTTATTCATGTGCACATTGTCAGTCTTGTGAATTAAAAAAATTTTCAATGATGAGCTGATTGGCACAAACTCGACTGAACTTGCCTCATTAAGCATTTTTCAAGAGGTTACTCCTAGGGGTTATTTCAATCCACCTGCGCCAGCTAGACACCCTTCAGATGTTTCTTCATCTGTCAGTTTGAGGAAAGGACAAAAATATCCATATGGATGAAAATTTTTTTTCTTTCCAGGGAGATGGTTGATATGCGCTGGTCGTCAGTAAACTGAACCCATTTTTGGTTGTGGAATTCCATGGATTCTCTCTGGATAAAAAAACCTCTACACTGATTGCACCGGCTCATTATTGATTCATGCGTGAGCGTCTTGTGGCAAGAGGGGAGGGGGGGTCAGCATAGCGGAGGTAAAAAGATCTGTGGTCTGTAGCGGAACTAATGTAGCTCACATCTCCGCTGATCTTTGCGAGACCTTATTATGTCAGAGTCTGTGATTGCCCACTGATCCCTCAGCCATCCCTTCCTTGCTGCATCTCTTCGAGAACACCTGCATCTGCTGCCGGGACATTTTTTGTTTTCTTGTCGTGGATGTCGTGACATTTTGGGGCTCAAGAGTTTTTCAGTACTCTGTGGAGATTGTTACTCGGTTAGGTTTGTTTATCTGCTTGGATCACCAAATCCTGCCACCACCCTGAGGTGTCTGTGTGGGTTTCCCAGTCTCATGGGAAAGAAGGTGAGTCTCCAAGTAAGTGAACCTCAGCTTTTCCCTCTTACAAAGAAGCGTTTCCAGGACGATTGGAAGATTTCGGAAAATCAGATTGAGGATTCACTACAAATGCATACATCTTGTTAAAGGGTCCGTGCAGTCTAAATGTTTTTAATGCAGTTGTTGTAAATGTTCTTGTGTGCGGTTTGTTATCCACTTTTCAATTTTTTTTGGCATCATTTCAGGGTATTTTTGTGCATTTTTATTTTTTATGCTGATGGATTTGAATCTTTGTAAGCAAAAGGATAACATCCTCCGAGGCAGATGCCTCAGTGTTACAGCTTTTTCTACACTAAAATTTGCTACGATTTTTATGCGTAGCTTTCGTCCATTTTGGTTTCATGTACTTTATTTCAGTTCATGGCGGTAGGCAAAGGTTTTTTCACAGGTATTTCCATTGAACAAATTTTGGGTTCAAAATTCGAACAGCTCCTCAGTCCAATTAAATACCAGGTTCTTTCTGTGTTGAAATCACAACATCACTTTTGTGGGAAAAAACATGGAGAATTCAAACCGTTCAAAAAAGGCACATTTCAAATGAGAGTAACCAACAAGACATGTCAGATAACTTTATTAAATTAAAAGGAAGCAGAAACTTGCTCAAACTGAGTTTCATTGACCCTTTGCATTATCTTTCCATTTGTATCGCATTACGATTTTTAGCCGTTGTATTGCCTGTGTCCGTTCATTGACTAGGTGTTTATAATCCTTTGAATAATTCTTTCTTAATTAAATTTGATATTCTCCTCTCTCTTTTCTGACAAAATGTCGACAAAAAGGAGGATGGGAAGAGAGACGAGAAAATTACAGAAAAAATTAAAAATCATTAGTGCTGTTGTTATTATGAAATGTTTCTAATTGTTTTATACTCTGTATTATGTGTGCAGTGTAGCAGTTGAAGTACATGTAGTAAGTTAGTTAGTTAGGCAGAACAGTGAAAGCAATTTGAGATGATCATCCCTGGAAACCCCCAAAAAGGCATTGCCCCTGAGGGTTAAATTTGTTTGCTGAAGATGTTTTCTCAGATTGTTTTTTAATATGTAGATAGTGTTGCATGCATGTATTTGTTACCCTTCTCTTGGAGGGCGGTTTCCCGTGGTTCATTTTACACAGTAAGTAGGATTGGTAAGTGTAGCAGCAAATAATTTTTCCTTCATCTCCGTACTCTGTTGGTCATTCAATTATGGAATCCGTCTTTGATAAACTTGCCCTCTTGTCAACAGCTTCAGGTGGACAAGTCGCCATCATTAAATTCCCCCTGGGATTAAGTGCAATGTGTTTGGGGCAGTGAAAGATAACAATGCAAGCTGTGACTCACCCCTCCTCCACTGTGTTTGTTGGTTCATGTCTCTACCCACCTGTGTCTCAAAGATGCTCCCCCTTTCTCTGGGCAAATCGCCGAGGAGGATTTGAAAGATTTTTGTCGAGGATTCATTTCATTTTTCCATGAGTCATCCTCCATTTCTGTTGCTGCAAGCACAGTACACTGTACATACATACATACGTGTACATGTACAATTTATGTATGTGGGTCAGTCATTTAGCTGAGTTTTGTCTCCTTAGTTTACAGAAAAAAGAGCTTCCTTGGATATACTTATTTCCATTCTGTGCTTTTTTGGGGGGGGGGTATTTTGAAAACCAGCATCCTGTTGTTTCTAGTTCCATACTTCACAAAATATGGATTTCAGCAATGTTTGGTGTACCCATTTCCGATTGGTTCTCCGTTCAACTAATTTTGAAGGTGGATCTTTGAAATGAACTTAAAGAGAGGGCACATGTATTCAAATGAGGAAGTGAAAGTATTTGGTAGAATCTAGACAGATTGGTCAGAAATATCTCCTCTGTGCCTTGCACCTGTCTGAAATGAGGATTCAGAGCTGGCTTATTTTACTGTCCGTATAATTTTTCAAAGAGTGATTAAAGTGGAGCTGCAATGAATTTTTCTTAGCCACAATTTTTCTTCAACTTTGTATTCTTCAATGTACTGTATGAAAACACTTTTACATACATGTACTTTCCTATTGGGTTAAATGCACTGAAAAGTGCATGCTTTTACACAAGGAAACTTATTCATGCTTCCCTGGACAACTGAGGGTGCTTGAGCCGTGAAGTCATCTAGCGAAGACGTGGTTCAGTGCATACAGGTACATGTAGGTGTTTCTGTTCAAATTATGTACCCGGAATTTAGAATTCAGAAAATATTTCTGAGAGGGGGATTGATGTTTTCTTATTGCTGTGCACATGTACATGATAACAATGAATCAGCAATGAACACTGAGTCACAGAGGAAAACTGACAAAAGTCAGAAAAATTTACAAAAGTGCAGGACTATGTTGTGTACAAACCTTCCTTAGATGACATCACAGTGTTGCTCATGAATATGGAAATACTCCCTAGCATATTAAAACCAAAGAGGAGTTAAAATACCTTTGAAACAGTGGAACAACTTGAAAATAAGGTTAACTGAGACACAAAGATGCATTTTGGAGGTTGTTAAAAAAAGCATTGCAGACTGCCATAAAATAAATACAGTTTGAAGTCAATTTCAATCATAGGCCCTTTGTCAGATTACATAGGGCAGGTGTTACAGGGACAGACATACGTCACATGTTGGACCCCAAATGCATAGACCGATTCAGCTACCCGTGTTCCATCCCTTTAAAATTTACATAATACATTGCTATGTTGTCGCGCAGACTTGCTTGAAATAATCATGGCAGCCATTGATCGCCGAGCGGTTCCCATTGGGAGCAGCAGAGAAGGCCACTTTTGCTGTTTGAATTTCCGTCGAAATGTCAGATGAAATGTCATGCTGGTTTGTTTGACAGCATCGCCATGTCTGTCAGTGGGGGAAGGGAGATTAAGAGAGGCGAAGGCGAAGCCTCATGCACCGAGCACCAAAAATAAAACACAGCAAAATGCTTCGAATGTTTGTTTGCCCGTGTAATTCCTACCCTGTGGATTAAGTACACTGTACATGTACACGTGCCAGAAATAGATGGTTGTTTGTGTAGACTTCAATTGTCAGGTTACATTTCAGTTACAAAAAAAACCAAAAAATTCATTAAACTGTCAGTTTTTGACCCTGTTCAGTCCTGGGTCAGATGCACTTCACATCTCAGGAGTGACTAGTAAAACAATCAGCCAAATAATGATGGTCAAGTGTGTTGGTAGAAGTATGAAGGAATAAGAGATGCTGAAACACGTGGTTTTATTTCTGTGAGTTTGTTTTCATTCCGTTAGCTTAGTAAACTTTTGTCCGTTAATCATTACACATGTACAAAATGTCAGACACGCGTGTACGGTTGTTTCACATCATGTGCATACATTCCTTTTTCAACCAAATGAATTTTCAAGACAAGGGCCTTATTCCTCAATAGACTTACTGACACAATGTACATGTACATGTACTGGTATATTAACCAAACCCAGCAAGATTCAGTGATATTGGTGTATATGCTGGGGGCATAGTTTTAATAGTAGAGTTTCCTTTCTTGTTTCACTCTGTTTGTGTAATGTGATTAAGTTTAATTCTCTAATCCAAAGAGCGATATTTTCCTTAAATTAAGCATCTTTTTCTATTTGCACTGTTGTTACCACTTTGATTCTTTTGTAACATTAGGATGTCAGTTTCCCAAAACTAATGGGAATGCTACCCGGTACAGGCATGTGATTTGACGTTTGTAATGATTGCTTCAATTTGACATGTCCAGTGATGCACTTCTGCCCACATTTGGGAGTTTGACGAGACCTACATGTGCTGTTTGCATTTCTTTTGTACTTGAATCCTTAAAGACCAATTATATGGACACTGTAACGCGAACATGACATTTCAGGAGAGTCACCGGTTGCTTTTCCTCGTCTCTTGTCTCCTTTAAATGAGACGGGATGATGTGGATGAGAGTACTTACCCAGAATTTCCAATAGCTTTCCTTAATTAACGGCATGCCAGTGGAGAATTTCCCCCGCCTCCAGCCTGCTGCTGCTTATGCTAGCATTTCGGATTTAAATCAGGCAGCTGTTCATGTTTAAGGATTCTTCCTCCTCTCATCTTAAAGACAGTTTAATGTGAGCTCAGTTTTAAGGCTTTGTACATGTATATACATGTACATGTTCCAGTACATGTACATGTATTTCTGCATTTAAAAAAAGGGGATGGTTTTGATTGCAGCCGAAAAGTACTTATTTTTAAAGGTAAGATCAATCAGATTTAGCCCCCAAACGCTTGTCTAGCCCCCTGCTCCCTCCTCCCCCCCAAAAAAAATTCAAAATGAAAAAGCGGTAGCAAAGTTAAAAGGTAATGTCACCTGCAAAGCTTTGTATGGATGTCCATAATTCCTTCCAGTTCCATGACAATGATGCCGAAAAATGCCGCTGGTATCTTGATGAACTCTTCAAATGAGCCTTAAACCTTCCCTCTCAATATTTGTGTCAGTCTAGCTACAATGTTTGACATTCAGAACTTGAAAAACACAGGACCATTTGAATATCTTGACCCAGTTGCGTACTGTCCGGACACGACGATGCACCGGGAGCCCTTTTGGAAACAGTCCCCACCATGCATGATACATGTACTTCCACTGCCCAATCTGACATTGATTAATGGACAGGGCTCGTTTGTTATGATCTTGTCAATATTTCTGTGTTTGATTATTTTTTTTTTCAGGGTTCCATTTGTCCTCATTGCAGTGCAGAAAGTGAAAAATGGAAACTAATTAAACTAATTGTGAAAGATGTTGTCAATGCACTTTGGGAAAATTGTAGAGTCTGCCTGTAAGGTCCAAGATAAGTTTTGTAAGGTTCGCATTTTATGGGAAAACAAAAATTTTGAAAGTCACCGGCGACTTTAAAGATTTCATTTGGGGTCAATCTGATGTACATGTACATTAGCTTCAGGGGGCCTGATTTTGTACCAGAAAATCTGCAATTTTTCAATTTGATAGCCACATAATTGTATTACAAACTATGAGTAGTCAGGAAATGTTTTTAAATCATCAGGTAACTTTAATACCGGTAGTCATCACCATTTTCACGAAGAGATAAACTGGTTCAATATTACTTTTTCAAATGTCCGTTTTTCGGCCAAATCAACTATGCTATGTGATGCCGACAACTTGATGAAACCATTTTCGACCAAATCTATCGAAATCAGCCAAATCATGATGACAGGGCAAATTTCAACTAAACTGCCTTTTCAGTTTTACAAAGGGACATAGTGCCAAGTGCATGCTCAAGAGAGATTACATTGAGTAATAAATGGCAAAGCCCATTTCCCTAGTTTTAAGTTTTCTGAAAGACATGACTTTAAAATTAATTAAGGGGTCAGACATTACAATTTCTTTCATTTTATGGCAGTTCAAAAGATATATTCGAGCAGTGTACTCCTTCAGTAAACCCTTGAAGTGAAACTCCCATGAATTCTCTGTTTTAAAAAAGTGACCAACTTCAATCATTGTTTTGTAGAAAGCTTAATTATATGCTGCACGGAAAGGTTTTGTCTGTGAAAATGGCAATGAAATGTTCAGCAATTCTGCCAGATGTGCCTGTGCATACCAGTGGACTTTGGGCACGTGTCATGTTCTGTCAAAACCGGTCGCTTCTTAGCAGAGCTTGAAATAGATCCACATTCATGACCATGCACACAAAGCAACTAAAACCAAAAAAATTTCGCCTCTGTGTCATTACATACACCAAACTGAGCGGCATAATTTCACCCCAAAATAGTCCTTTTTAAAAAAAAATGTAACCATCATTTTGAAGGGAAAGGCCTACATGTATACTTGATCTATATTCCGTTTCCAACCCATTGCCCTGAAGCATCTACTTTGGACACATATTAACGTACATGTATCTTAAGTATTGTCAGCAGGTATCTTAAGTATTGTCACTGCTGACGGAGGTTAGGGGTCAAAGCCGTATCTATACACAGGTAATTGACTAGTTGCTCGTAACAGCTTCCCTGTAATGTGTTTAAAGTGATAATGTGATTTGCATGTGTATTCATGGGCAGTGTTATGCTTTAGAAAAGTGTTAAAATTTAAACTTTTTTTTTCTTTTCATTTGGCTGTATGGAACCGGCATCCCTGTTGAAACTGATGAAATGGGTGAAGTGTCAGTAGGGTAACTGTGCTTACATGTAAGGTGAATTTGTTTACAAAGTATGTACATGTACCATGTAAGTGCTTTGCAAATTTATCAAAAATTTAAAAAGGAGAAATCTGGGAAACCTAATGTGACAGACAAATTAAATGAGATCTTTGAATGGGCATGCTTTGTTTGAGTAAACAGTTTTTAATATTGAGGGGGCCCAAATCCAATTATACATGGCAAGCCCGACTGAATGTTCTGCATACAGGCTGTAGCTATGCAGGGGAAACCCAGGCTAGGCCTCATCACAGACACTGTAGGAGGTTGTACACTGCTGGCCGTTGAGAGCCGTAATAATGCAGGGCAGGCTGGGTTATCAAACTGGCCTCCTAGCAGCACTGGGCCATCCAACTACGTACATCTATGCAGAAGAATGCCCCGGGTATGTAGCAAGGGCCTAGCTCTCCCCGAGCCTGTGTCTGTGGCTATGTGTGTATGAGACCATCTCTCATCTTCTCTATTCCGTCCGCCTGCATCCCATTAGTCGGGCTCTCGGGGTTCTCATTACCGATGCGTGTCACACCTTAACTCTCGTCTCCCTGGCTCTCCTTCCACTGAGTGGCTCAGTCGGTTGGCCCGTTAGTGTCGTGTACGTGCGTATGTGACTGCATCCCTGGTCCTGTCGATGATGCTGTCTTATCTCCATGAGTCTTGGGTGTGACGGAATGAGGGACAGGACATAAAAACCGGATCTTTTTTTTTTTTTCTCCTCTGAATACAACGTGCGCTTGTACTTGTTTGTGAAACTTCCTGTGATATTGCTGTGTGCGCTATTGTCAACTTGAATGGTGCATCTTGACATGGTGGAGAAGGTAATTTCATTGTCATAAATGTTATTTTCTTTTGACTTGCTGGCCGCCTGAAGAAAGACGGGATTTATGTTCATGTGCACTTAATGAGGTTAATCCTGTCATCCGTGCATGCCTTTGAATTTCAGAGTGCTCAAAGAAAACTGGTGTTCATCTCTTTCAGAGGAATCACAGTCATCATTGAAAATCAAACAGATTTTGGAGCTTATTGGGGGATCTTGTTTTTGTGAATTGTACAGTTTTTGTGAAGCAAAAATAGGTCTATGTTGGTGGTGGTGTGCACTGATTGTGGACTTCAAGGTTGATACGTGAGCTTTCAAATCTTTACTCCAGCTGTTCTTGGGATCACTAGTCAACATTAAGATTTTTTTTGGGAAGGCTTGTTTGGACAAGTTAAATCCTTTGCAAGGAAAGGAAGTCCTCCAAGCACGTACTGAATATGTTGATTTAGCACAACATGAAAAACACTGTTTAGAGATGTCCCAGGTGCTGATTTTGTTTTGTTGTGTTTTTTTATCAAATTGATTGAAATGTCGCATGCGGAAATGGAATTGGTCATGTGTGACGGGTATTGAAAGTGCATACACCTCTATTGCAGTACCAGGTTTTGTTGATTGGAATTTTGAGATCACAGCCATTTTGTCACTTCCTTGGATTGGAAAGCAGACTCCACTTTTTTTTTTGAGCAATGTTAAACTCATTACAATTCTCAGGCAAATTTTTGATTTTGTAAAGGCTTGAAATACAAATAGTAGTTAAAACAGGTGGAGGAAAAACCATTCATTCCTGAAGTGAAATCATAATTTGATTACTTCATTTGAAGGACTTCTTGGAAGAACTCTTACTTCATTGTGCCATCATATACATGTACCCTCAAAGAGCTTCTCTTCAAATGCTTCATTGTCAGCATATGAAATTGTAATGGGAATATACATGTAATTGCTGTACTACAGAAAATAGGGAAAATATAAATGGGTCATTCTATTAATTTGGAGTCCAAACATGTGACACATTTCTACCCCGTTACACGTAACCTGTGCAATTTGACATGATATGTACATGTATCATTGGAATTGACTTTGAACTGTTTTTTATTTGTTTGACCGGTAATATGTATTATAACATGTTAGTAAGTCACTCTTGGAAAGTAAAGAACATGCATGCTGTAAACTTACCATACTTACAAAACCATATGCCTCGGTGACTGGGACATGAAAAAGTTGCATCCAATAATGACCCAAAAGTTACATGTACATGTAATAGGATTGCTCATTTTAAAATGTAATAATGTGTCATGCTGTATTATATTGTTTTGCATTGTACAACATTGTATTCAAATGTATGCTGGTAAGACGCACTATACTATGTTGTACTATGTACATTTTCATGTATTGAGGCTGTGTGCTAACAGTTGCACACCAGTGCTGCTCCGGTACAGGATTGATGTCCACATAAAATCTTTGTGCACATTCACATGAAAATGAGTCATGCACATGTGCTGCAAGTGGCGCTTGTTTAATACATGTACATAAAGCATGTCACACACGACACCGTTCAACATTGATTAGTGCATGTGGACAGGCACATGTAACATACCGGTACATGTACATGTACAATGTAGGTACATACATGTAAGTACATGTACATGTACATGTACACGCGCATGCAGCAACCCTACACATTTACTGGTATCATAAATCAGGTACATGTAAATACATGTAACATAGGTTATTAGTGTACACCGAATTTTCTTTCAAAGTGTTTACATTGTGTCTTTTTTTACACGCAATGGAATGCATGTAGGTGATAGGACAAGTTCAAGCGACGACAATTTACCAACCACTGGTTAATTTTGCTTGGTATCCAGGATATACACTACTCAAGAAAAGTTAAGGACCACTTTTTATTTTGTGTATAGTTTTTTTTACGAAAGATATTTTGCTGCAGAAAATGTGCATTTGGTGTTTTTTAAACATTTAAAAAATTCTTTATTCCAATGAGAACACCATCTAGACAAACAAAAAAATTAAAGAACTAGATCCCACTCTTTGCTTGGAAAAAAAAATTATCAGTTAAGAAAAAAGTGATCTTTAACTTTTTGAGTGGTGTACTTTGTGCACAGGTTACCAGGGGAAATCTACCGGTGGTTGACAAGTGGTTGTCACTCAAACTTGCCTTTACAAGTGCCTTTTTACTGGTGGTTAATTACATACCAGTGCATGTAATTACACATGCAGGTGGTTTCCCTGCTGTGAATGTCACTCCTCCAGGGTAAGCGATGTGGCTTGCTTTTCGTTGAGTACAAATGATTATGATTTTGATAGCTTCTGCTCCCTGTTTTTATCATAATATCATTTCTACTGCAAATTTGTAATACAACCAGTAAAATGATAACCAAAGTAATCGTGGGTCATATGATCCAAGTAAGGCTTGTTTCAATTTGCCATGCAGCCCTCTCTGGATGTCCAGACTCTTTAGTCTGTCACCAGATCCAGGGTGTTGTTTTCATCAGAGGCAAAGTGCCCAAAAGCTGGCGTCTGTCTGGGGCCCAGTTTAGGGCGTATGTAAATTATTAGTGTTACAGCAAATGGCATAGAGAAAGACGCACTCATACACAGAATCATAAAATTCCTGATGGAAAAATGTAGGAAATATGTACACAGTGTTGGTTGGTTGATTATCAACGAGACCGACAAGGATTGTCAGTGATAAATGATATTGACAAGTCGACTGAGTGTATCCACATGCAAGGTACCCCAAGATGATTAAATACCCTTGAAGCTCAGTTGACCAATGAGTAACCTGCTCCCCCGTCCCCGGAGATGGTAATGGTTTCCTCGTGCCAACTGCCTGATGGGAAAGGTTGGGGGTCAGGTGTACATGGTTTGCAAACTGTCTTCACGGTGCCGCTACCTGAGGGGGATTTCGCACTGTTTCTTTTGCCCAATCTGATTTATCTCGGAAAGATGGATCCGGACTTGTCTCCGATGCAAAGCCCGAGGCGGAAGTGAGGAATTGATGCTAATAACTGTTTATGTTGGTTGGAGCTGAAGTTCCAGCTGTTTTAGAAATACCCCCAGTGCTGAATAATTTATGTAACATGAATCAATAGTTTATTGAACATAAATCAAAGGAAATATTCAGCAGGAGCCCCACCCCCCAAAAAACAAACTACACTTTGGAAAATTCTTTGCTGCAAGTTTTTTGGAGAATATTTTTTGGGGGGTTTATAAGTTGTTCTTTGAATAGTAACAAGGGTGGTTCGTGTCAGGTGAAGAAAACAGTACGGTACTCCACCTTTAATTCATGTGCCCTTGTGATTATAATTTTGTCAGACTTTATTTGTGCATTATCGGATAAACATTGCATACTGTGCATGCTGTCATGTTTTGTGCATTTTGATTGCTCAAAATGGTTATCTCACCACAACAGAACACCCTTGGACAAAATTTGTTCCAATTGTGTTTGTCCAGTGACTTCCACTGTTCTGCTGAGGGGTTCACTTTGCTTGCTGGGCAAGACAGGAAATGCCATGCCGCTGTGCTTGTCAGTGCCAGCGACGGACAGCTCTGCTGGACATCCTGTACGGCCTTTAGACATCAGTCCAAACCTGCAGTTGCTCCGTAGACTTGGACAGTTGAACTGATTATTGCCAGTGGATGTCGCGGATAAGAAATGTCTGTACAAGATCATCCAAGAATTGACGTACTGTGTAGACCCACTAGTACGTGTACAAGTGTCCCTGTTACATGTGTGAGGCTTCAAGGCTTTCAGCAAGCCAACCTGTGGATTTTCTTATGTGTAATAGACTTTTTGTGCGATGATATTTGACTAGTATAGTGTGGTTTTTAACCATAGAGGGAAAAGCTAGCTGTCTTGATATTAAACCATGTCAATATTTAGGGCAATGGTGTTGAAACTAGTATTTTTGGGCCTTTGATTAAAATGGAAATTCATGATGTCATCTACTTGTACCTCTGGTTTGGATACATGTGAATGAGATGGGTGGTGGAGTTGAACCATTTCAGTAGAGTCTCAAGATGGGCATAAACTTGAGATTGATGTGTTGATAACTCAATCTTAACATTTTTTTGATTGTTTCAAAGTTGTGTATGTATGCACACTAACTGTCAACTTTGAGAGTTTGAAATATGACCTGAACATATTACATGGACATATTACAAATAATTATGTATCATAAAATGCTCTTGTTCATGGGGAAAAGGTGCATTATACGTTCACTGTACTTGCAGTACATTTGACTCATTGGTCTTTTGTCTGATTTTGCCGGTAAAAACAATGCATGTTGTTTGATGACAATGATGGAGGTTATGAAAACAGCACAGTACATGTGTAAAGGATGTAAGTTATTTTGAAACCATTGCTTGTGCACATAGTGGCATATTTACTGCATTTGTAATTGTTTTTCTGGCTTAGTCCTATACTGCTGTGGCCCAAGGGGCTTGGCGTTTTATGCAGTAATTAGTGATAAATTATGCATATGGCTGCCAAGTAGTCACGCTATGCACAGGCACCCCAGTCTGCATGCCAAGCTGGATGGGTCGACCGCCCTTGGCCCTCAGTGAATAAGCTGATCAGCCCCGACGACCAGCCCATTTTCTTTCCATTTGATCATAGTGCCGAATGATTCCGATCGTTTGCAAAGGGGAAACCCGATCTTGATTCTCTCCGTCTTCCTGGATTGTGCACGTGCTAAAAGAAAAGAAACAAGATCCAAGATCCAAGATGTGTTTGGCGAAGCTAGAGATGCTGCAGTATTATGAGGTTCGGCTGTGCGCTGGATGAATGTGTGTGTTTTCTCCACTGGGTAACTGAAGAATAAGGAACTGTGTTTCAGGGGAAAAAACAACTTTTTGATGAAAGGAATATTTAAACCTATCAAAAAATCTTGTTATTTCATCATTTGAGACCCTTAAATGATCACAGTGAAACCGCTTGGGGACTTTAAGAAAAAGACAGAAAAATACCGACTGAATCTCTGGAAATACATGCACAAGCCATGCTTCTTTGAAAAAGTACAGCCCATTCATTTCCATTTCTCACATTCATATATTCATTGACGGAGTTCGTTGAACTGATGCTCTCTTTGGGACTGAGCATTGCAAAATGTGATGGAAATTCACGAAGGTTTATCTTCAGTGTGGAGCTGTGGTAGGGATCATCCACACGTTGCTCTGAAAGTGCAATAGGTTTTTTGGCAGTTACATGTGTATATGTATACATGCATGCAGATGTTTTGCTCTTTTAGGGTTTTGGATGGAAGAAAAAAGTAGGGAAAAGTGTATTACAACTTTTTGTAAGAAAGAGATACATGTAATTGATGACTCTTTCAGAAGACTCTAAGAAAAGGTTTCTTGTGCATGTACATGTCAATCAATATGAAAGTGTCTTTAACTCGATCAGCCATTGTTTAACAAATTGACTTTACATAAAAATAGTATCAAATAAATTCCTTTTCCATTAGGATAAATATACATAAAACTGCCGGCCCTGTGTGGATATACATGTACCTGCAGTGTCCCCAAAACACCGGTACATTTGCATGGTTTTCATTTGTCGTTATGGTATTCAGAACCCCGAAACTTCCAGAAGGTTCTAGTATCCCCACATTAGAGAAAACATTTTCAACAAGACAATGAGGGCATTAAACAGACATAGTGTCTGCCCTGGAGAGACAATTTGCTCGCATCCGGTCAAAAAAAAAATATTCCCACTGGAAGAGAACTGTGTTTGGGAAACAGAAGAAAAGCAGTAATCGTCCAGAATGTGGCCAGAATGCGTCATTGCTCGTGGTCTGAGGTCTCTTGCTCATTGGATGCAGTTGAAATAGCTCGTTGACTTTCCTCTTGATCTGACGCCTGCAGCTGTGGGTAGTGAAGTATCTGAGCTCCTTGCTGCATTGGAAAGGAGTCGAACTCTGGAAGTTTCTAAATGTCACTTCGCTTACCTTCAGTGATGTTAATACGTCTTTTTACTCTTGCCACAGCGAGAGTTTCCAAAGAGACACATAGATGTATGAAAGACATTTCTGTCGCGTGAGTTTTTATTGGAGATATCAGTTGTAAAAAGTGTATTGTTTTATTTTGCTATTTTGTTTGAAAGAGGGTTATTGATTTTGTTTTGGTGGGTGACATTTGAAAAGAAAACTTCGGTTTATGAAA
The DNA here is from genome assembly GCF_001949145.1 of Acanthaster planci. Next base: position 4,813,415 of record NW_019091355.1, on the reverse strand, counting down.
TTAGGAAATGTTTTGTTGCAGGCGTGTCTTTCTCCATGTAGATGTACTACATGTATTGTACATGGAATCATCCAATTTAGCGTCTCATTTGTTCCGACACCGCATCAGGGAGAGAGGCTTTTAAACTATCATTTTCTCTATTTCCTGTTCCCTTGATGTACACTGATAGCAGCCAAGAGAAATTGCTCTTTCCTTTCTCCATCCACAAACCTGCCGAGGGAGAACGTGATTGTTATTTTTGTGCAGACTTTCAGAGAATCTCGGATGTGTGCTGTGCATGGTGTACTCATCCTGAGTCGATAAGAGAACATGTGCTTTAACTACAAATTGAAGCCATAGGTCCTAACTCATTTGTTTTTAGATTGCTCCTTTTATTGCAGAAGAAAGCAGATGGTGGCTGCATTTGTCAGCTTGAAGAGTTACATGTATAATGCCCCAAACATGTACCAGGGGTGTGAGAATTCAACTTTATAGCTGATTTCAGCTTTTTTGTGTGTTGATGTTGACCCAAAATTTCAGCTTTAGTGTACACCTGGTCTGTACAAAAGTGTAGGAACTTTTTACATCTCAGCTTTTTGCTAGCTGTTTTCAGCTTTAATTTTAAGTGGCCACTCACACCCCTGATGTACATAACTGTATTGATAATTGATTTTAAAAATTAAGGACATGTACTTCTTGTTCTAAATTGTCAGTTTATAATGTCTAACAAATTGTTATGGTTGGCACAATGAAAAACAATGGTGCCATTAAAACATTGAATTCATAAACAATGTACCGTACGCCTCTTTTCCTTTTTTATCAAAGGTTATTCATCAGTGAACTACATGTAGTTTGTTTAAAATATTTCAGAATTTTTCCATTTACAAGCTTCATACATGTAACTATTGTTATACATGTAAAAGGAAATAGTTTTCTTGTCATGATTTTTCAATTCCAAGTTTTGTTGAATGTCTTGTGATGTCCCATAGGTAAAGAATTTCCATCTTGAAACGTTTCGCCATTTTAAATGCCATGTTCTTGTGTATGCATTGATTCACTGGGCGGTGTACACCTGTCAAACCATGTCATCAAGCTTTTTCACACTTGGCCATTGAGAGTGGGGGTGGCCTAGAAATAAATCCAGCCTGGCACTCTGCGGTGGATTAGAAATGTTGTCTGCTGCCCTCAGTAGGCAGAACTTTGCTAGCTTGTGAAATTCAGGCCAGTGTACTGGTACATGTATGTAAAAGCCGCAGTACAGTTACTCATTTGCAGACATGAATATGATGTCACGATGTGTGAATCCTAGGGAAATAAAATTGAAGAATCAGATTTTCTCTTTTAGACGTGTTTCAAATGTTTTCATTTTGTGCTCTACTTTAAGAACAGTGGTCGCCCTGACTTCCATTATCTCCACTCATGATATACATGTACATACATCCATACATGTACATGTACATCCATACATGTACATGTACCCGTTGGCCGGCAGTTGACACTATTCATTTTTGGGGGGTAAAAGTGTGGTTTGGGTAAATTTTAGATTTAATGATCTTTTCATTCTTTGGTAACTCAGTGAAGAACTTGTCTTCACTGGAATAAAATGTCATCTGTTTCAACCTTGTGTATCGGTAACAGTTTCATTATCTTGCAGGATTGAATGCTAGAAATACATGTGCAGAATTATTTTTAATAATAATGAAGACTTATGGCATAGAGCCGTATTTAAGGCAGTGGCACCAATAATCTTGACAGAGTTTGTGACCGTGTTTGGAAACCCGTTCAAGTTACATTTTGTAAATTTTTCCTATTCATTTGTTGTAGATATTTACACAGAGATGTGGAAGTTCACAAAATCAGTTTAACAAAAACTTGTAAATTGTGATCATTTTACCCAACCTAACAACTTGACTTGTACCGGTATGTTGCCTAAGCCACGTCTTGAGTGAGTGGCCTTTGAAAGAATCTTGCATAGTCAACAGGATCCCTTCAGATTTTTACCCACATAATCTTTATTTTCGTCAGTATGCCAAATTTGAATGATACATGTAGGTCAAAATTACTGAGTAAATGGCCATAACATGCTCTTTGCAGGATCTGGTCACCTATAAAATGGAAATGAGAAGTTTTCTTTTAGATTAGTAGAATGAATTAAGTTTTGTTTGGAAACTAAACTGCCTTTAGAGTGTTATTCAAGTCTCACCGAATTGACTAGACTCTGTGTGGGGTTGGGGTGGGGATGGGGCCATAGGGAGATGCTCTGGATGACAAATGAGCAGACCGAATTATCATATCAGCCTTGTGACTGGCTTGAGTCCATGTCCCAGCAGTGATGTTGCACGTCACACGTCTGCGCCACATCAACTGCTACATGCAAAGAGGTCTGGCATTGCTGCGGGTGTAATTATGCAGGGAAATTGGGGCCACATTGGAGGGTTTGAGGGAAGGACACAGGTCTGTATATGCAGGCCAATGCGTGTGAATCAATACTCTCACTCCCAGAAATTGGTTGTATAAATTTACGTTTACATTGCAGAAAGAAATAGGGGAAATTAAACAGTTTGATGTTCATTTTTATAAGTATTCTGCCATTTATGGTTACGTTTTTCTCTTTTATTTTATCACGTATACATGTACCAGTACGGTACATGCTCGAGCTGTACATACATGTAAGATTTATTATTCAGCCATATTTATTTCCATTGTAACAGGGTTTTGGGTTTTTGTTCTTTCATTACCTACATGTAGTGCATATATTCCGTCCATTTTCAACATTTTGTACTGCAGTCATTACACTTTGAGGGTCTCCAGAGAACTGTTTCCTATGTTGCTTTCAGGGTTACATATCATGCCTGTTAATCCCAAAATACATTTTCATGTGAGCATTAAACATACCGGTATTTGCTGGACATTTCACAATTTAATGCTCTTAACGAATCTCCAAACTGATTATTACAGTTCAAGGTAAGAGGATTTAACTGTCTACAGAGGTTGGATAAACACATTCAGAAAACTATGCGGGGGAAAAATGTTGAATTGTGTGGGTGGGTGCATTAGAATCAGAGAGGAGATGAACCAATCAAGGTGGTAAATTCATGATTGCCTCTTTTCCTGTCATTTGTTTTGGCCAAGTAAAAACTGAAGTGTCTGCCCATCATTCTTGCCTCCAACATGTCTGCAATCAGCAGACCCTACGTCAACCCTGATAAAAGACAGAGCTCTACCATGCTTCCAGGGTTAAAAATTCACTCGAATTCTGCCCGGAATCGAGCAGAAATCATCACTATCATGCAGTCCCGACTTCATTTGCAGTCACAAAGTTGGCGGTACCACGCTCTGCATACTAATCACAGTAGTGAGCTGGTTGCCTGGCAACCAGAAGAACGAGCAGCTGGCTTTTTGTTTTTCAGAAAAAAAAACCCTTTTGCTTTAATTTCCGACTTGTGTTGTACATGTATAATACATGTCTTGATTTTTTACTTTCTAAATTGTTGGTGTTCTGGAAATAGCCTTACAATATTTACCATACATGTACATGTATCGGTACTTGTGTACATACTATAACCATAGAGCTATGGGTTTGTAACTCTGTGCTATAGCAAAGTATCCACTGGTAAAATGAGTTTCTTTCCCTACACACAGTACTGTTTGCATACAGCATGCAAGACTTATCTTACGTGTACATGTACATGTGGGTTTCACTAGCTTCGTAGCATATTTGGTACATGTACGTACATGTACATACCATTCTGCATTGCCAGAACAAGATTTGTTGGATGCATACTGTACAGTACATGTTTTTGCACAGCCTGTGTGTTACAAATGCTGATTGCATTGTCTGATCCATTATGCATGTGTACATGTACATGTGTGCAGTGCCGCTTTCAAAGATGCAGCTTATGTGTACGCTGTACATGTACATGGTCATGGTGTACTTGTGCCACTCCCCTGTTTTTCTTCCGCGAGTTGAGGAAGACTCACGCTGGTGAAATGCTTGATGGATGGATATATGAATTTACATATAGATGTACATGATGTGTGTACATATGGTACACTTACCTGTACATGTACATCTGGGTGCAGTACTCTACCGGTAACTGATGCACTAGTGATAATTTCTGTGGAACTCATTAGCATAACCCCCTCACAGTTTCTTTGAAAAAACAAAGAGGAGATTGGCCCCCAAAATGGTCGAACTGTGTGAATACTAAATGAGCATGAAACTCTTTGCTGCAGTGTACTGGCATTTCTTTAATACTCTCCTTCAAGCAATGACGACAGCATCTGATGGTTAATGTGAATAATTAAAATAATGGTTAACATGAATGATTATCTGAGTAGAATCAAACTAGTTCTCTAAATACAAGCAGGGACCAACTCCCTAGTTTTTAAGGGCTTTCATCTGAGGGTAGAGTTGATAAATTTAAGGTTGAGAAATGGTCGTACATGTTCATGTAAGTTCCCAAGAAAATAGCCTAGGACTTGTCATTTGGAAAAATGACTGCCTGGGAAGGGGATGGAGTTTGTTTCAGAGTGTGAATATGTAATTTGCAAACCTACCAAATTTGAAAAGAATGGGAAAGATTTTGAAAGGACAAGACAATATTTTGCTAAATTGTTTTAATTTTGGCTTGCATAATATTGAGCGGTGGACTTTGGGTTGATTTTACACTGTTTTCAGTGGGGCTTGCATTAGTGCACTGCATGCATGTACATGTATGCCCTACTTCTTGGCAATTTTAGCATGTATATTGAGGACGTTTTAGTACAATGCATCAAGCTGATAAAAATTGTCATTCCCTTGAGATCTCAGAATGCAAGGGTGGAATGGACTGAGGAAAAAAACAGTTGCTGTGTATGATCAAGAGTCAATTCATGGGTGTCGCAGGGACAAAAATACAAAGGAAATAACCGGCAAAATGTGGGAACTGTTTTTGACAGGGTTTCTGCAGAAATTCTTGCAGGTGGTCAAAATTTGATGGGATATGTGGGATTGTTAGTAACTACAACATTTTTGCACTCGTAATTGAAATATCTGCCGCAAGAGAAAGTAAACAGTTTCTCTTGAAAAATTGGAGGGAAATGTTGTGTCACCAAAGGGAAAGTTCTCAAAGGGAATTATTGTATTATTGGAATGTTTTCATCTTGTTGCTGGAGTGGATATCAACAGTTTCCTGGAAAATGACGGTAATTTAGCAGTATCATGAGACGGTGGTTTGAAAATACAGTTTAAAAGACTGAATACATGTAAGTACAGTATGTGTACATGTGTACATGTATGCATTTTTGGTAGAGTTTTAGGTTACCATACATTTACATGTATGTACATGTAAATACATGTACATGTACGTGCAGGTCTGCATGTGTCTGCAACTTTCGAAAAACACGGATGTGCTAAATTTTGCTGTATTCCTTGAAAAGTCCTGGGGTTCTTTGGTGTCTGGTGTGCGGTGGCCTAAACAAATTTATCTAACGGAGTTGGATGTGGATCAAAGTTGAACATCTTGCCAGGTGCACTGTAGAGGTTTCGCCAAACAAAAGACTACACAAACACACCATTAGACAGTCCATTCACCTAGCTTCAAGTGTTTCCTGCAAATTGGCCCACCATTGTCTGCATTAGACTTTGGAAAGGCAGTTTATTTTTTCCCTGGTGGGGGGGGGGCTGGTAAGCAAACCTGGTCATGTACATGTACATGTAAGTAACTGTATGAAATATACATGTATTTATGTAATGTTCGGCTTAAAAGTGTACCATAAAAACCATAAAACCATAAAAGTGTATGGACACACCCTACATGCAAGTATGCATGTATTGTTGGCCTCTGATAATACATGTAACATGGTGCATGCCTTGAAGTTGGCGCTTTTTTCAATTAACCTAGTTTTGTTTTTAACTTTTTACCCCCACATTTACTGATGGTAATATTAAGGCAGGGTCAAAATATCCCTATTTTAAAAGCTTTCCGTCTCTCTCTGCTGACCTGTATATGTTTCTCAAAAGTAAGGCGACTTGGGATAAAATGTACATGTAAGAGTATGCCAAATATTTGGATTCCACTGATATTGTTGGAATCAGATTGAAATGAAATGAAGTTTACCCCGAAATACTGGAATTGGTTGTGCTTTTGTCCTCCATTGGATTGAAGTGTGAGATTGCAATGACTACAGTTCAAAGAAAACTGGGTAGAAGACAAAACAATGCAGGTGTCAATGAAATCCAAATGTTATAGGCCTATGCCAATACGGATAGGCCCGACATCATGACTTGGCTAGGTTATAGTAATATATGGCCTTCAGGGCTAAGTCTATTATGGACACCATATCCTGGCTTCTGGCTTCTTTAGAGATATCATGAGGCCAGGTGAATGCATATGATCATATTCTAGCAGTGTCCTGAAAGCCTTTAGATATTTTCTAAGTTATGATGGTAGTTCTCAAATGTGAGTTCTGAGTTGCACTTTCTTCAGTCGTTGGGTGATCCCATCCCACCTACATGTACCAATTTGTGTGCGCGCACGTACATGTACACTGTACACTGCATTACAAATGCTGACAACAGCCACAACTTTAACATCTGAAATTCTTCACGGTCAGTGGGCATTTTCTCTGCACCAACCAGAATGTGCCTCCTTAGCATAATGTTCAGAAAAGTAAACAAGGCGAAGAGGGGTCGGGTGTGTGTCAAGCAACTGGAGCATACATTGTTCTATTGATGTGATGCTGATGTAGAAATGCTTCCAAACATACATGTATTCCACTCCTGACAACCCGAGCTGTTATAAAATGTAATATACCAACAGGGGCCAATTTCATGGAGCTGCTTAGGCACAAAATTTGCTTATTAGGGCGAGAAAACCTTGCTTAATACATCAGGTAACCAGCCGAAATTCCATGTGATGTATATTGTGTTTGGATCAATAGCTGTCTTTTGATTAGCATGACAATCAGAGTTTGAGCTGGTAACCTGTGTTTTTTAAGCAAGGCTGTTTTGCACTTAAGCAAATTTTGCGCATAAGCAGCTCCATGAAATTGGCCCAAGGGAGCATAGTACAATAATGGCCTGAGCCAATATGGAGGTGCTGGAGGGGATGTCAGCCCCCAGCTCCCAATATTACATTTGAAGCAATATATGGGATGGAGAGAACTCCCTGCCTTTGTGTTGGTCATTGGTTGATCGGAATCTCAGGAATTCTTTACGGACTTCTAGGGGGTGTGTAAAGTAACAATAGTCTAGAGTGTGTATAGGGATTGGACAGGTAAGGGGGTACCCCTCCCTCCCATATCTTGCCTGGTATACTGTTTGAAATCATGCAGCTGTTGGTCGACTGGGAACATTCTCATGAATATGTAAATTAGCCAGTGACTGCTGTACTGGGAGAGAAAGGACAAGGTGGTGTTTTTTTTTTGTTACCAGTCCCCGGGCCCTCCAGATTGACTCCCAGGGCTTCGGTGTTTACATGAGAATGATGCTAGGCACTAGCAGGTGGAGGGGGGAAGAAAGGGAACTTACAGTATAGCTAGGCTAGATAAAGCACAAGTGTTGTTTGTCACTGTGCATGTACATACAGGCAGGGTGTGATTCTCTGCATTATACTGTACATGTACCTGTACATGTACAGTAGTTGTGATCGGCTGAAGAGAAAGAGATTGTGGGCAGGTCCAGAGTACGCATGTCATTACCGGCATATCTGCCTGGATGGACGTAATGCGTGCAGATTGTGTGTGTGTGTGTGTGTGTATGAGTACATGCATATGTACCGGCTGTCTGTATACACCTATATGATGCACATGCAGAACTGCAGTTTAATGGGGAGTGGCTGATGATACAGTGTGCTCGCCATTCGGGCATCTCGCCCGTCGTTCTCACTGACGAGAGAATCATCGTTGGTAACCCTCCTCTCCTCCGCACACACGTGTAGGGCACACGAGCAGTCAGCTCGAGCCGGCATCGTTGCCATAATTGAGTCCTTGCCATCAGTTTCAGCTTCTGTCCCTGCTGTCTTTTCCTTTCCCCACAAGACGTCTGGGCTGAACTGGCAGTATCGGACAGGTGCTGCAGATTTTTGTTTACTCACATATTGTGATTTTGCTTTTGCAGTGGATGAATGAATAATTTGTCATTTTTCCAGTGGATGAAAGGCAGCATTCCGGGGGAATCTCGTGGTGGGTGTCTCAGCCTACTGTACATCTCGTTTGGAGCGGCATCACATAGCATGGTTTGGCCCTTTGAGCATTTTGTGGTGAATCTCTCTTTTTTCCTTCTCCAATGGACATGAACTTTCAGTGGATGCACACCATTTGTTGAATTCCTGTCAATTTGCACAACCTGTGGATGCCGTGTGGATTCCCCCGTGGATCACAGGGATTAGTTCCGCCTGGATTTATCATTTTTAGTTGTCATCACCGTCTCCCAGTTCGGACAAGTGAGCAAGCACAATGACCACCTCTCCCCTCGTGCAGATGGAAGAGTTTGACTTTGATTCTGAGAACATCCGTAAGGTACATGTAAATCACAGTTTTGAGAAATAAACGTAATTGGATCATTGTATTGAATGTTACATTGTAAGGTTGGTAGATGCAGGTTACCAGTTGAGTGTATCCTGTGTAGCTTGTAATTTCAGTCTATACTCAGATATTTGGGCCAAGGAGTGTTCAACCGTCCATCCTTCCCGTTGATTCTCCCATCTAGTTGCACCCTCCTCATTATAAGCATTGTCAAAATGGTTTTCCTTAAGTGAGACAAATTCCGGCTTAAAGACATGTTTTCTTGTCTCGCACAAACTTCATCCCCCAAACAAGAATTATTTTCTCATGTTAAACAAATCCTCCTGGCATTCTTCCTAAGAGCCAAAATACTCCCCTTTGCAGAAAATAGCTGGGCTGATTTGTTATTGCAACTACACTTTCAAGGGTAATCAGTTTCCATGGAAAGTAATAGTGGTCAGGTTTTTCTCTCCTCAGCCCTTGACAATCTTCCAAAGCTTTCTGTTGGATTTGAATGAATCTAGGAGTTTACTCTCACAAAGCTAAATATTTGTTGCCGTTAGGCACATGTAGCTGGGGAATTACAAAACATTTTCAGTTAAATGCTGCAGGCAACAGAGGTGGCCTTTGTACATGTTTAGAGTGCTTTGATGTGGAATACAGCAACATAAATAGAAATGTAGGATTAGTGTTTGGGTTTATGGTGTCTAGCTCTTATGATGACTTTGTTGGCGGCCCAGCTACGGTACATGTACCTGCATTAAGAGTGAATACCGTCAGTCAAGTGACAGTAGCCACGCCCGGATTGTATTTGTTGCATTGGATGTTGTGTATGAACGAGAGAGGACACTCTTTAACCAAACGGCCTGAGCTTTTGCAGGAATACTTTGAGTTCATATGATGTGTCTGCCATTATTGCGGCACTGTAAGTATACACGCTCATATACATACATGTACATGTACCATCGTTCATCTGATGAGAGGGCAGCTTCAGCTTGTGGTAGGTTAAAAACCCTAAAAGAGCGTCTTTCAGCCTCTCTAAAAGATCTAACAGCTGGGAAGGGCGGGTTCCTTCCTCCCACCCCAAGAACTCAGCCGTCTTATACCCGATCTTTGTAAAACTTGGCATGCTTGTACGAACACTGACTATCAGTGCAATTGCGAAGTTTCACCTGAGTCTGACTTACGAATTTGTTATGGCCATTGGAAGATCAATGCCACGTGTTTGGCCTGCATGCGAGCATCAAGCACATCATTGGAAAATGTATTCTTTTTTTTCTGACCTGTCTCTGAAAAATGGCCACTGGGTGAGAATGGTAATGGGTACCTGTCTGTCAAGTTCTCACCGGCTCGGTGTTAAAATGACCACAAGATATTACTGAAAAAACTCCTGAAGACTCAGTATCTATATGAAAAATGCACTGCTGCATGTACAATATTGGGAAAAATGTTAACAGGGCAGATTTTGCCCCTCCTTGTTATTTTTTTTGCGTTAAAATTGGATCACGTTTTATCATATTTGTTGTTCATGAGCTATTTTTAAAGAATCTATTGTTGCTCTACCAGTTTTACCGGCCAGATGTTTCTACTCTCTCATGATAAGTACATGTACATACAGCCATACATGGGATTTTCTTTTCCTTATTTAATTAAGAAAAAAACAAACTTTCAACAAGGTACCTATACAATACTTCCTGCATAAACCTTGAAAAGTTAATCACAAAAGAATTATGTTCAGTTGCACAGAGATCCCTGCTTTTAAAAATACATGTTTGTAAATGTTAATGGTTTCCATGGGGACTGTTAATAACCATTTACACAAGGGTATTCAAGCACTACAAGAGACATTAGCTAACTTAAGACTAATTTCAGTATAATTTGATAAGTATCTTGACAAGCGTAAATTCTTTTTTAACAAATAGTTAAGAAGTACATGTATTACGGAAGTCAGCTGTTCCCCTTCTGTTGGATTTGCAACACTAACTTGATGAAGCCTGAGCACACTGAGAACTGTCACGTTTTCCAGCACTTTCCTGCTTGTCAACTCGCCAGGGCATAATTTTTTTGTCCAGTCAGTACATTGACATGCGAAGCATCACCTAATGGAGATTTCATGCTCGAACAGGTGGATTCTATGGAGTACGCTGTGGGGGGGGGACAGAGAGTTAAGAGGATAAAAGTGGGATGACCTCGCCTGTGCTGAGAGGACCCAGGGAGGGGTTTTCTTTATGGATAGCTTTGGGATGTTTGTGTTGGTAGATCAGTAAATAAGTTGCCACAGACAAAAATCAAACTACATGTACCCATTATAGACAAATCCAGCGAAAAGAATCAGAAGCCTTACTGCAGGGCCATTCCTGTCCGCGTGCAGGTGATACATTCGCGTTACATGTACATTCCTCACCGACCAATAGAGCGTCTTGACTTGCCAAAGTGAACGCTTGCGCTCAAATTTAGACATGCGCATGAGTGCGCTGGCTCTTTGGATTTGTCTGTGGAGCAAATCAGAAAATATAGGCAGTGTGTTGAAAGCACCCATGAAATCAAAGCTTCTTTCTCTCTTCTTTCATTTTCTCAATGTTTGGAGGATAGACAACCGTTTGGAGAGATTTCCCGTCAGAAACTTGATCGCCTTAGAAAAACAGTCATGGAGCCCATTGCCTCTTTGAAAATTTCTGTGTGCAGTCCTTTGCATAAATAGTCATGTATAGTGCTCCGTTGTGTCCAGATTTCTTGGAAATACAAGTAACATCCATGTTTTGACTTCATGGAAATTATTTCCTGAAAATATTCTTACAAAAATGCTTCATACTTACAAAGTACATGTATGGATGTACAGGCACTGGCACGCCTATACAATGTATATTAACCAGCATTTGTACATGTACACATGTATGCCACAGTACATGTGTATGTACATGTACATCATTAATACCCACATGTATACTTGTGGGGCCAACGAAGCATCTGCTTGAAAACGTCTTATCTGTTGCCCTCTCTCCCTGAAAAGGTCAGACCGTGTAAAATAAGATAATGTCTATATACCTTGAGAAATATCTAAAAAAAAAATTCAAAAAACAAAAAACCCCAGAGTAGATTAGGCTTTTAAAAATAATTTCTTTGGTTTTTAATTTTAATATGGTCTTCATGAGAACAACAAGAGCATGTGTAACCCAGAATATTGCGGGATCAAGTTGACAGTGGGATGAATTTTTGTTGAATGTTGATTCAAATTTTGATACTTCTGATTAATTTCAGTCATTGTTACATGTAGCTTGGCTCATTCGGAGAAGGGTTAGGCCACAATAAAATGTTGTGGCGGGCAAGGAGCCCGCCAAAAACTTCCCTGGCTGCTGTGCAGCACAGAACCGCAAGCTGTCTGTGAAGACGACAGGTGATGCGGAATGCAATAGTGCAGAAACCATCTCTCCTCTGATGAGGTGTACACGCCATGCTGTCCCCTGAGCAGGCGCAGAGCGTCTGGTGTGCGCTCTCGATGAGGACGCGAACTAAGCAGCATCTGTCTGTGATACGAATATCAGATGACATAGTGTCGGTGGAGATTGAGAAACGAAATGGATCTGGTTTCATATGCCAACTTTGTAAATGAAATGACAGGGCCGCATAATGAAAATCAGTGAAAAACATCTTGTCATTATCAGATTTTATTACTCACAGTTACCAAGTGGTAAAACAATACATTGCATTTTTCAGAAATTGAAATAAAGATAAAAAGAAAATCAGTTGCAACCTGTATAACCTGAAGAATCAAAATTTAATCCAGACCCCCCATTTAAAAAAAATCAATAGAAATTCAAATTTAATTCTAACCAGTCCCATTTCCTGTGAAATGTACGCGATAAAATTTTTCATAACAGGACAAGAAGGAAACAGAGAAATAGAAGCGAAATCTTCAACGTGATTTCTTCACAATCAGCATCACAGATTAAAAAAATCATTCTCTGACAGGTGAGCACACCTGTTGGAGTTATACCCACTTCAGACATAGCCCTGGGCTTCCAATTCATGAATTCAACCAGTGGACCAGAAGAAAAAAAACAACCTGGAGAATGGTTTAATGTCTGGAGCAATACTGAATGCCCAAGGCCGGATGTTGATGACACCACGATGACACCATTGAGGAAAAAAATCCTCCAGATAATTGTCTGTTGTTGCTGTGTTGTGCCAGTAACTGCTAAAAGCCACAGCTGTGATCCTTGGAGCATTCTGTCTGGGTTTTGTTCTGGGAATTGGTTTCTCAAGGTTTCCTCTGAACTAGGCACTGGTATGGATTGTACCTCCACCTAGACCCTATGATGGGGTTTGGTGATTTGGTTTTTTTTTGGAGGAGAGGCATGTAACATAAGAGGTAAACCCCAGGGGTAGGGATTTTCCTGGGGGTGGGTGGGAGTACAGTTGATTGTTTCTTTCATGGAATTGGGGTAGGGGTAAGGACTTTAACTGGAGAATCAAACAAATTGTGAAGAACTCGAACTGTTGACCAAAGGCGAGACTGGCCATCTTGTCTGGATACAATGACCGCGTTCAAAAGGGGCAAATCATATGGGCTCCGGCTTCAAAAACCAAGATGTCAGGATAGACTTATTTCATGGGATTTGATAAATTTTCAGAATTTTATTCAATTTTTTTTTTGTAAATTGAGCCATATCTCAGTGCAACAGTTCAGTAAGTTAAGCTAAAATACCCGGTCCATTCTTTGGGGGTGGGGCAGGATGGGGTGGGAGGAGAGACTAGTGGCATTGATGATTAATCCCCGCCCCCTTTCAAATTGGCACAAACCAGCACACTAGTCCAAACGTTTCTCAGAAATTTGCACCAACATCAACAATAAATCACCAAACAAATACAGAGGCTGTGGCAATGCAGCTCCCTCATTTTATAACATACAGTTTTGATGAGTAACTCCAGGAAGCAGAAATTTATATCCCTCCCTGCACAACACTGTAATGCACCATAGCTAGGACGCTAGCTCTGCCTAACTCCTCCTGTACATTACCGGTACCCTACTATCAAGAGCAATGTACCTCTCCCCCTCCCCGCCCTCGACACATTTCAGTCTGCTATTCAGACAGATTCCTGGCAGTCAACCATCACAATTGACACCCTGCCTCAGAGGGGGAAAAAATGATTTCATAAGTACAGCGGGAATGTTATTAGGGTTGCATGCTGTCTGTAGGCCCACATGTTTTTGTATCGCTACCGTAAACATGGACCGCATGTTTTGGTGGTGAGGCTTGCTGCAGATAACTGACATTCCAATGTCTTGAGAATCCATCACAAGATCCGCTGGGAACTTGGCTCCCTGATCTTGCAGATGGAGGTGTTTAGCCTATCTCCTCTGCCTAGTGGAATTCCAAGAGCATGACACACAAGCCACTCTTCCAAAACATTGAGATTTTAAAGGGCCTGTGTATCACACTTACTATAATTTCATGTAAGTTGAAACGTGTACATGTGCACAAGGGTACATATATCACCAATGTACAACATACATGTAACTGCCGGTGTATTGTTAAACGTTAGCAGAGCAGTTGTTTTCTTGAAATTACAGAGTAATGGTACATGTAAATGTGTGGCCAAAATCAGGTGAAGTCTTAAATTTTAGTGGCACAGAACTTTATAATGTATAAGTGACCGAGTTTAACAATACATGAACATCTTTGGCGAGTGAAAGGGTTCCTGAGTTTACAGTAACTAAGCTTGTCGGTGGAGTGGTTTTGGTATTAAGAAAAAGCCAAGACAAATGGGTATTCCTGTTACCAACTTCAGTTTACCAACACCGCTGACTTAACCGATGTCCATAGGGAATCTATTTGGAGGAAGTAATTCAGGAAGTATCAGCGGCCAGTGTTTGCACACTTCAGGAAAAGCTTGACATGTGCACGTAGATCTGTGTTCAAGCCTGACTTGGAAAGACCGGGTCTTTGTTTCTTGCTCTTATTTGGGTTATTACAAATTTACTGGTACCAGTATAGCTGTTTGAAGCTTGGTGAATGCGTGATGTTTACATGTTGATTCTATTAAAAGTTGCAGACACTATCTCAGAGGGAAGTTTGCTCATTGTGGACAGTACAAAGACATGTACAGTACACTGTTGGATACTCAAGTTTTGGCTTATTTCACAAAAGTTTGGGATTAAAAAGAAGGGAAAAAAGAATGTCTACATTTAGAGCATCTTCTGGTATGGTTATAGAGGGTTGTATGGCTGCCATCTTGCAGGCCAGTGCTTTTGTTCCACAACCACAGGGCATGCACAAAGGAGGCTTCCCTGTGGAACAAAAAGAATTGCCAAAACAGTGCCATACAAGATGGCTATCATGCAAAGCCTTTATTGTATTTTCCAATGGCTTCTCCCATGTACTTCAGATCACCAGTGTGTTTGATTCTAAAAGTTATAAACCATCTAAATTGTGCTGGTACACAGAAAAATTTTGTCTTTGAAAAGCCACGAGTCTCCTTTTACAGACCCGCAGATTGTCAAGGTGTTTTGTTGTAGCGGTTAGAAAAACAATAGGCCCTACTTCTGCTCTAACAAAGGTCTACAGGGATGTCCTTCGACTTGAATTGAGATCTGCTGCAGGGTGGAAGACAGTTGAATTTGATATACACCTGCACTTAGTGGGCTGTTGGCATCAATTTTATAGCTTCATGAAAGGATTGATGACCCAACTTACAAATAGGGGCCTACATGTACTTGACAGAGGCTCCTGGACCTGGGCCCATTCTCCGGTCAATTTGTTTTCCAAGGTGCCAAAGTGCAGCATCTAAGCATTTGACTAAAATAATATGTGGGAGAAAAACCCCAGGTGTAATAATTCAAATCACTTTTAACCATTAACTTGAACTTGTGGATGGCATAGTCAGATAGTACATGTACGAATGGTCCATTTATGTGAAGCATGGGGGTACACAAGTTGTCCCTTACATCATGTGTCCCAGTAGGGTACCTGGTTTGTAAGTCTATCTCAGCTTGTGAAATTACAATTAGTCACGTCCCTGTTGTGGGTTTGTTCTGTCAGAGTATAGGCCTACCCACCTACATTGTCCATGTAGGGCTCCCATTGTAGTCCACGTGTAAGCCCTCTGTAATCTCTTGGAGAACCATCAGATAAACAGCCCTGACCCAATTTGGGGCCAGACTAATTGCCTTAATGATCACCTGTCACCAGAGTGCAGCAGTTTTCTCACATTACAGGCCAGACAGTTATCATATGAACAAGCTCCAGTGGTATGGAGTTCTCAAGTACAAGAAGTTTGCTGCCACTTTTTGTTATCCCAATAGAAACCAACCACATGGCCCCAGGGATTTCAGTGCTGACCTCGGCTGAGGTCAAGCATCTCACTCTGCACCCATCAACAAAACAAAGTGGTGCTGGTTGGACTACCAGTTGTGCTTGGTCAATGTAAAACTATTAGATGGTGATTCATGACCACTGCAACAGTCAAACTGTTGGAATCCCTGGCAAGTACAGCTTAAATGTAGCGGGGTTTATTGGACTAAAAGTTGAACATTTTGGAGGTCAGTCGTCAAATGATGACAAAATGCCTTCAAATTTGAGGATATTTTCCTTAGGAATTTATGCATTTTATTTGTGAATGGGTGAGGCAAGGTTACGTGGATTGTATGCTGTGCATTAAAATTACCTCACCCAATTGTTTTATTTTTAGTATAGTGAAAATTATGGATTTGTTTGTATTCTAATCTACCCTGATCAATTATGCATGTTTTTTAATTTGCAATTAGAGTATCAGAAAGTGCTTGATCTCCAGTTGAAAATTATTGGTCAAAATCAAACCAGTTATACGAAGGCTGCAGCCTTCAAATCTCCTTTCCTTTTTTAATGTCAAACTTTCTGTGATGAATACTTTTCCTCCTGTGGTTGATGGTCCCTGTTGCAACAGACAAATGAGAAATTAACCAGAGTTTCAAATTTCAACCTGGTGACAATGCATGACCGCCCGTCAATGTTTGGCGGTGCCATGTTGTATCATATAATTGATTGATGCAGCAGGTTTGGAGACAGGTGTAATGGATCCATTGATTGATGTGCGCTATGTGAGCATGGATTACAATTACTCTGCCTCAGCTAGACATCCGCAGCACTGTTGAAGGTGCTGATGAGGCATTATTTTGCTTTTCCTACTTTTATATGCATACTTATTTTAATCCGTCCTAGATGTTTCATCAGTCTGTCTGTATTTCATGTTGCATGTCAGGCAATAAACAACTACTGTAACTGCATTATAGATGTACATGTCGTCGTGCCCAGCAAAAGGTTGTAAGCTCGCTTACGTCCTTTTGCCGGGAAAAGTTTTTTGCAGTAATTATGCTTCCCGGCAAAAGGACGTAAGCATTTACAGCGTGTCCTTCCAGGCGCACCACGATGTTGTTTGCCCATAAATATGCAAATACAGATTGGCATCAAAACAAAAAAGGCACCAAAAGCATCCCCAAATGCCTTTGAAAATAGCCAGACCGAAATTGGAAATAGGTTCAATTGAAACACAAGGGTGCATTTTTAATGGTTGTAAAAAAAAAAAATCACACAGACCCTTTAAAACAAAATCAAGGGAGTGTGCACCTTTAAGATAAGGGAGGCTATTCTAGCTGGTCTATACATTAGGAAGGATTCCCAGTATAACATCTAGGTCTACACTAGGCCAGGATGTGCCAAGGTCACTGGGGCCTCCCAACCTCTTACATTGTACATTCTTTCTCATGTCTGGCCAATGTGAATGTCTTGCTGAATGTGAAATGAACCATCTGGTTATTGGGGGGAAATAAAATATGGGCAAGGCTGGATCAGGCTTGATCGGAATTAGTGAGGCAGCTTGAAATGAATTATGTCGATGTGCACTTGCATGTACTTGTAGTACTCCATCAAAGATGCCAAGACAGAAATATGTCTGAATATTTCAGAAAGGTGTACATGTTGCATGTTTTCTATGCATTGTGATTGTTGCATCAGTACGTTTAACTTAAAGGGTAACAGAAATAGAAAACATTTAGTTCACGTGAAGTACCAGTATTGTAAAAATAATAAAAAGAATATTTATTGTTATTTTAAAATATTTCACGTGAACTAAATGTTGTCTTTTTCTGTTAACTTTTAATGCAGGCATAAGTGAGTGGAGAGCTTATTTTGGCACAAATTTGTAAAATCTTGCACTTTGTCAATTTTCCCTTTAGTGTTTTGTATTAAAGCATTGAGTATTGTTACATTTGCTTTGATAGCAGGACTGTCCGTGGATTTTTTAACAGAATTTTTGTAGTTTGATGTTCCTTCTCCACGTATATTTCCTTGCACTTTGGACTCTTGTTGAGATACATGTAAATATATTGTATACCCTCACACACACGGGGAGAATTTTACCTGATACCCCTCTCAATAAAATCAACATTGGGTAGGAATGTAACTCCCCAACCAATATTGATACATTTAGGCATAGCTATTTTATCTCGCACTGCGCACACGAATCGTGGAGGTTCCTTTATTCTCTATGCATGAACTGTCTACCATGGGAGGTTTTTTTTTTTTTTGACGAAAGGGGACGGGCGGCTTGGCAGTTTTTAATTAGAATCTTTTCTATCCCGCTGACAGACCACATCTTGATCTAGATTGCATTTGATTTTCCATGACGCACTAGCTTCATAAGCATGTTTGTTGGTCGCCGATGAAAATGTCACCCCGATGTTGTGTACAGGAGCATTTCACTGGAAACTTGTCAGAGGGTTTTTTACTTTCATAGATGTGTCTATTTCATTCATTTTCGCTTATTTAAAAAAAAAAAATCTTTATCAGCTAGGGAATAAGTTACCACATGTACTGGGGTACATTCATTTTGTGTAGTGATGTGTACTCGTACATGGACTGGTACATGTGCAGAATGTGACAGTTTGTACCGCTACTTCTAAATGTGGAGAAAGAAAATTGGGCGCTTTGAGGTTTTTGTACTTAGCCAGTCGTGCTTGCATTCAGAGAGGGCAAACAGTGCCCCAGTGTAATGGTCTCATGGATTAGGTTCCTAAAACAAAAATTATCAATAGGTACAGTGTACGTGTACAGAATGAAGGCTCATTATGAACTAACACAGACGAAGATGTCGGAATAGGGTTTGTAGTTCTCATGCAAGGCCTCATGTGGCTAAGGGGGTGCTACACTGAAAGCCACTCGTGGCTCAGTGGGGGCTGACATGTTCTGAGGGGGGAGGGAAGGATTGCAGCACACTGTCACAACAACCGTGGGGGGAGGGGAGGGAAAATTCTCCCCTTTCCTCCCCTGTCTTTGTTAAGTTAAAGCCTGGTTACAGGAAAGGAGAGGACATGCAAAAGTGTAGTCTAAATAGAGACAAGCCACACATGCAGTTAGTTTGACAAATGGTAAAATATGGAGATTCATACATCTTAAACTCTCTGCATACCCTACCTGATCAGACCTCTCAATTGTAGGCCATACCCCTATTTGTGTGGAACACGGTGAATTTCTGAGCAGCACTGGACATCCCGCTGAGTGATTGGATCATACCAGATTATATCAGTTCCCAAATGTCATCTTGCACTGGTAAAGGCACCTGTCATTCTGGGGTCAAAGGTCATGGCCTTGAGACTGAGTCTGGCCGGGCATGGAGGACTGTTGTGTACCCACAAGCGTACCCCTGAGCCATGTGGCGACAAGGCCGACCAGGGCCCTTGTTTGCCTGTGGTGGGCCCATTCTGTCTGATTCCCCATTGTGTGGGTGTAATCTACTTTTGGCTTACCTGTGTGTGTGTCTACTGGGGCGTGTTGCCTTTTCTGTGAGGTTGGTACTTGGTGTTCATTCAAGGAGTGCAAGGCTGCGTCTGGCGTTGGTGCTCGTAGTTGAACAGTTTCATTAGAGTCTGTCCAGCCCAAAGAGCCAATTTTCACTAGATTGGAGTCTTACTGGAATTTTATTGGAAATATGACTCTGATAAGGGTAAGTGCATGATGTTTGGCCATCTGGTCATTTATCAATGCTGGTTGTGGTTACATAAAATATGGCTGTCTTGATACGTGTAGTTGTATGTGTATGCCATTATCACAGCCCTGCCAACGCAGTAAGAATGAAGGTGTCGACTTGGTGTGCTTGCCACGGACATGACATTGGGACTTACAATGTACACATACATGTACCTAGATGTACAGGCTGCAAGTTTCTCTCCAGATGGTGTTTATGTTTTTGGTGGTTCACCAAAGTTCAGGCATGGTATGCCACTGTACATGTACTTCGCATCTGTACATTCTGCATCCTACAAAACTAGAATCACTCTGTCCCTGAAATTTGTGTGTATATTCACTGTACCGTAGTTCTCAGATGACAAGTCAGGCTTGACTTCTGTTGTAATTTCTTTACAAATCATGTACATGCGTACTGCTTTGATATAGAGTGTACATGCTATGATGTGGTAGTAAATATAGGTGTGGCTGTGAATTGATTGATTTGGTTAAAACTTGGAAAAAAGAAATCTGTTGATAATCAAAAGTGGCAGGATTGATGAACATTTCCTTGCTCTGTGGTTAAGTTCAATTCACATGTTAATGCCAGTGAACGTGCAGTATCAAAAGGATCCAGAAGAGACATATTTCCAGGAATTCAGTCGGTAATGTAAAAAAAAAACTAACTGTACAGTTATTGCTAAATTCTTGAATAGAAACCTATAATGTTAATCGTCCTCTTTTTTTTTTTTTTTGCTTTGGTTAAATTTGAGACCCGCTCTAAAAGGTATGTCGCAACAAAAAAAGTCACCTGGATCTCTGGAAACTCCAAAGTGGAAGCTCTCATTTTAGTACACAGCAGAGGGCAATAGCCATTCTGTTCTGGAGAGATGACGTTTTTCATATTAATTAGTTCTGTTGAGTTTACAGGCTTTGAAAACATCGAGTCTAATCCAGTCTTAGGTTTGGAAGACTCATGTTAATTCTCCCTAGCAACGAGAATCTTCCTTTTGAACCTTGTTGCTCATAAAACTGTGAAACACTAGAAATCAAAGATATTATGCTGGACAAAAAAAAAAGAAAAAAAAAAGTGGAATTCCAAAAGAAATTTCTCTCAACTTTGCCACTTCACAGAAATAACGGGTACATGGCGCCACTTATAATCACCTTTTCCCTGAGCGGGTCACATTTGGTAAATATTCGCTCTTGGGGGTAGCGACTGCATACCCTTAAACCACGTTCAGTGTACAAATAACTCAGTGCTGAAATTGTGTGAAGTCTTCGCATCCACTTTTAATCACATTGCGTTCAAGTACATTTTCACGTTTTTTTTCTGTTCAGCAAAAAAAAAATCAAATCTGTTGACAATGTACAGTATGTGCATTGCATAATCACGTGTAGGGTAGGATGAAGACTTCTGTATTCTCTTCTCACTTCTGGAAGTACCCTGTAGGCCTGTTCAGCTTGCAGGTGGACTTCATGCTCCATCAATATTCATAGTCCAGGTATTGTTAATTTAGGTACATGTACACATGTACGTTTACATACATGTAAATCTGTGTTTGTCCCTGCTGTGTGGGTGCAGTATAACCATAGAGCCTTGCTCCATGGGATAACTGGGGTCCTTTCTGTGTTCCTCTCTCCTTTTGCAAGTAAAGTGGTCACTCCCAGGTACATTACAGGACCAGTGAGTGTTTACCTGCCAAAAGGGCACGCTTGCAGTGACTTGGAATGATACCTCTGAAAGCCCCTTCTGGCAAACTTATTTTGTATTATGGCTCCCCTATTTGTATTCATCGGCCCAGTGCTGCACCCCTCAGGGGATTTAGCCTGATTGTCAAGGGGTGCACTTCAGTCCCCCTTGAATGGGTATTACTTGGTGTTGAGGGATTGAAAGCACCCAGTTCTGCCTCAACCCAATTAAAGGAATGGAGAAGCTACATTTTTGTAGTATGTACACATGTACATGTACTGGTATTGTTCTATGTTATTGAATGTGCAGATTCATAAGAATATTGTCTTTAAAAACATTTTGGATGTGTCTCTTTTCATTGTTTCCATTGGAGATTTTATCCTTTTCGTTAGGTATTAATATTATTCTTTGGCAAGCCTTGGCCTCCAGAAAAACTTTCATGTTGCACCGTTGGAAGTATTTTCATTTTTGGGGGTCTGAATGGATAATCCCAACGGCCTTGCTAGGATGAGCAGAATTGAGTTTTTCTGGTATGACACACATTACTTATACAGTTAAAATGTGAAAGCTTTGTACCGGTCGAATGATGTTTCCGCCTTGCGGAGAAGTTCATTATTGTCAGGATCTGGATGTAATCCTGCGTTGGACGTTAATATCCCATTAGCCCATCATGCTCTGCTGCCACTCTTGAGTTGCGGCATTTTGCTCGGGTTGTTTCCACCATTTGATGTGTATTGAATTGTAGTTCACACGAATGGCACATTCTCACATACCAGTGAGCCACACATTCAACTACTGTTGCAACTCTGTCCCGGGCTGGCTGTACTGGAACTTAACACCCATTAGAATAGTGGCCAATTTGTCCTTTTTTAAATAAAGACTATTGTGAATTAAGGCTGAGCTGGCCATGAACTTTACAAACTTGATGTGTCTCAACGATTCCCCAAGGCAGGCTAGACTTGTCAGTGATAACATTCAGTCAGAGCAAGGCAACTGTGGGAAAACCGGTCTGCTTTTGAAGTTGCCCACAGGAAACTTAGCCAGAAGTATCGGTGATTGCAATCGAAGCTCTCCTGAAAAAGTGTGGAATTTGGAAGCGCCGTGGGCAGTGAAAGAATCACAATTCAAATCAGAAATTTTATCAGTTTTTTGTGTGTGTAGGGGAGGGGGTCTTTTGGCTTGACAGCAGATATTTTTAGAGCATGGCCTTCATCATAGCTACATTCAAGAATGTGTCAGCCCTCTTATTTCAACCATCAACTCCCTTCAAATGATGCATTTATTTCTATAGAATGCCAGTTCTTCAGAATGCTGGAAAGGGAGAGTTAGAGCTGATACCTAGTTAGGGTGTCAAGCATGGATAAGCACGATGTAGTTTATACGGCACTGAAGCGTAATCACAGTGTACATCATGGCCATCTTATTGCCTTTAGCTTGTATGTGTGGGGTTGAAAAGTCGTTGACGCCATTTGCATAACGTCCCTGAAAATTCTACTCATATGATTTACTCGTTGAATTGACATGTACATGTACAATGCAATCATGTATAGATCTGGTTCACTCACTTCACTGCCCTTCCGTAGGCGCTGTACAGTGTGTTCCATGCACCATCCTCTCAAATGATTTAGATGTATAAATTGAGTAGATGATGTAAGTTGAATTGCAAGTATAAGTTGCAGGTATTGAAGAATTTGTTTTGCTTGTATTTAAAGAAAAAAGTATAACTTTGTTTTGGTTTACATGTAGGTAACGATGCAGGGTACATGTATAATGATCTCATTAAAATTGCCCAAGACGTACAATTTATTGAGTGTTAGAGTTTCTTTCCAAATTTAGTTGTAACATCACAAAAAGTTTCATGGGAAAAGAGTAGAAATTTTCTTCTAAATTGTCCTTGATTCATGTGTATTATAAAATGTACCATATTCATCGTGCTGTGCATTAATCATCTGCGCTTTGTATCAAGTATAAAAGAACAGGTTTGTCAGGTTTGAATATAAACAAGATACATGTACCTGTGTGTATGACCAGTCACTGCCTCACATTGAAGAATTTCTTGGAAGCATCTTAAAATGACACGTCCAAGTTTTTGAGGCTTTGAAGTGGAAACTGCTGAGGGCAGCCAGACGGAACTGTTGCCTCGAAATGACGCCTTTAACTCCCAAATATGTACACGTATGCACCGGTACATGCTTTAACCCAGTTCCTGGAGCAAGCCAAACACAAATAATAAGTGATCCGAAGGATGACGCCCACACACCAGCACAGCCAGTGAAAAGAGGCAATCAACTTGGGTTTCTGGAGGCCCCGCAAGGATCGGCCTGGCCCACTGTGTCAGGGGGGTTGGGCCCTGCTTCACCCACACATTTTCTCATTCTTGAGTAAATCTGGGCACAACAACATTAATGATTTTGGTCTGCTGTGCTGTGTCATGTCGAAACCTGTAAAATTTCTTATACATGTGTTGCCTATCACGGTGCCGAATTATTGGAACTGAAGCTGAGGTTTTTAAAAGTAAACACGAGCAAATTTTCAAGAAAAGGAGTAATAAATAACTGACCTGTCGAGTAGCAGACGGGTTAAATTTAGACAGTTGGTATACATGTAACTCTGTGATTTGAATATTGGTCACAGTTTACAATTTGTAAATCTGTTATCTGTGAGCAGTGGACAGGCCTGTGGTGCCAATGATATGGACCTCCAATCTTTAACCCCTGACCTGGTTTTATCCCTTTACACCATTTGATCATTTTTGCTGCTTCATTCACACTTCTTGCCTGGTCATTCATTTACAAGGGCATTTCCCTGTCAGTGGTCCAGTGGTTTATCTTCCTTAGCAATTGTCCCCTGATTCTTTGGGAGTGAAATTGAGTGAATGAGACTGACCTCCGGGTAAAGAGTCGTTGACCTTTATACCTACTGTTGAGGTACCAGTTGCTCTTGAAAAGCTCCTTTGAAATAACACAGTGAGAGATTTTGCCTTGTGTGAAATAGAAAATGTTTTGACTATCCTCAATAGTCAAAAGAATTAGAAGCACTCTTAGGTTTTGTCCTTGCTCTATGGTCTATGTGCTTACAGAGCATGGCAGAGTGTGACTTGTACTTGCATGCAAGTAGCTAGGGGTACATGTGCATGGACACAGACAGGTTGGCTTTGTTTTGATGTAATGGACCAGCATAGGAGTACATGTACATATCTCTGGGTGGTGGCTTGAATTTAAGAGTAATTTGATAGTTCAGGAACAGGTCATTGGTCAAAGGCAAGGATGAATTTGGAATTCTTGATGACAAATTGACCTGCATTTAGTTGGGAAGTACCGGCACTTTAAGAATATCATACATTGCATTCATCATGTGTACATTGTATATGTGTACATGTACCATGTATTCAGACAGATACATGTACATGTTATTGGATATTTGGCCGGATTGTTGTTATAATACAGGCTTTTCACGGTAGTGCGCCTCCAAGAGTTTGCAATGCGTTGGCCAATCAAAGTGCGCGAAATTTGTCGACCCAATGTGCGTTTGAAAAGGGTCGACAAATTTCGAGGGTTGTGATGGGCCAACGTGTTGCAAAGTCTTGGAGGCGCACTATTGTGAATCGCCCATATTGTCATGTATAATTATGAATTGTTGGTAGTTCTGGAAGTCTTGGATAGAAACTACACGGTACGGTACACATGTAGTTAGTGTGGAAAATGGTTGAAACATGACTGTACTACATGTACATGTAGGCTCCTGATAATGTGGATTAACAAATGTCCCTTACAGTCACGGAAGGAATACCAATAATTGCCAACTTGGTTTTCTCCCTGTGTGATTTTCTAGACCTTGGCATCTGTTCCACCTGGCACCTTGCTGTTGACAAAACCTTATTTGCAGTCATGGAGAAGTTATCAAGTTGTGTCCCACAGAGGACTAAATGAACCAAGAACAGTTTGTGTGTGACATTGTGAGTGAAGTCGCTGTGTTGTTGAGCCCCTGTGGCCCTGGCTTGTCCTCAGCCAAGGTCACTGTAGTGAATGAACAGCTCAGCATGCAAGTTAGTCACATGTACATGTAGGTCATTGCAGTGGAGTGGGTACAGTGAACAATTGCAGCCTGGCCCACCGTGGTTATGTTACTCATTACATGCATTCCAGAAATGGTGCAGTTGTTTAGACAAGATGCCCTCAAAAGAAATCTCTGATGAGCATGCAGATTTGGTAATTAATGCTCAAGATGTGGGCACCTTGAACTTCTGTCTTTTACCAGTTTCCAGCTTTGCAAACCCTTCTGGCTGAAGAGGAAGAGGGTGCTGTGGGTGGCATAACACCACAGCAGTTTGGATTTAGGGCTAGACTTTACTTGTAAAAGCACAGGTCCCGCAAAAAACCCCTACATGTTACTTTTTAGGACAAGTAGACATGATGAATGCACATTGTGCTGTAACCCAG
>NW_019091355.1:4700624-4770715 GCF_001949145.1 Acanthaster planci | reverse complement strand
TATATTTGATACCTGTTAATTCCCGCAAATGTGCAGTGTTCTTAATAACGCAGTGGAATATTCATGTTGGAGACTTCCAATATCACACATTTATGTGTACAGATCCTTTACCCCCTAACAGTCCTCAATCCTCCAATTTCGATACAATTTTTACGCTCACCTGAGTGGGGTTAATGTTAAATACATAGACCCCGACATGTGCTTTAAGGGCAGAAACCATGCTCTTTATTGTGGTCCATTTTCTTGAAATTGTGCAAGGCCTTGTAAGAGACTGTGTACTAAGCTCAGGATGCCAGCAAAGTTGATAAGCAAACTTTTTTGTGTATGTGGATATGAAACATTAAGTGCCAAGAAGTATGTACTTATACGTGCATCTACATATATGGACTTGCAAAATGGAAGTGTCAAGATGTGGGTAAGTGTGGAAGGATTTGCACTGCATTTATGAATTTGGATAGGTATATTGTGGTAAAGTCAGGTGTACTAGTGCTGTACGTTTGAAGAAGTGCCAGTATTTGTTGACACGAAAGATCTGGCACATTGTATGCATGTTAAGAAATGCTTCTTAATCACAAATTTTGTTTGCTGTCTGCCTGCAGAACGGATTGAACGCCCTTCACCTCAGCTCCAAAGAGGGCCATCTGAACATCGTCAAGGAGCTGTTGAAGAGAGGCGCCAATGTGGATGCTGCCACTAAGGTACAAAAGTGTTGAACTTTTCTTGGCCGCCTTGTCTGCCGAGCTAGGAATTTTAGCCAGCATTGGATGTGAGAAATGGATCGCACCATTTTCCCTCCAGTTGCTTGGGCATAAGCATTTGAGAGTTTTGAAAAGATATACCAAAATTAGACCCGTCTTGCATAAAGCCTTGGGCCCAGCAGGTATTTAAAATTTGAGTTTTATAAATTTACAAGTACCGGAAGCTCTTGTTCCTTTTGAAATGCGTGTTCTGAAGGAGATAAAGTGTTAGCTGCTATGACTGCACATAACCTTTGTAATTGATACGAAAAAGATTAGAATCAGATTTTTTGGAAGTTGATTGGAATTACGCATAGGTTTATACAGAATGCTGTTTGCTGCAAGCTGGCATTGCATTGAATTTGATCAGTATGTGAGAAGGATTCATCCTCACCTGCATCTTAATGTCATCAAGATTCCTTGCCAGCGATTGACGTAATTTTGGTTGAAAGTGAAAACGCAGTCTGTTTCAGTTTAAATTGCATCAACAGATATCTGAGAACTATCCCAATTACTGTGGTTTAGAATGTCGCTTTGAGCCGCTTAGAATTGCTCACATTGCATCCAAGACATTGCATGTGCGTGTACGTGAATGCAGACTCGCCAAAAGCTGCCTGCCAACTGTCAGTCACATCTTTGGAACGTGTCCAATTTGCGCCGTACGAGCATTCCTTTGCAATGCCGTGAATGAATTACCGTTGTCAACTGAAGAAGCAAGTGAAGTAAGTGACCTTGAACTGGCAGGACTTGTACATGGAGGAAAAAAAACCAACACAGCACATTGCTGGTTGAGTTCAGTGCTCGTTGAGATTGATGTACACTTGTCCTTAATGGGCATGAGAGAACCACTGTCGTCATCCGTAAGGGTCATGTCCTCTCTATGGGCCATTGAAGTGTTGGTTCCATATAAAAAAGGGCTACAGTATACATGTATTAAGGTCCTGAGAAACTCACCATGAAAGAGTAGAAGTTGGCATTTCACAATCCTTTGCTGGCAGCATGATCAATCAAGCACTTTGTGTTCAGGTGATGAAAGATGGCAGGTGAAGAATATGCAGCAATTGTATCGTGGGATGAAAGTAATTTTTCAATCTTTTTCCTCCCCCGTTTTTTCCCTGTGTCCCTTCAGAAAGGAAACACTGCCCTTCACATTGCGTCATTGGCTGGCCAGCAGCCCATTGTGGAAGCCTTGGTGGAGCACGGCGCCAATGTCAACGTACAGTCACAGGTTGGTTTAGCTCATTTACTTTGCTGCTGTACATGTACATGTAGGTTCATCATGTATGCCATTTACAACAGTTTGCGTGAGTGCCCCCTCACTGGCGAAAAAGAGAAAGGCCGGGCCGACATGTTTTGATGCCGCTGTAACCATGCACATGATTTGCGCATTCAGATGAATTGACTTGTGCTTTCCGTGTGCTCCATGTGTGTCTCAACTAGTGCGCAAGTGCATAGCCCGTTGGGTTTCTCCCTCACCCCACTCCCCATTCTTCCCATGGAGCTGCTACTCAAATCGAAACGTGCATGGACGTGCACAGCCAACACGACATTATGCACCCAAAAATGCTGTACTGGTGAATGGCTGCTTTATGAAATGTTTAAATGAATTAATACCTGGATTTCCACAGATAACATTTTAAGATGAAAAGTAAACCTAAGAAAACCTTGCAGTGGCCCATTCTGTCATCTTCACAAACAGGATTTGACTGAAAGTTAATGGCTTAAAGAGAAATGCATAAAAATTCAAATGCAGAATCCTACTCTCGTAGACTTCCAGCGGTCATTTGCATATTTTATATAAAAAATTAAGCCCTGGAAAAAGAAAATGCGGTGTACATATCCGAACCATATTTTGCCACTCTTAGATTCGTAAAGACCAGCCAAGACGCCACGGTGTACAGGTGAGTTATTGGGAGATGTTCACCAACTAGCAATGAGCCAATGGGAAGCCATGTTTCATTTCCATTCTGATCATGCTCACAAAGCAGCCGATCACGCCGCCTGTCTGAAGACATCATTAGAGCGTGCCTTTATTGTTTCTCTATTAAAGTTTTAAGTATTTATAAAAGAAAAAAAAAGTGAAGACGAGCACTAATCACATTTTTGATTTTGCTGCGTATTACCGTAATACAGCTTTTTTAAGGTAGATTTCCTACGGTAGAATGCAGGAGTTTCTCTTAGTGAAGTTACCTCTCACTACAGTATTCCTTTTTTACTTATTGATATCAACCTTTTTAGTTTTCAGCAACTTTTTGCCACCGTTTCATGAACTCACCCCATACGCATCACAATCATAGTTACACCCTCTTTTCGCAGATCTCATTTATAGTTACACCCACATTTTGCAAATTTCCGGCCTCATATTTATGCAGACATACCTGTAGGCAGGCTGTTACAGCGCTTAGTTGACGACAATTTGGCCAGAAGTGACAGTGGGAGCTGGTCATGGGAAAAATGGGAAAAAGTGTTACGGGGAAGAAATACGCACATGTATGATGTCGGTTTTTGCTATGTTGGTATGTGGGTCAATTCTAATGAAACTAATATTGGAAGTGGAAGTGGTTGGCAGGAAGCCTAATGGAATAACAATCTTTTATGTGTTTGTATTTTTTACGTACATCCACATTTGTACATTTCCATAGATGTCAAACAACACAATGCTTACATGCCATGTCAGATCCTATAGTTTCATGGGATCGCCAGTTTAGTTGCATGTTACCTACATGGATACATGTATAACTTGCCACAGTGTTCGCTCCCAGAAAATTGTCACATCTCAGATTATCCATCCCTCTTCACACTGTATTTTTTTCTCATCAAAATACTCATGGCATCAGCAGGAGTTTACTCGCAAAACAAATCTCTGTCTCGATAAACTTCATTGAAAAACATGTCGGGACTAGTCAAAACTATTTGTTGCGGACACGGCAAAGTTGAAGATAGCAAACAACAAAGCAGTTGGTTGCAAATCAACTTGGCAGTTGGTTGCAAATCATCTGAGCAGTGTGTTGCACATCAACTATCAGCAGTTTCTTTCAAATCAATTATAAGCTGTCAGTTGCAAATCATTGTGGCAGTTGTTGCAAATCAACTGAGTGGTTGGTTGCAAAGGAGCTGAGCTGCTGGTTGCCAATCAACAAAGCAGTTGGTTGCAAATCATTACATCATATACTGTAGTTGGTTGAAATCAACCAAATGATCTGTTGCATATCCACCACGTACGGTAGTCAAGAGTATGATCAGTCTGCATCGTCTTGAGTCTTGCGACGTGCCCTACTTCTAAAAAGGTTGTTAATTCATGATTTTTCCTTTGAACCTTTGCCTTACAGAGCGGCTTCACACCATTGTACATGGCGGCCCAGGAAAACCACGGCGAAGTGGTCAAGTACCTTCTAGCCCACAATGCCAACCAGAACCTGGCTACGGAGGTAAGACTTTCAATGATTGGCTAGCCTTTTTCCAGCCACTGTGACGTTTCTCTACAGATATGCTAATATTTGCCGTCATCCAAATTGAAAGAAGTAACTGCAAGTCACACTTCATGAAGAGGAAACAAGGGAAGGGGGAAAAAACAATGATTTTGTTTTTAGAGTGAAAGCCTCTTGATACATGTGGTTGGACAAAATTCTCAATGGAATCCAGATGGATTATCTGTGGAACATTATTTCATACTGCTTGCAAGACCCGAACAGGGCTAACTGGAATGAACCTCTGAGACTGACCCGATAAGATAAGACCTTGCACTAACCTGATAAGATTTTTTTCCACTGCCAAAATAATGTTGATGGACAGTATTTAAAGCTCCTCAATCCATAGTCAGGTGATAGCTTCTGGTCTTTTTCAAGCCACACTATTGCAATCCAGTTTTAGTTTAATCCCAAACTTCATGATACTTTTGACTGATAATATATCCATATTATCAGTCAAAAGTATCACAATGTTGCAGGTCAACTTGAGGGAAGTCTAACATTTCCATAACCAGTCATGTGACTGAGTATTACCACAGATACGATAGAGCTTGACCCAGCTACTAAACCAGGGAAATCTGCATTTACTCTTGACATGTCTTGTTTTTTTGTCACTCATGGCCATAGAGCAAGAGCAACGAAGTGGTTCAATTTTTTTTATCAATTTTATTAAAATTATTAGATCATCACAGGCAGACTGCTACAATGAAAGATGGTCAATCATACAGTCTCTATGATCCAAAAAACTTTTGTGCAGTGGATGATATTAGAGAAAAGTCAGGTGAAATGAGGACATTCCTGTTCAAACACTTTAGCAAAAGGTTCAATTAAACTGGACACAGGAATGTAAGGAATTATCAGCGTTGACTTGATGGCAGTCTCAAGATGGGGATTACACATCGTCATGGCATTGCACAAAACAGTTCACTGTAAAGTTTGTTTGCCGTACAGCGATTTGTACCCCTCCGTTCCCTCTTTCACTTTTTAACGTTTTCATTTCTCTCACGCACGCATGCTTGGAATTTGCCTTGGGCTTTTTGCCAACTGAATTTTACGTCCCCATCGACTCCTCCCTCAACCTCACTCTCCCCATTAATGGTGTGAAAAAACCTCCTCCCCTACTACCCTCGCTCCGACTTACCTTTCCCAGGGCGGATTTTTGCCGCTCGAGGTGGCTACCCAGCAGGGCCATTATAAAATCGTGGAAACGCTTTTGCAACACCAATCACGGCCCAAGTACCCTCCCAAGCAGGAGGTGAGAACGTGAGCCAAAACTTGTATTTTCTTTGCCTTGGTACGAGTGGTTGTGAAAGATTGTCGTTGAAATAAACACACCATCATCACCACCACAGCTGTAGTGTACTCTCTCTCTCTATACCTCTTTCTGTCTGGATAAATGTTCACCAATGTATCATGTGTATGTTCTTCCTTGTTGTACTAATGATAAACAATGAAAGACATACCCTCCTTTACCCAGTATTGTCGAGATGCAAGTTTAGTCCACCCAACTGTGTGTTGCGTACATGTTCATGTAGCACTGCAGGTCATTGTCTGGTCACCATGTTTGTTCGGCTCATCATGGGCTCTTTCATGTGATCCCACGACAGTCGTTTCTTCCTGCATCACGTAGAGAGATTTTTAGGGTTAGGACTAGGAGGCTGGGGATGGGCTTGCTCATGGACGAATATAGATCTCAATTTGGGGTGCGTGAACAGACTTACCGGTAGGTTGCTGGCGACCTTGCAGTTTGTTGTGCACGCAGAATCTTCGCCTGGGGAAGGGATTACAGACGAGGCAGGATGTGGTTGGATTTTAGGGTGCTGGGGGTGAAGATTCTATTAACTTTGGACCTCATGGAGTGCAGAATCTGATAAGGTGGGGTATAGATGTAGATGTTTGATGACGGGGGGGGGAGAGAGGGTAGGGGGATGTAATTTGGTAACTGTTTGGTTGTTTTGATGGGTTCTCTGTCAGATTAATAGGGGATCTTAAAGTACATGTACAGTAGATGCGCAATATCCCTGGGGAATAATTGAACAAAAAATCAGGAGAATTTTCACTATTGCTGTGTGGAATATATACTGCAAAGTGAAGATTGGGGAATACTGTGTGAAGGTACTTGTACAAATTGCACTTCATTTTTGAGTTCCAGTCCTAGATTTGCCCTTGGAAGGGAGGGGGCTTCCGGTCACATACCCAGCCATCTCAAGAGTTTTCTTCTCTAACATTAGCATTTGTGGCATGTTTGGCAATGTTTCTTACCTGCACGCCAGTAGTTGACTTCCTGGACTCAGTGATAGTTTTTAACTGCATGAGGGGAGATGTGGCCTTATTACATTGTACATGTAGATTAGACAGAGTTCATACTTGGCACTATCATGTTGTTTGAAGTGGTTTGTTCTTAACACTAGACTCACAATTAACAGTATGAATGACAGAATGCTGTGCTCTCTGGCACTCACGCAGTCTTCCCGTCACAGTGCACTTTAGCTTTTAGTTTTTTTTTTTAATTTTTCTTCTTTCATTTTGGCCTTTGCTCTGTTTACTGACTTGGGGCGCACACTTTTTATGGTTTGTACAGTACTGGCATATTTTAGAACGTGATACCACAAATTTTCTCTCTTTTTTTTGGTGCTGCATTTTGTCTGAGCAGGTTCACAACTTCCCTGTAGATTTAGCATATTAGATGGCCGATCTTGCACCTTGAAACAAAAATCTCACAGTTTAGCACGTGCTTGTATTAAATCCACTTCAACATGTGTACGTGTACGTACATATAGCAGTATGCATCGTGTCATACAACAAAGCTCTTGCATATTTTAATTTGACACAGTTCTTAAATGCCTTTTAAAAAGTCATTTTGGGCTGAAAGAACGTGTGCAGTATCATTACCCCGGCTATTTTGAAATTGAAGTCAAACTAGGGGTAGTTTTCCCCCACCTTGTTTGTTCCGTTAGTTGTGTTTGTCAAATTTTTAGGGTCCCATTTTCGTGTTGTGAAGCCTGAGGCCGAGGGTGAATCATGAAGTTGTGAGCCATGAAGTTGTGTTATGAGTCATTAAGGTTGAAACCTAATGCGGGCTGTCAGATTTACATCAAAAAGCTGTGTGTAAGTTTTTCTGGGCTTTAATTACTGTTCATACAACCTCCATAAAATTACCTAATTTGCCATTAGACAATTATTTAAATTTTTTCGAAGAAAAGGTTAATTGATTATTTCTTCTGCAGTGTCCTTTGACACATCAACACTGCACCGTACATGTAGTTCAGTGATGGTCTGGTTTTTTCCACCGTTTTGTGTACGTCTTGTATCGTCTGTCTTTTCAAACTTCTAAGTGAATTTGTGTCAAGTAATTTGCCGTTAGCATTTCAGTACAAGGAAGATTTGAAGACGCACATGAATCTTCATACCTGTATGAGAAAACAAGGAAAAAATTAGTTATTCGAGAGAAATACATGTGTTGTTGAAAAGTGTTTAGTTTGGAAGGTTCATCTGCAAGTGAGTACATGTGCATTACTTTTTTTTTCACTGAATGTTTCGCTGTATGAGAAAGATGTGCCAAATTTTCACCCAACTTTGAGGAAAGAATATCACATTCATTTTATTAAATGAGGGTTGGAAAAAATTAACCAGATTACTTGATTTCCTTACAAATTTTTTGCTGAATCCTTTCTTTTAGAAGTAAATCAATCCCGAAAACAAAATCTGTTCTTCCCGACTGTTGCAAAACGAATGTGATTTCATAACCGAAGAAAGTGTGAACTTTTGGTACACTGTTATCACCGACAAAAAATGCTTGAGGTGCCTGAAGTGTTAGTTGCAAAAGCGTTTCCACAAGCAGGTAACGACCCCATGAGGTGAATGTCAAATTTCTATATCTCTGTTTCCGTTACACGACATGTACTACACAACAGAAAGTACTTTCGAATGGAAAGGGAGTTTGCTTTTATTTGACCTTGAGTGTTTCTGTTCAGAATTTTGGTTTTGTTTTGTTTTTCGTGGTCAAGGTTTGGGTTTTTTTTAGTTTATTTGTGGCAGTCATCTCGCCTCGAGCATATCTCCTTTCCTTGTCAATCATTAGACGACCTTGAAAAGTTATCATATGTTCTTGCTTGTTATAGTGGGACCACGTAGCTTCCAAAGACCTTGATTTTTAAATATGAGGAAGAAATTGATTTTTTAAAAATGCAAATATGTATTAGGGAGTGACAAGTCCTTGCCTCGAGCTGAATGGCTCATCAGACCAGATCTTATTATCAACTTCCTCAGCAAGAAACAACTTAAAATGCTTCTCTTCCTTTTCGATGGCACACTGAAGTCTGTTGCAGTTTCCTCATCAGCTGATGCCAGTATCCATTTACATGTACACGTATACTCTAGGGCATAGAGAGGCAAATAGGGTAAAATGGCTTGCCCAAGGACACATCATGCATACATGTGCATGTTCCTAGCCCCAGGTGGATTTGAACCCTTGGCTAAAAGTTACAAACCCCTCCTCTAACCATCAGTCTCCTTTGAAACTAGGAAACATGATACTAATTAGAGAATATTCATGGATTTTAACCCTAAAGAGGGGAACTAGACATCTTTTCAGATATCACCACATTGTATTTTGTTCAGGAGCGGAGCTTTTAGGAGTTTTAAAGTAACTCTTTGCAGTCATTTTGACATCAATTTTGTGAAAATCAAATGTACTGTTCTCACGTACATGTACAGGTAGCGTGAATGTTTTTTGAGACAGGTCAGCCAAAAAAGTCCATTTATATTCTTCCACTGTGTTGCTCATTATACGCAGGCTGTTGGGCATGTAGCCTTGAACTTCAAATGATCTTAGCAACAAAACTGTTTGTCTGATTGAGTTCAAGCTTCACATTTGTAATCATAAGGGTTAATGAAAGTCTAGTCCTTTATGCAAAGAAACTTTCAAAACCTTTGCAATTAGACAACTTTTACGAAGCAGTAATTTTCTGAGGTGAGCCCAAATAATTGCAACATCCTCCATCCTCTTCTGCTGGACAGGACGTTACGCGATACGGTGTATTACTGTACATGTGCACGTAAATTGCGCAAGGTGGTGTGTGCAGTGAGTGCATCATTCTCAGACGGTCCTCTTGAAAGGATTCTGCCAGCCTAAGCTCAGCTACTGGCCCAGTTACTGGTTCAAATTTTCAGTTAACAGCGTTGCATATTTCTGATTGGGCTATAGGATTTGTCAGGTTGATTTTGGATGTCGAAACCGGGAATTTATTTTTTGGCATTTTCTCATGTCCATTTGAACAATGAAAATGTTCAGTGGAAGAGACGTCAGTTTAAGCAATAAATGAAAAACAGTTCACTGCTGCATATACTGGAATTGCTTTCACATATATTGGTGAAAAAAAAACAACAAAATGATACTTGAAGATAGGATTGTAATTTTTGAGAATCAGCTTTTGAGTTGATCTTTAAATTGTGAAAGGTCATTGGGATCTTACTACTTTCTACGTAATTTTCTTCTTTGAAAAAAAAAATCAATTTTCCCTGTTGGTTTCTACTAATTTGAATATGCCAGTACTGTCCTCACCACATGTGTGACTGCATGGTTTATTTTTTTGTGCTGTGTTCAACATTTGTGTTTTATTTCTTATAATATAAAGTGTAGAATGAGTGAACTGATTACTAGTGATTAAGTTTCATATGAAATTGATTCTCAGTTCTGATGTGTGAAATCTAAAACCCCTTAAAAATATGTTTAATTCAATGTTGTCATGCTTCCAT
This sequence comes from Acanthaster planci, assembly GCF_001949145.1. Next base: position 4,760,754 of record NW_019091355.1, on the reverse strand, counting down.
TGTCTTTATATGCTGTGAATTTGTGTTTTTTAGGCCATCGAAATTTTATGAGTCTTTCATGTGTGGTATTATTTTGTTTATTTCCTGTTTGGACATGCAGTTGGGGCAAAAAGTTTACATACGCCTGGTGGAACAAAACTAGTTTTCCTCAAATTTCACAACTTCACTCATTCCTACCAACTTTTCTTTTCATGAGGACAGACAAAATGGGTCTGTACTTAATGTACATGGTTTATGCCTCAAATAAAAACACCCAGAGACATGATTCATACATGTACTGTATTCTTGTGTACAAAAAGTCAATATTTTACGTACTCCAACCTGAATATTTAGTGTCTTTTTCTGTATTTTTGTCACATCTCATAGTCACAGTGGACCACTTTCTGAAGTGTTTTAAAAGATAATAAGGGGGTAGATGTAAATGTTCACAAAATAATTTTTCCAGAAATATTAATATTTTGAACCATAATAAATGTCTCTGAGTATTTTCAATTGAAGTACACACCATGAACATTAAGTTGAGGTACTATTGGTCTGACCTCCTAAAAAGAATTGGCAAAACTATTAGAATTGCAAAAAATTGAGGAAAACTGTTTTTTTCTACCAAGTGTATGTAAACCTTTTGGCCCAGCTTTACATGTAATGCACATGTATCATATCAAATGTAGAAATCCTAGTTATAATGCCTTTATGACCAAACAGGATGGTTATGATCTAATTTTTAAGTTCTAATTTTTATTTTTTTATGGCATGGGTGTTTTTCTATCAGGATGGCTACACACCCCTCGCTGTGGCCTTGCAACAAGGACATGACAAAGTCGTCGCCGTCTTGCTGGAGAATGACCGTGCGGGGAAGACCCGACTGCCCGCCCTGCACATCTGCTCACGACGCGACGACACAAAGGCCGCCCTGCTCCTGCTGCAGAGCGGCCACAACCCAGACATCACATCAAAGGTAGGGGCCAGCTTGTGTCCGAGATTGGGCCTTGGCGCCACAAAGCTGAACTGAATCATTTGGGCACTTGAGGAATATTGTTCAACCACACAATCTTGTCAAAATGTGAATAGGAGTGGTGGTAGAAGAACTGGGTTTGCGATAGCACCATGCGAAATATATTGCTTTTGTGAGCATGTGTGGTTCTGAAGGCAGTCTCCTGATGATGGACAGAGCATACCGTCTGAAACGTGGCGTACCCTCTGGTACTTTTCAGAATCGCACATATTCACAATAGAAACACTTTGCCTGGTGCTACCGCAAACTCATTACTTGACTTGCCCCCTTCACTGTGCAAAACTTCAAATGGCAGGAGTGGTACATGTTAAGTTGTTTGGAGCTTTGCTGGTGGAGTTGTAAACAAGGGAATTAGGCTTGTAGGGAACACCGTAGAAATATCTCTTGTGAGGAAGTGTTGGCTCTGAAAAGAGCTGGTTAATGGAGAGGGTCCCAATGCTTTGAACAGCGCCCTCTGTTTGTCCTATGAAGTACATAGTTGGCTTCACTTGCCGAGGGGGTCTTACTGCATGTCTCCACCTCTCTCTGTCCACGTATATCATATGAAGGAATAGAGATTGAGTCGTCCGCATCATTTCCAGTTATTCAATTGCTCCACTCCGTGAGCATATGATTCTCCGTGGACAGTACGTGTATCTCTATTCTTTTCCAGCATTCTGATACTTGAAAAGATTGTCAGTAGGTTCGTCTTTGGTAGGGGACAGTACATACCAGTAGTTCTGCCATTCACTTGCCAATTAGATTATTTGGACCTTGATTGACAAGTGTTGTTTGTGATCTGCTGAGCCTCATTCTTCTCAGCAAGTTTAGAAGGAGGAGAGCCCTTGAAAGAGCTTGATCACTCCATTCGATCAATTGAAGCAAGGTTTGTTGGCGCCCTTGCCATTTAGAAAACTGATCCAGCCTTGCCATAAACTGTACACATAGTGCCCAACAGGAGAACATGACAGGGATGACGGGCCATTGTGTCTTGGAGTTTGGTGAAGTTTTTCATTTACATATTTGAATGAATGAATATGTAAACAAAGCAAAATAAAAACCTACCAGTAAGGACAAAACAAAATGGCCCCCCTCCAAAAAAGAGTGCAGTTTTTGAAGCATCAAAGCCCTATACATGTCTGTAAACCACTTCAAATGCTGAATTGGAAATCATAGACATGAAATTGTAAGTATTACGAGAAGAATCCAGTCACTATTGCTTTCCATTGGAGCACAGACTGTGCCATTGGTTTTCAGGAGAGTGGAAGATTTGAGCGATTCTGGACGGTTTCTTATGGCAGTACCTATAGAGTTATGGTTGATTTATGGCTGTGTCTTAATCTTGTGTCTAGAATTAACTTTGTGGCTTGGCCAGTTGTAAATGAGTGCGCACATACCAACAACTGACATAGCCGTAGCCCCAAATGACAATTGTCAGATGTATCGCCTGACAGCTCAAAGTCTAAACCTATTATGGGCTTTTTTGACAGAGTGGCTTCACGCCCCTGCACATCGCGGCCCACTATGGCCATGTCAACGTGGCCACTCTGCTCCTCCAGCGCGGGGCATCGGTGGACCACGCCGCCAGGAATAACATCACCCCCCTGCACGTGGCTGCCAAGTGGGGCCGAGTCAACATGGTCAACACGCTGCTGGACCGAGGAGCCAGGATTGACGCCAAGACTAGAGTGAGTTTGTCATCACCGAAGGGCTTGGAAAGTGGTCTGAATCTGGCATTTGAAATAATCAGTTGAAAAAATAGTTGTCCTTGTCCAAAAAATTCCGTCAGAAATGACACACCGTTTGTGATACACAGCAGACCCAAACTTTTCACAAGCATTTTGTTTGCAAAAATGTAGTTCCTGGGTCAGACTGTAAACAATCCCCTTGCTCAGAAAAACACTCCAAAAAGTGGAAAAATGTTCTCAATTTCTTTCCATCTCTCTGGTACAAAAACAAAGATGACAAGTTTGACGTACATCGGGCAACATTTATGGTGATGTTTTTCGCTACTGGGAATTTGCTGCCCATATGTTTGCCTTGACTTCTCAGATTTGCATTTACGTTTGGCTTCGCGCAAAGTGTGGATTGACCTTGAAAATTGGATGCTCCAAACAAAAATACTATTATCCTAGTCTCTTCAGACCCAACACAGGTGTAATTGATCCATTTTGGTGAAAAATTGAGAAATCAACCAATTCCGTGGATTTCACTTCAGGATGGGCTGACACCGCTCCACTGTTCAGCCCGTAGCGGACATGACCAATGTGTGGATCAACTCCTGGAGAGAGGAGCTCCCATCTCTGCCAAGACAAAGGTATGAGTTGTCGACTTGTCGATCAGCTTTCAAAAAATGTGGATTTGGAACCATGGTTCAGGGTTTGGAAGAAAAAGAAATATAATGAATCGGATTGATCTATTTTTTAGAATGGTCTAGCACCCCTGCACATGGCAGCCCAAGGTGATCACGTGGACAGTGCCCGTCTTCTGCTGTACCACAAGGCTCCCGTGGATGACGTGACCGTGGACTACCTGACCCCACTGCATGTGGCCGCTCACTGTGGTCACCACCGTGTGGCCAAACTGCTGCTTGACAGGAAGGCTAACCCCAGCGCCAGAGCTCTGGTAATTATTTCTTAGATGTTGAAATGTTGGACCTTTGAAGTTAAGGTGAACGATTTTGGTTGAGAGGTTCAGAACTGCTGTTTTTAAGTCACACTTTCTGCTATACTTTTAGAATTGAGCAGTTTGTCGGTTAACTCCTAGCTCTTCCACATGTCTGAATCAGCTTCCGTAAATTGGACTAATTCATGGCTTTGTCCTAAATGCTTCATTTGGGCTGGTAGTAAGGCAGCCAAATCACTTCCAATAGAAGAATGGATTTCTGCCAGCCATTGGCAACAGCCGCCTTCAGTTTTAGCTGCCTTCAGTGCCTTGTTGTAGAAATTGGCAAGTAGCACGTAACTTTTTGTGAAAAGAGAAGAATCTGGATTGGAATTAATGCTGTCAGCATCTGCAGTGAACTACTTTTACCCGACGTTTGTCTCCTTCAGAACGGATTCACTCCCCTTCACATTGCCTGCAAGAAGAACCGCGTCAAAGTGATAGAGCTTCTACTGAAGTATGGAGCATCCATCCATGCCACCACCGAGGTGAGATCCACTTGCTGGTTACCTCAGACAAATGATCGCTTTGATATTGCGATTAGGAAAAGAGATAAGCCCTCCTGTCACTCTGTTGTTTTCAAGTACTCGTTGACAAGAATGATCACCGAAAATTACCGAAAACGGTCCGTGTTCCACAGGTTGAGTTCTCTTGACTTCAGCATGAGTGCCAGCAAAGTAAAAAGGCACACATTTTGGGGGCTGCAGTGCAAACGCTGATTTATAAAAATGTGTTAGGGAGGCTTAAGAGTAAGGCCCCCTAAGTGAGCACAATTTGAGTATTTTACCACAGAATTTCTCATCAAAGGGCAAAGAAGGTTCCATTGTACACACTTGCACATTTTCCTCAGCACCAACTTTTGTACAATCCGCACAGCGTACTTTTCCTTGGACGGGAGCTGACCAGAAAGCTGGTCAGTAGTAGGCTGTCATTCCAGCCAGTGATAAAGTCTTTTGAGACTTGCTGCCAAGTATGTAGCGTTTGATTTTTGTCCTCTGACCTGGTAATATTCTCGTGCTCTCTAGTCTGGACTGACTCCGCTCCATGTCGCATCCTTCATGGGTAACATCAACATTGTGGGCTACCTGATCAACCATGGTGCCAGTGTGGATGAAACCAACGTGGTATGTTTTCATGTGAAATCTCTTCATTCGTTTTTTTCAAAAATAAGACATATGTAGCTGCTGCAGTCGTATCAGTTTCAAAGGTAAGGATCTTAATTCTCATTTCCAAACGTTCTAAAAGACCAAGAGTGTAAACGGATGGCAGCATTAGATTTTGATTGCTGCTGAATTTGTACCGTTGGTTGAAAAATGAATCTTGGTATGCTGTTGAAAAATATCGATGGATTTGTTATATTCCTGATCTGTTGAGAGATAAAAGTAATGTTTGGTGAGAATTCAAAATTAAGCAGGTGTTAACTTGTGGTTTTTCTCCCCAAACCTGGAAATTGAGGTAAACCTGGAAATACCTCCTGTTTAATTTCACAGTCTCCCTTTGTTTAGATTCAGGCCATTTACTCCTTTAAATGTCAGCCACATAACTAGATTTGGAAGTCACGAATCCTTCCATTAAGCGCTCATTCTCAAATTTATTCATTTATTTTTGTTGTATCATTTCTGCACGTCAGCGTGGTGAGACAGCCCTCCACCTGGCAGCCCGTGCCAACCAGATCGACATCATCCGCGTCCTGCTGCGCAACGGCGCCAAGGTGGACGCCCGGGCCGCCGAAAACCAGACCCCGCTCCACATCGCTGCCCGGCTGGGCAATGTGGAGATCGTGACGCTGCTGCTGGAGAACGGCGCATCCCCTGACGCCCAGACCCGGGACCACTACACAGCACTGCACATCGCTGCCCGAGAGGGAAAGGAGGACGTGGCCGCCGTGCTGCTGGACCATGGGGCCTCCTTGTCCATGCAGACCAAGGTATTAAGGAAAATCATGTCTCTGAGAATGTTAGCCAGGCTCATAGACCCTAATGGGAACTTTGGAAAACCATTAGAGGATGATGCGCTTTGTGGAGGTCGGATGGAGATCTTTGTATCTGGTCCACATTTGTGGAGGTCATGTTTCCAGTACTTCCGTTTTTAGTTTGCATTGGAAAGAAAAGCCGACCTCACTGGTTTGATACACCACTCACTCACTTTGGCTTCCTGATGAAAAGGGACATTTTGTTTGGCACAAAATGTTGATTTACATTGTGCAAGAGTCACTGAAGTGTCTTGAAGTCTAAGTGGCAGTGCTCTCTTGGGCCGCATTTTGTTAGGTTGAGGTGTTTTTTGTCAAGTTTTCACTGATATGCTTTCTCAATTTGAGTTTTTTTCCAGATATGTCGAAATTCTGATTGATACAATAAATCACAGACATTGTATGCCATGCCTGTTTGTCAGTAAACTAAAGATTGAACCCACAATTGTTGTAGTCACCGTTTAATACAAGAACCAAACCAAAAATTAAGGCAACATGACATACAGGCAAGTTGTACAATTTGAAAACAGTGGTCGGAATAACGATATGACCAATTTATATAGCACATTCCACCACTGACGGATCTCATTGTGCTTTAGACCTTAGTATCCCTGCTTAATGTGCCCCAAAACATTCCTATAAACATCTTAACTCTCTTGGGGAGCATCAAACCAATAGTGCAACCATTCCAGGTGCTACGAGGTCAACTAGCCACAAATAACCCGCTATGCCCTTACAGGGTACCCGTTTATGCCCCCTGGGTGGAATTAAAAACCACACTCGTTTCTTATCTGATCCAACTACAGAAAGAATTCACTCCTCTCCACGTGGCTGCCAAGTATGGACGACTGGGTGTGGCATCGCTGCTGTTGAAACACTACGCTGCTCCTGATGCTACAGCCCAGGTAGGGAAAGAACGCGCTGAAGCCCTGACCGGCGTCGTGGGGAAGATTTTCGTCGTTGAGAAAATTTGGACTGAGCACTTCATGGTTCTCCACAACATCATTCATCTTCAGTAACTACTGTACAATATGTCCTAAGAACTGCAAAAAAAGTGTGTTTGTGTTGGTTTAGTTAATGCCGAAAGAATACTGAATGACGTCCAGACAAGAGTGCCCAGGTTTTTTTTTTCTTCTGAGATTTGCTTGCTACCTTGCTTGTGCAATGTTTAAATGATTGTTTTGGTCTTCTGCAACCCTATTTATTTGTCGTCTCTCAGAATGGCCTGACACCACTTCACATCGCTGCTCACTATGACAATGTGGAGGTTGCTATGCTGCTTTTGGACCAGGGTGCTTCGCCTCACACCGTGGCACAGGTAGGTCGTCTCCTTAACCCCATTTATCTCTCATCCCTGCACCTGTCTACTCGTAGGTGCCCCTCCAGCCCATCAGGCAGAGTGGGAGAATTTTGAGAGAGTGTGCTGTTACACGTCAGGAAAAAGAGAGTACTTGCAGGAAGTCATGTTGTGCAGGTTTGGTCAATTGCCATGCATGCAAGTGGCTGACTGCAACTCACAGTTGTTTGAAAGGATCGTAGATAACTTTTTCTGTCAACACTCGATCCAGAAAGTCCTTAGAGATCACTTGAAAGCTGTGGGCACGTGCTGGCATTCCTGAGAGATGTGGTTCAGTGGTGATTGATGGTTTTCCCGATGGTCTACTGTCTTTCTAGAATGGCTTCACTCCGCTGCACATCGCCGCCAAGAAGAACCAGCTGGACGTGGCCACCACCTTGCTGGAGTACGGCGCCGATCCCAACTGCATGACCAAGCAGGGCATCAGCCCCATCCACCTGGCGGCCCAGGAGGGCCACACCGACATGCTGTCCCTGCTGCTGGAGAGAGGCGCGAAGCCAGACATCGCCGCCAAGGTCAGACTTCAGAACCCCCCACCCCTCACCCTGTTGACTTCTGACAGCTTGAACACATACACAACCCACGGCCCTGAATATCAATGTATGGCCTTAGGCTCCTACAGAGCTCCATGACTACGCAGCTTAATATTGTCCCAGAGTAGAACAGCCTGTGTCTACTTGGTGTCTTTTTTACATTTTATGGATAACTTTTTTAAGCAGAATTTTTTATTTTTTTGTTATTTCACAAGTAGCGATCACAGGCAAGAGTGGTTACTTGTGCCTTCACTGCCAACTGGTCATTAATGCACATGTACATGAATGTGCTTCTTCGAGATTGAAGGTATCGAGTTACCTACTATTTCACCAGGTACCACGGTGATATGCGTAACCATCCAGGTACTTTATTATGTGTTTCATTTGTGGGTTTATCCAATTTGCAACCACAGAATGGCCTAACACCCCTTCACCTGGCAGCCCAAGAGGACCAGCTGGACTGCGCCAAGGTCCTGGTCAAGAATGGCTCCGGCATCGACCCCCGCACCAAGGCCGGCTACACGCCTCTCCATGTGGCCTGCCACTACGGCAACCTGAAGACGGCCGCCTACCTGCTGCAGAACGGAGCGGCTATCCAAGCCAAGACCAAGGTAATAGATTGATGTTGTGATGTTGTGTGAAGGAACTAGACTCGCTGCACTAAGCCATATCCAACTTGCCCGATTGACTTGTAAAACATGGAAGCTTGTTAAGCTCGAGTTTGCATGTTACCCATTTGTATGAAATGAATCGTGAGTTGCCTGTGCCAGCCTTGAGTTTGACGTCTTTTTAAGTGCCACGTCGACGGCCAGTCATTAAGACCATTTTGTGTAGGGCTACACTGTGTGATAAAGGCAATGGACACTCAGAATCTTAAACTGGGCCTTTTAAGTCAACAAATTCAGAATGCACTTATTGAAACTTCAATCTTTAATCCAAAAGCATTCTTGTATCTACACTCCCAAATTCAGTTTTGTCCTCCAGCACTGACTTTTGTTGGTGTCTACTGTCAGTTGTTTCTCTTGTATTGTTCACGGCAAACAGCTCAATGTTTTGAGAGCAAATTCTGCCTGGAGCACATTATGTGTTTGTGAATATCTTCTTTTGACAAATACAACGGCTTACTATTTTGTTTGTTTTATTGCATCGTTACAGCATGGCCTGACCCCACTCCACCAGGCTTCACAGCAGGGTCACGTGGCCATCATCAACCTCCTGCTCACCAAGGGAGCTGACCCGAACGAGACGGCCAACGTGAGTAGACCGGCCATCGCTGAAAAGAGAAAGAGAGAGTGCAGAAATGACTTGGGCTTCTGTTTACTCTTGACTGGCCCCCCAAATCTGCCAAGATCCAGCGAACCTTGCTTGTTTCTCACTCTTGTTAATTTTGCCAGTGTTTGTTACCGTTACACGTATCCGATAGAAAATCCCCCATTTCATATTGAGCGAGCATGTTTGACAGGCATTTTCTTTCTTTCACAGAATGGTTACACTGCTCTGGCCATTGCCAAGCGTTTTGGCTACATCTCCGTAGTCAACACCTTGACGACGGTCACTACGGTGGAAACGACCATCGTCCAATCGGTAAGGTGCATCACTGTGTGAAATCTACAGTGCTGCTTTTACTCATTTCCCAATTGCCACTTCATGAAACTACCCTGAATGCATCCCCGCACATTTGTATAATTTGTAGTTGTTTGACCAGGAGGTGGAATGTGGTCACCTTATGCTTTGAAGGGCTCTCAAGCCAGGGCACCAAGTTTTTGAAACTGTGAAAAAATTTACTGTGCTGCTGCTCATGTTGATGTTAGTTGATGTTGAAGTTACAATGCAGTGATAAAAACTGAAACTTCAAAGTCCAGCCTAGCAACATTCATTCCGGCATGCGTACCAACATACCACGCTCTCCTCAGTCCCAACCCCGAAGACCTCTGTCTAGACTGATGTGAAAGCGAGCAAAATGTCAAGGGGGTTTAGTTTGAAAAAGAGCTTGTGGGAACCAGCAACAGTTCAAATGCAGTATGATGTGACGTTCACAGCTGACCTTTAATGTGAACTTTTCGGAATAGCGGAGTCTTGGGGAGTTTTAAATTGCAGTGGGCCAGGTGCGTCAAATTCCTTGATAACTCACCAGAGCCTTCTTAATCCCTTTGTATTTATCTTTAGTGCTCAAGAGCAAATAATTTTTTCTTGTTTCCTTTTAAATGAATGCTCTATTTGTATTGACCTGTATCCGCAGCCTACTGACGAGAAGCTGAAAGTCCAGGTCCCTGAGACCATGGTCATCTCCTTCATGTCCGATAACGAAGACGAAGGTTAGTGACAGTGCTTCATTTTCTCATTTTTAATCTCCATACCCCAAAAGTTTGCCCAAATCATGTTTTTTTTTGGTTTGTCTGTGTGAAGTTCATTCATAACAGGCTGAAAACTGACTTGCAGTGCATGGATTGAAAAGCTGGCTCATTCATTTCTTTCTTTTTTTCCCTCCACTTGAAATTTCTTTCGACAACTTAATATTCCGGAGACTACAGATTATAAATCATTGGCAGCTTTAATAGACAGGCTCAAGTCATAGATGGAACAATTTTTGAATGGCCCGTGCCAATTCTAATTTCAGAGGTTCATAAACTGAAGTAGTAAATTGTCCCATTCCTTGAGAATGTTTTCACCACAGTTTAAATACTGAAGATGTTTCAGAGAAAAATTTTTTGAAGTTACTGTGAACTTACAGGAAAATTCACAGAACAATTTATGCGAGTCGAAGCCTAAATTGTGTTTATTTTTTTTCCTTTTTCACTTTTATGGTCTTTAGTTTTTCCCCAAGTGGCTGAGTTTGCACTGTTTATTTTGCAAAATAAAATTGCTGCCTGTGTTCAGCTTTTGTCTGGATTTTCTGGTTCAGTTGACCAGTTGCCAAGATGTTTGTAAAAATGCAATTGTACCGTTGCACTTCAAGAGTTCATATAAGTTTAGACTTTTTGGGGGTGCACTTTTTCAGCTGTTTTCTCATATTTGACAAATGTTGTTTTGAAAATAAATGTCTAACTTATTAGAGATATATCTGACTCAGTTACTGTTTAGAAAAAAGCAAATTACATTGGTATCGAGAGAAAAGATCTGTTAAATAGGAACCAATTTTGTTGGTGCATTTGTAAACCCCTTTTTACAGGTCGTCAATTCTTTGTCTATAAAGGCCAGCGTAGACGGATATTGTCCCCCCTAGGTGAGACGGGAAGACACAAACAAAACACCTTTTGTGCCCCTTCCCACTAAAAACTGGGCCACGAGGCCCAAATAACGAGATTAATCTGTAGAAATCTCTCATGGTAATAGAAATATTCACAGAAATCACATACTAAACATTAGATTCAGAAATCTCCAGCCATGTAAAGACTGCTTTTATCTTTTGAAACCCCACTAAGCATGAGAAAAGAGAAGTCACCATACATATTTGTCAAAATCAATAGAAACTTAGGAGCAATTTGTTTGGAGAATTTCCAAAATGGAAGTAACAAAACTGAGCATGGCCACCATTTCAACGCAGCAAAAAATCCTGTGTTTGTTTAACAACAAAACTGTCCGTTGATGGCATTTGTCTGTCACTTGTAATCCAATGAAATATGTTTTAGATTTCTCTGAGTCGCAAACCAAAGGTACACTCCGAGACAATTTTATCAGCGTGGTGAACAAAAATTCATGTTGCACCGAGCTGAGTTGTATTGAGATCGAACTGAGGGAGCACATGTACATCTGTGCAGTGGCTGCGGAAGGCTGTGTTACTATGCCAATGAAAAATTGGGCTTAGAAGAGCAAAGGAACTGAGCCTCAAAACCAGGCTGTCGGCTTTTCTGACAACAGTAAAACACTGCCAATTATGCACAAAGATTAAAGAGTGCTTTTAGTTCATTTTTAAGTGGAAGTTATGTTATTCGAAGCAGTTCTCTTGGAGTGCACCTTGGGTTTGTGGCATCAGTTTGTCATTTGACTGAGTTGGATTCTCAAGCACCTAGTTGGGTAGGGCGTTCCTCTGGGCAATCCCTTACTTCCCCCCCCTCCGAAAAACCCCTGTAATGGGCCGACCTTCCACCATCGTTAGTGTGGTATTTTTTATTCCGGAACCTAATATTTATAGAGCAAAAAATTGAGATTTCATTCAATCGCTTTATCCCAATCTTGTAGAATATTTGTTGCGTCTTTGATTTAATACATTAATTCCATTTCACAAATTCTGTAACTGTATCAGACCTCTAAACTACAACTTGCAAAAAATACGACACTCTGTAAAATCTTTGTTTGAAATAAGGCAAGTCTGGACCTGTGTTTAAGTGCATGCAAGTGGGCAGAGAAATATTTAGTACTTCAAATTTACGAGGAAATGTGAAATGTTCCAGAAAAAAAGTTGAAGAACCGCAGTTACGATGGTCTTGCATCAGATTGAAGATTGAACTTTTTTCGCTTGGAGCATTTGCAGTGGTCAGTGTGTGAAACCAAATCAGGGTTGTCTCAAGAAGACCCCAAGTAAAGCTAAAACAGACGGCATTGTTACCAGGCCAACTCTTCTTCATTTGATTTTTACGGTTGCAATGTTAAATAAGTTGGCAACCTTTGATGGACAGACAGTGGCAAACACCAGATCTCTCCAGAGCTTGCTAAAGAGAGAGTTGGGGACATGAGTATCTCAATTGTTGGAACCAAAATGGTGGATTATGCGTCAGTGCACTTGGATAATTTGCACGCTGTTGACACATGCTGCGCTGCACACAAAACAAACGGCCATCTTGGTTCCCAAAGTCGATGCTACCCTCTCTATATACAGCTCTGGGTCTGCCCTGCAGCCTGCCAAACGAGCCGCCACTTTTCATAACATTGTAACCAAACATGTCAATTTCTCTCCATTGTTACTACCTTCTCCATACTACCATCATGTCTAGAATTAGGCAGCCCTGGTAAGGTCTTACCCGTTTGTGTTGCCTTCCAACTTCTCTTCGAATCGGTTATAATCACAGAGTTTGGATTGGTTTTTTTGTTTGGTATATTCATTTGTGCACCTTTCGTTTTCCCCTTCCCCTGTTCCTGTCTTTCTTTCTCTTCCGGCTGATTTTTTATCAGAGGAAAACATGGTTAAAGGGAATTGGAAAGTATTCCAAGAGTCAATCTTTCAGGACTTTTGAATGAAAATTGCATTACCTTTAACAGGTTCATTTTAAACTAGGCTCTTCATAAGGGATGTGTGATTTTCGTACACAAAATAATGGGTCAAAGGTCATGCACCCCATTGTATTTTGTGAAGGGGGTTGGTAAACTTCATTTTAGTGCACCTCAAGGGATTGCCAGGGCTAAGCATAAATTACTATTTTGAGATTTTTGTTGAAATTCTCGACAATTTCTGTTTTGGAATACAGTCATTTTGCATCAAAATATCCTGTTTTTAAAATCTGACATGAGAAAAAATTAATCATACTTGGTCGTCGAAATAAAGATGTCACCACTGGAAAAATAATTTTGGTTTGTTCGTTGCCAGGTGGCATTTCACATAATTGCAAATATTGGAGAGAAAGAAAGACCGATTATTGTTTTGTGGGTTTTTATGCTGGCACGGTTTAAGTATCATGCTTGGCCTCCGTGTATCCATTTGTCTTGTGGTCATGTACATGTAGCATGGAAGTATTCAACAACAGAAAAACATTGAAAATGGTTCACATTATGTGTTACGTAATACTTCTGTTTGGTTGCATGTTTCAGTTGCATGTCCAATAAAAGTTTCACTATATTTTCTACATCACGTATATACTGTTTTTTACATCTTCTATTCATATATATTGGCATGATGTATATTTGTGTCAAATTTTCAAAACTTATCTGATTTCTGATGAGAAGAACTTGTTTAATATTCTCGGGGAAATCCACTAAATATTTTGAATCGATATTCAGTGTCTCTGTTTCAGAGATGTACCACTGTTGTCCTTAGTCAACTTTTTAAGAAGCCTATTGTCCTCAGTCAGCATTTTAAGAAGCCTGTCGTCTTCAGTGTCTGTTTTACTTTGGAGTTTCTGATGATTGATAAAAACAGGATAGCTCTTCTTGTTGGAGACCATTTTGTGGGGGGGGTTTACAGTGGGTAGCACATTACATGTGATTTGAGAAACCTGCGGTAACTTACACTTCTTTGCTAAATGTATTGATAATGAATATCTTTTTCAAACCCCAATTGATGTGAAATACGCAATAGAAAGGTTTCAGAAGACCACTAGATTGACAGCAGCTCGCTCAAGTGTTTCTCGTGTTGTAGATCCTGTAGTGTTTGTTATCGTGGTGTTCATTGGTGTTCATTCATGGTATTGAATAAAGTAACCGACTGTCCCGCGCCCATGGGTCGCAGTAGCGGCTCTAGTACTCTCAGGATTACGAGTACCATAAGATATTGCCCCCAACCGTGGGATCTGAGAGTCGGGGCCTGGGATGAGTTGCCGGGATTACCAGGGATTAATCTATCCCCACGAATGAGGGATCAGCATGGTGGAGCGCACTTACAAGAAGTGGGCGTTGGTTTGTGACTTGACAGAGGGTCAAAAAGTGAGGGATTGGCAGATGCACACGTATTTGGGTCACCGTGTGCATGTACTTTTGCACAGGGTGTTATACAGCAGGGTTCCCACGGCCTGGACAAGTCATGAAAAAGTCATGGAAATTTAGTTTAGTTTTCCAGGCCTGGAAAAGTCATGGAATTTTGTAAAAATGACTAAAGTCATGGAATTTTTCAAACGCAGTGTGTGATTTCTATTACCAGATGAAAGTGCATAAAATGTGTGATTTTATTCGCAACTTTAAAAGTCCGGATAGTCCAAGAAATTGGGTTATTGGGTCATGGATTTTTATGATTTGGTCATGGAAAAGTCACGGAAAAGTCATGGAAAAGTCATGAAATTTATTTGTCCTCTAGGTGCAGGAACCCTGTTAAGTATGCACTAAACATGGGGATGATTTGGTGTGGGAGGAGGGTATCATTTGCAAACTAATATGTCACTGTAGAACACTAGAAGATGCAACGTTCCATATGCTGTCCAAGTCCTATATGTACCTGTTAAACCCTTGTATTGGCTCATGATATTTACCATTGACCATATTTGACCTTTGACATTTAACCCCCTTTGCGTACGTGTATCTGTTGTCCTACTCAATCCTAAATCTTAAATATTGCGTATTATTTGCTATGAAATACTCAACACTTAACTTAACCTTGTGTTAAAAAAAAAAAAAAATTGAGCTCTGACCTCCATGCCCTGTGAACTTTTGTTAACGACATATCTTGATGTGTGCAGCTGATGACATCTCCATGACAGGGGACAACTCCTTGTTGACCCCGCAAGAGATCAAGACAATGGGAGATGACTCCATGCCCATCGCTAACCGCAAGTCATGGGAAGAGGAGTGGATGTCTGGAGAACCGGTAAGAAGAATTTGTTTGTAAGTCCTACTCCTGTACATGTGCCGGTAGAGCATTGTAACATTTTGAACATGGAGAATGGGTCCTGGCTTCAAATCACTGCTAACCGCATTTAAATCAACAAGTCCTCAATTGCTGAATGCTGCTATGCTTCAGGTGGGACACTTGATTTCAAATTGCAATTAGATATGAAGATATGAAATGTCCTCTGAGCGTCGAAGAGTTTATGTCCCCGAAGCTTCAGAAAGGCTATGTCCTCATTTCTTTCAGAGGGCTGTGTCCTCACAGCTTCAGAAGGACACTTTGTTGATCCTGTCTTTGGTCTGATAGTTCTGATCTTGATGTGTAAACATGTGGAGAGTGCGGAACCTATTTTAGAGTTGTCATTTGTCATCTGATTTCCTGGAAATGTTCGAGCCTAAGAGTACATTGGCTGCTGTCTAAACCTGAGAAATCATTGGGGTTCTTGAACATTGAATTAACTGGCGAGTTTGCTGTTCCCATTTTCCGATACAGAATCTGAGGTACTACTCTGGCAGTGACTCCCTGTCAGGCCGTTACAGCACCCCGCAGTCAGGCAAGTATCGCGGTGCCATGCTTAGCCCACAGGGCTTTGACTCCCGCGCCAGCACCCTCAACCGCGACATTCCGCTGAGCGAGGCAGAGGAGAGCTTTGTGGATGGCGGCGAAGTCATCTCCCGCACCACCGAGATCACTGTGGAGTCGGCCGCCCCACTCATGTCCTCAAGCCCTGCCATGCGCCACACCCTGAACGTGACTACGCCCGATGGCAAGCGGGTGTCGGTCGGGGACCCCTACATTGACGAGGACGGCAAGCTGCTGGAGGGGATGGTGTATGGGCAGGATGGGCGTCCCGTGTCGGCTGCCCTGAGTGACAACGCTCCACTGAGCAGCATTCCCATCTTTGCTGGGTATGGTATTTCTCATGTCTGAGAATTCGAGTCTACATCTTGTGTTGCTTGACTGTGTGTTCCATTCATGAAAATAAATAAAAGGGTGCTTCATCATCTAGCAAGGTTTTAGCCAAGTCCATAACAACTTCATTCGTATTCTTTTCATAAGTCCTTTCACAAGTCCAGCCACAAGACCAAACAGGTTGCACAATGATGAAAGAAATGATATTGTTATATTTCATTTGAAGAGCTTATGACTTGGCTTAAGAGTGAATGAATGTTTGAGGTCTTGTGCCAGACTTGTAGGGATGTTTTAGGACTTGTGCCGGACTTGTATGGATTTTTGAGGACTTGTGCCGGATTTATAGGGATGTTTGAGGACTTGTGACAGACTCAACTAAAACCCTATTTGATTTGATTCCATCTTCATAGGCTCTCATCTAATTGCCTGTAACCCTGTGTAATAATGCTTAAAGTTGTAAGACAGGCAGTTATGAACTGATTTTCCTAAGTTAGATTATATGTCGTGATAAATTCAATGGAGCGAGGAACAATTATGCACACAAGCTTCGAATAGATGCCATTTTTAGTCAGGTATGCTTTGGCTGGTGAAAATTTGGGTTGATCCTTCTGTGTAGTCTTGATTCCAGGATAGAACGGGAATTGACTCCGAAATGCTTGAACCACCAAACACTATCATGCTGTGTGTGATTCAGTGTGCACTCACGACAGTAACAATTCCAGCATGCTGATCTAAATTTTCCCACCGCTTTCTCTAACTCCTCCCCCATCTGCCTTTCATGCTCTCTGGGCAGGTTCCTGATTAGTTTCATGGTGGATGCACGGGGTGGGACCATGAAGAGCTGCCGTCTGCCCGGCCTGCGGGTGGTCATCCCTCCCAAGCGGGCCTCGGGGCCCACCCGTGTCACCTGCCGCCTCATTAAGAAGAGCAAGCTGACCACGCCCCCTCCACTCCTGGAGAATGAAACCCTCGCCACGCGAGTGCTGGAGGTGGGTCCGTCCAACACGCAATTCCTCGGGTAAGTGGGGTTTTGCTATTTTCAAATTGTGTTTTCAGAAGGGTAGGCCGTGGGCTTGATTTTGAGTTTTTGTGTCAAAAAAGGTGAGATAGTTTCTGTCCAAAACATAGCCTCACTCACAAGCCCAGCGCTGATAAGAGGTTGATGGGAAGATTTGATTAGAGTGGTCGGAGAGAGTAATGTTCCCCCTTTTGGAGAAAACAGCAACAAAACAATGGCAACAGAGTTTACGAGAATCACATTTCTCTTTTTTTTTTCTCTCTGGGTCATGGACAGCTGGTCATTTGCTTCATTAGAATAGATAGTTTTCATTCAGCAAATCTCATCACGGCATTTCTCAGTTCCAGCATTTTTTGCCAGTTCCTCTGCTAATTCCATGCTGGGGTGCATTGGTTTCTCTCATTGATAATTCATGCATTGTTTAAAAACTAAATTAGCATTGAAAGTGCATTTGTGATTTTAACGTACATATAGCGGTCTTCCCCCGGATAGTTTGGCTGGTTATTCTTATTGCTAAGGGATTGTAAGGGATGAAATTGTTCCTACAAGCTAAATCTTGTTTCAATTTTTTTTTTTTTCGTGAGGCTTTGTTTTTCTGGCAATTACACAGCTGCTTCCTAACAGGGCATCCTGATGTCTGGAAAAGCTTCAAATTGACACTTGTGGCGCTTAGGTCATTTTAGGCTCTAAAGTGTACTAACCAGTGTTCAAGATGTGTCTTGTAAAACGTTTTTTTCATTTTGTTTTCTGCTGTGTTGAAACCATTGGTGGCCCCAAAATTCTGCAAATGAGAGTAATTGAAGCTGACTTACAGATTTAGTTTGTTTCACCAATTATAAAAAGCCTTAAAATTGACTTCCTCTATATTTGTGATCTCTTATTAATTTTTTTGTTTGCTTTTTCTCTGTTTAAAAACCGCTGCAACATTTTGAAAGAAAAAAATAATAAAATTGCACTTTTTAAATTCCCCTGGTGCACTTCACTGCCCCTTGAATTCTGCCTCGTTCCTTGTCCCCCTTCCTAACAAACCCACCAGTGGCCTTGGCAACAAACTCATCCATAGTCCGCCCCTTAACGATGGCGAGCAGCTGGTCAACGGAATCATGGAGTTCGGGCCTCCTGCCGAAAAGTTTATTGGGTATGTGGTTGGGGGTGAAAGAGGAACCAAGAAAAAACAAACAATGGGGAAGTGATTTTTTTCTGCTTCTGTCGCATGAGGTGCCCGACCTTAGAACGTGTTGGCCGTGGTGTTTCCATACATTTCATCTGGTCACAGCTTGGTGCTAGAACCTGTGACAAGTGTTCTGTGTTTAGTTTTTACTCTGTGCTGTGTCTAGCCGGTGTGTTCTGGGTAGTGGTGATGTCACTGTTTTAGCATCTAGATATGTGTACAAGTGTACTTTTCATCAGCCTGCTTTCTTGATGCACGGTTTTCAGTGGTTACACTCTCTGGGTGGGTAGTACACGTAGGGCCATTTGGAATAGTTGATCGATTATTGAATATTCAAAAAATTTGCTTTTGAACTTTAATATTTAAAGGTGAAAAAATAAAAAAAATAGAAAGAGGGAAATTAAATTATTTGGTAACATAATTGCATTCCAAAAGGACACATGTGAGCAGCAAGTAAACTTTGTTACCTCAGATACATACATGTATGCCTAAACAATGAGGCCAAAAGTTCACTCTTCCTTCCAGTTTTTCCTCTTCTACATTTTATTGGCATGTGATCCGGCTAGGACTTAGGGAATAAATTCCTACTGAGGACTGAACATCAGTTGGACTCCCATCATCCTTGGACTAGGGCACCGACCCCCTGTTCTGATACTTAATCAATTGGCAGACACACCAGACAAGCATGCCCAGCTGAGGGATTTGCTACCCATATGTAACCACATACATGTATTTGGTCGAAGGAAAGGTAGAATGCTCAAATGATCAGTCGCTTGACTCGGCCTCGGTAGTTACTTCTAGGTAGGTTAGAGTTGGGACATGGGTCAACAGGTAGTGTCGGAAATGTTTTACTATTAAATATATACTCTTTTGAGGACAAAAAATCTTGACTTGTAGTCCATTTCTGTCTGATGGGTGTCAGTCTTGTGTTCATTTACATGGAAATAGCCACTCTCATTAATGATGTGCCCTCCAATTTTTAGTGATAGCGTGAACTTGTAACAAACCCTGAGATAAACTCGGAGAAATGCCGGAGTTCCTTTGTCTGACCTCTTCTGTCCCTCCCATCCTTCTCAATCCTTCGGCCGTAATCCCTGACCACTCCACTAGCGGCCTGGGCAAGAAACGAGTTCCCCTCCCCCCTCTCAATGACATGGAGCGACTGGCCTGCCGCATATTGGAGATGGGCCCATCTGAAAACTTCTTGGGGTATGTCACCGGCTGCTTGTGCCCGGTACCCTGCATGCCAGTCTGAAACTCAGTTTCTGACTGGAGAAATTCTTATTTTGAATTGTCAGTTTGAGAGATTCAAGTCTGATTTTTTTCCTTTCTTTTGATTTTTTTTTAAATAGAATTTACGTTTTTGGCATGGATTTGAATTTTATGGGAGCTTTTGTCTCAGCTACATGTAAAATTAGTTTCAAAACTGAAATTTGTTTCATATATGTACGTATCTGTTTTAAAATTTAATTCAAATTTGACACTGCTTTGACATCTTCTTTATTCAGGGTCAAATTTTCTCCCAGTTTAATAGACATTTCTTCAGTTGATAATTTGATTTAAGATTTCTTTTACATAAATTAGCGTAATTTTATCAACGAAAAAGCCCTTTTTGTAATCTTCACTTTGCACATTTCCTGTATGTTGCAGTCTGCATGACTGGGGTAGTAAACTGTTTGCTGTACTTTCTAAGTAAACCCGAAAAAATTACTTCAAAAAGATGTGATACATGTAAAATAAAATGTAAATAGCAGAAAGGAGTCCAAGTGGGGTTTTGTCGACAGTGATATATCTCCTCCCCCCCAAAAAATATGCAACCTGAACAGAAACCCGGGGAAAATGTAACTTTCACCGTGACATATTTTCCCGTGATCAGCTGTTTTGCTCTGATTTACTTCAGAGTTCATTATAGCCTTTTTCTGACCCCCCAGTTGCTTGCCTGATTTCACAAATGATCATAGAACAAGTTGGGCTTTCTCTATGCCTAGTAAATTAGACGGCCTCTGAAAGGCTGTGATGTGTAAACCAATGGATCGGATTATGTAGATGAGGTGTACATGTAATTAACAGGTTCTCACTCATTAAGTATTGGCCTATACAAATTATCAGTGCATGAATACTCACTTCTTGGGCCAATTTCATTAGCACAACATTTGGTTAAAGCTCAAGAAACCTTGCTTAAAAAACAAAGGTTACCAGCTCAAAATCTGTGTAATTATCATGCTAACCAAAAGACAGGTGATTACCATTCCAAGCCAATATACTGTACATCACAAGGAGTTTTGGCTGGTAACCTGATTTGTCAAGCAAGGTTTTTTCACGCTTTAGCAGATTTTGTGCTTAAGCAGCTTTATGAAATTGTCCTGCCTAGGTTGCAGGTATATTATGGAATTGGAGGTATATTTACGTGTATTGGCTATTAGATTTACCCACAATCAATTTGTAAGTAGTCCCAACCTGTAGGACCCCACCTTTACCTGAGGATATTTGTGAGTTTAGTATGTAAATCCATACCATCAGCACGCTTGAGTCTGTCCTCATTTGGTAGATAGGGTCATGTACCGAAGCATGTCTTCAGTGTCAGGGAGTGTCTCAAAATTTTGAAATGTTCTCTGCCACAAACCCTTACGTTACATCTGCCGGGAACAATTTTGGATTGCCGACAGGCAATAACCAAATGATTTGGAAACGGTCATTGCTCCATTTCAGGAGTGTCAATAGAGCAGTGCATACATGTACCGGTAAATCCCGGTAGGGAAAACAGGAGTATGAATGTTGAGACATTTCCTCTCACAAGATTCAGCATCATCGGAATCTTTCTCTGCCCCCTTTTTTCCCCGCCGTTTTCTCTGGGACATGTCATTTTCCCCTTTTTTTTGCATGAGTTCTGCATCTTGTGCATGGTTGTTAGAATCACTAGCGTTGCAGACAGTCATGCATTTTGCTTCGGGTTTCTCATGATTCTTGTATGCATTTTAATATATTTCTGCCAAAATGTTGAATTTGTGTTGACTTATAATGAGTTGGCTTCTCTCAAAATGAAAGGCTTCAGGTTCAATTAACAAATAAACAAAATTTATCCTCACAAACTAAAAGTTTAGAAGCAAAACTGCACAATTTTCACCAAAGCTTACTTTAAGCTGTGAATGTCTTTGTTGACTATAAAGCATGCCCGTCAAACAGATGGTGTTGATTGAGAAACATTTTAGCAGAGTTGAAGCTTGTATTGAAAGAAGCTGATTCACTTTGAATGTTTGTCACATTGGTACACCACACATCACACATTAACACAGCTACAGACTAATACGTAATAGGACTAATCCATCCACAAGTTTAAGAACATGCCCTCACACAGACAGCACCATGGATGACTGAGAGCTTGTAACAGCACACACTCAAGGGCTTAGAACAAATAGTGGAGCACCAACATGAGACGTGAACTGCAAGCAGGAAAATGACCTCAAAACCGTTTGGTGTACAGTGCATGAAAAATGTTTATGAAACATGATAGAATGCACCCCTAACATCACCACCACCTAAAGGCTTGGTGCAAATTGTCTTGCAGCACAAGATGTGGAGAGTATTATGAAAATTTAACAGTGAAAAGCTTTGGAAAATGGCCTCACTAGTACAAAGCAAACAAGCATTGCTGTGTAATGGAAACTGGAGGGGACAGCGGTGTTGTTAATTTGCCCATGCAAATACTGGTACTGTTGATGGAAGCATTTTTGGATGGCGTGGTTGGTACATGTCTTATCAGTGATGTTATTTTGGATTTCAAATAGGCTGATGCCAGCTGCCAAGCAACCAGCTTCATTTTGATCGTTTGCTTGGCCTTAAGATAGCCTTAAAAGGAAATGGGGCTCCGTTTTTGCCTTGGGCATTTTGAACTTATTATCTTATGGAGATTTTCTATTATGTTGTCCTTGGTTATGCAATCATATTTGCCGGATGTTACAAATAAGAATCACCGAAAAAGTTGAGAATTTCGCCAGTCCTCACTCTTATATGTAAATCTCCAGGTGTCTCATTTCCATTGGCAAAGACTTATTCCATTCTTTTTGTACCTCTTACATCATGTAAACCTTTTATCTTTTAGCTTATCATTTCACCATTTTCTCATCCTTTGCAAATCTTACTTGAGTCCTTGTTTGCCATCGTTCTATGGTTCTCTTATACTTGTGTCCCTTTACAGTTTTTACATTGATAATCTTCTTACAAACTTTCTCCAATCTTTTCAGAAGTTTGTAATTTTACTCCTTCTGTTGAAGTTATTTTTTTATGTGTGCCAACTGGAGC
The DNA here is from genome assembly GCF_001949145.1 of Acanthaster planci. The sequence goes on along the minus strand of NW_019091355.1, from coordinate 4,738,372 downwards.
AGACAGACTTGCTGAATATGAACTTTTCTAGCCAAGTTTTTATGACGTGCTTAGCTGATTTCTTTTCATACTTGTTTGTCATATATACTAGTACTTGTCCATTTTCTGTAGTTGGCTTTCTAAAGCTTAGTTGTAGGTAGTTCAGTCAATTCTTCAATTTCACATAGAATGTGCACTGTATGCATACATTCAAATTTGTCTACTTTTGTTTGAACTCTAGTTTCCTCCCATTTTATCACCTTCCCCCCACTTTTTTGGCACTCATCGGACCTCTGTTGCTGCAGTCCACGCCATCCTGGCTGATTATCTTTGGTCATTTTTCTCCTAATGTGCAGCTGTTCAGTCTCACTTCACTTGGCAAAGTTTCAAGGGGAGGAGCACTTTTACACCTTCACTCTCACAAGTTAATGATCAAAACCCACGGAGCGCACTTAGATGGGGGCCATTTTGAAGATACTTCAAAAAGGCACACATCCACTCATGCACAAAACAGCACATGTCAAATACTCTCGTTAATAATGACGGTGATGGCTGGCTGACTTGGCACCTCAACTGTGACAAAAACTACTCTCCAAACATTTAAGACATTTTGACCAAAGCATACACATCTTCATGCAACCTCAGCTCTTCAAAAAGACACAGTGCACTTCAACTCTCATTATCACAACATCGAAACAGCTACATGACAACACAACCTGTCACCTACACAGAAGCACAAGCAATGACCCAGATGTTTTCTTATCAACTTCTTGACGCGTCTCCTCACGTTCTCTGAACCCATTCAGTCCCGTTCTGATCGAGGTGCCCCACTTTGCCTCGCTGCGGGGCAAGGAGCGTGAAATCGTCATCCTGCGCAGTGAGAAGGGAGACACCTGGAAGGAGCACTCGCTGGATGCCAAGGACACGGAGGTCCACAAGGCCCTGGAAGGCTACGAGGGAGACGGTAAGTCAACCTATGATGATAAACCAGCTCTGTTATCGGGTTCTTCACTGGAACTTTTTAACCAGGACTGCTACAAGGATGCTTGCTGCTGACAATAGATGAACAGTGACAGAGTTACAGGCTCACATTGAAATTGGGGTACTTGTGAAGACTAGCTATTACATATAGTTACATGTAAAGTACTCCTGAAGTACTTGACGTTAGTGCCTGAAGAGATAGGGGCTGGGTTCAGCTGAGACCTTTCAGGTGACACAGATGTCCTCAGAGCCATTAATGGAAATATGAAGAATATTTTACAGCTAAGCTAGTGCAACTGTCCTCCATGAAATGTGGGACCAATTAAATTTGGTAGACTGCTGACCAGGGCATCGATCAGTTTTCTCTATTCCTGGGATGAGTGTCAAATTTCTGTGCTAGCTCTGGAAGCAGGGAAACCTCAGGTATGTACATGTACATGTAGGTATCTGGACCTCAATTCTAATGTACATGATGGGCTTATGCAAGCATGGAATTTCTGCCTTGTCCACTTGTTTTCTGAGGATATTGAGCACTTTGAAGTAATCACCGAGTTCCTTAAAATTATATGTGGAGTGATAAAGCACAGTCACTCAGTCACCTGCTCTTCTCCCCTCATCACAGATGACAACAACGTCAACTCGGACCGGCGCATCTGCCGCATCCTGACCAACGACTTCCCCCAGTACTTTGCCATCATCTCCCGCGTCAGGCAGGAGACCAACACCATTGGCACCAGCGGTGGCATGCTCAGCTCAACGGTGGTGCCCCAGGTCCAGGCCGTCTTCCCCGAGGGCACGCTGACGAAGAAGATCAAAGTGGGCTTGCAGGTAAAGGCTGTGTTGAGGAACGGGCTTCCACAACTTACGGGAATGTCCGCCGTATCCGCTCATGTACATGAACTTGTAGCCGGCAAAGACCTGGACCCAGCTCTTGACTTTAGATTCTGATGGAGCCCAAGAAGTCTCATATCCTTTGAACGACCAGCAAAGCCTGCTGAAACAGACAAGTAAAAGAAAAGGAAAGAAAAAGAAAACAAAGCGAGTTTGTTCTTGGAATGACAGTAAATGCAAAATTATGCAAAGTTGTCGAATTAAATTCGTGTTTGCTTTTATAAAGTGATCCCAAGTCTGTGTAGATCAGATGAGCCCTTTGTACATGTACTTATTCCCAGCCTTGGAGAACTGAGAATGTTGTTTCTTTCCCCCAAAAAATTCAGGCCCAGCCGGTCGGCAACGAGGTAGTCAAGAAAGTCCTGGGCAACCGTGTGATGGTCAGCCCCATTGTGACCATTGAGCCCCGCCGCCGCAAGTTCCACAAGGCCATCACCGTGACGATCCCCATCCCCAACAACCAGGGCATCATCAACGGCTACGGCGGGGACACACCCACACTGCGACTGCTCTGCAGTATCACTGGTAAGACGTCGGAGAATGGAAATTCAGACTAAAAACGTGCAATTTCTTATACGACACGTGTAGACTGATCTAATGAACAGAATTGGAAGCCATCATTGTCACCGTACTATTCTGGTGTGCAGGTCTGGTGCTTGCCTTAAATTTTTCGTTTTGACCAATCTGCCTTGAGCAGAAGCACCCTCTCGTGGGTGCCATGTTGATGGGAGTGTTCATTTTGTTGGTAACGATGTGACCGTAACATTTGCATTTCGTAATCATCTGTTAACCAGTAATGTGCAGTTCCCACCAAATGAGCCTTCGTTGATAGGAAAAATGTGCCCTCTCTTGGTCCTGCATGGGGCTGACAAAGTATTGTAACAAGAATATGCATATATGCATCTTATGCTCAAGAACCTATGTGACATGTACCAGTTGCTGTTTATAATATCGCCATGGATTTCTCAGTATATTTACATGTAACCGATGAGCTATGTCAAAACAATGGAAAGGTACTGCGTAAAGAAACACCCAATTTCGACGTGCACCTGATTGCTGTAAATTGACAGTTGTACAGTTACTATTGCTGGAGTACAAGTTCCTACTTCACTTCCCTACACTTTCAGGTTTCATCATACATGTAATTTCTTGATAGCTATTTAGATGTATAGCAAAAAGGAGATGGATTTTTGTCTTAATTAGTAATGGCTTTTTTGTCGTTTTGCATCCTTTGGTGTGATTTTGTCAGGTAAAAATATCGTTTCCAAAAAAGCTAGAAAAAGATTGCCACATTGCAGGATTGTAGCGGGAGCTTTAGTGTGACTTTTGTTCCCAATTCCTTCAACATATCCCCCCGCAGATGAGAAACCAACGATGTCCAGCAGTCGTTTCAGTCTGTTGTCCCTAACGTCAGAAGACATTGAGTGTTATGGTATTATCAAGTCTTACCGGTGTTAGGTGGAATTTTAAAAAAGAAACGAAAAATGGAACAATGGCACAGACTTCTTAATTCAGCACGAGAAAATGTAACACTCACTTCACAAAGCACCCTTTGACTTGACTTGATGTTTTCAACTTTGGTCCTGTATTTTTCAATGTTGTTGTTGCTGTTCTCTGATGGAATTAAACAAGCACTGAAAATGCTGTTTTAGGACTTGTGACAAAAGTTACAGACTTGCTTGGGCCAGACTCAAAAGCCTAACATTTTCCCTATTTTGTGTCACACTTGTTTAAAAGAATATAATGCCTTTTAGCACACCTCAGTATAACAGGTTTTTTGTGAAAATTCATGTGGCATCCTTTCTAGACATTTCTCTTACTATTTTGTCAATAAACACCATAATCAGTTTTATACTGATGTTTCCATCCTTGTATTATGTTTCTTAATACCCACAGGTATCTGTGTCCTCGAAATAGGCCTGCTTTCTTAAAAAGTTTTTCCGATCATAACCTCTTGCAGAATACATCCTGAACTTGACAGTCTACTTTTTAAAGTATTTAAAAAAAAGAAACTAATATACACATTTATAGGTCTTTTCCGTTACCTTGAACTAAATTTTAAGCCACCATTTCAGGTGCTTTATTCTCCCACCAACATAACAGATGGAGGTCTTGGTACTCTTAACTAACAATTTGCTTATTTGAGTTGTCTTTCTCCTCAGAGCCAATCTTGACCCAGCTGACTTACGGTGCTGACTTACTGTTATAAAGCCCAGTTCTGGCTGTCGCTACAGTTCACTGTAACTTTCTCTTTTCTAATAGCAAGAAAGTCAACCTAGAACACTGACAAGTTCTCACCTTATTTCTTGATTAGGGGGAACCGCACCGGCCCAGTGGGAAGATATCACTGGCACTACCCCACTCACGTTTGTGGACAACTGCGTCTCCTTCACGACTACAGTCTCTGCAAGGCAAGTGTTAGAAGAACTCTGTTTGAGAGATTAAGTATAGAAACTTTGTACATGGTTTTTGTAGTTCTGATTATTTGGATGATATTTAAGCAAGGAAAGTTTTTACCCCACTTTTTTTCTCCAGGTTCTGGCTGATGGACTGCAAGGAGATTGACCAGGCCAGCAACTTTGCCCGGGAGCTGTATCACGAGCTCAAGGCGGTGCCCTTCATGGCTCGTTTTGCCATTTACGCCAAGACACACGACCCCATTGAGTCGCGCGTCCGTGTCTACTGCGTGACAGACGACCGAACCGACAAGACGCTGGAGCAGCAGGAACACTTCAAGGAGGTGGCCCGGAGCAAAGATGTCGAGGTGAGCAGAACACGTAATGTGGTGGGAACCAGTTAGAAGCAGTGCACATTACATGAATCTTTGGCTGATAATCTGTTCCTGTTAAGCAAATATTTTTGTAGCATAGCAAATAATTATAATAATAACAAGCACTTGTGAAGCGCCATCTATCTAGCAAACCATTTCAAGGCACTGTATTATCATTATCCCTGTACATTGGGCTCACACATGTAGAGGGAGGTGTCGAGTTGACATGTGAAAGCCTTTGGCACTTTCCACCCTGCTCCCACATGAAAACCTCATGGGTTTGTATCCATCGTGATGAAAATCAGTCGTGTTCAAGTGTAAACCAGTGGATGTCGGTTAGGTTTTTGGAAGGTCATATTAACAAAGAAAGTGTCTTCTCTCATTCTTGTAAGGAATCCATCGTGTATAAAAACCTAAAAATATGGAAGGGCTGCGTAGCACCGTGATCAGAATAACGACAAGAATATGATATCAAAATCAGTGCTCTGAAATATGTGATTGCCGAGTTTACGGTAACTGAGTATCTTCTTCAGGGCAAGCAGATTCAGTTAAGGAACTGCTTTTTAAGGAAGGAATATTTTCTGCTATCTGGCAATGTGCCACGAAGGCTTATCACTATTGAAGTTTTTAATCCATGCCTTTCAACTTAATAGGTCTTAGAGAGTAAACCAATTTACATCGAGATGGCTGGCAACCTGGTGCCTGTCCAGAAATCCGGGGACCAGCTACACCTGGTCTTCTCCCCATTCCATGAGAACCGACTACCGTTCTTCGTCCGGGTGCGAGACTCGGCCACGGAGCCCTGCGGTCGGCTCTCCTTCATGTCAGAGCCCAAGGTGACCCGGGGCATGCCGCCACAGAAGGCGTTGTGCAACCTCAACATTACCATGCCTCCATTTGTCAAGGTAAGACTGGGTTTTTTGTTTTTGTTTTTTTTTTATTTTGGAGACTTTTTTTAAAAATTCTTTTGAGTAACAATTTCTGCTTGTTCAGATCAACTCTGAGACATAAAGTGGGACATTTGCATTATTTGCAGATATCAGTAACTGTAATTGCCATCTAAATTGTCATCTTTCCTGTTGAAGGTTACATTTAGGTGACACAACAAAACAGATTGATAGTGAATTATTTTGAATACGTAATAAGTATTTTTGACAAATTCAGTTACTGTGGTGGGCATTTTTGCTGTTAAATGGGAACAGTGCAGGGTAGGAACTTCCCGAAGGCAATTGCCTTGATGCTCCTGGTCCTTGCCTTGATGCCCGTTGAAATGATCCAATTGACAAGTTGAATGTTCATCAATACAATTGCCCTTTGTAAAGGTGTCATTGCCTTGCCCCTTCAAGAATGAAGTTCCTGCCCTGCAATTGCAGCAATATCTTACAAGTTGGTTTGGGGCCCACTAGTCATCTTTGCTACAAAAAAAAAGATCCAATTCCTGCTTCTTAACATTGAAGATATTACAACTAACAGATTATGCCTACAAGTAGACTTACTGTATTTGCATGACTTCTTTTTTAGTATAAGGTTTGCTTACTGACGGTATGTTTGGGGCTTTTAGTTGGTAGAAGAATGGATTTAGTCTTAGAAACTACGCCGGTACTTGACCTCTCAACTTTAAGGGGTTTGAGAACATTATCATGAAGTCTGTTGAATCATCATTCATTCATTCATTGTAGATCATTTTAGATTCCATTCAGAACACAAACATTTCTTTTTTCAATTTTTTTAACATGTTAACAGTCTTTATCTTGGCATTTTCCCAACATTGTTCACTGAAATAAAATCCAATTTTGCAAATGTTACCTTTTACAATAAGGCGGAAAAAAAATATGACAAATGGCCCCAAAATTGGTTTAACATTTTTCTAAACTGAAGAGAGTTTTGTGATGGTTAAGCTTATTTTCATCCTCAATAATTCCTCAAATTTTATTTGCCATCTCTGTATTGTTGTGAAATTGAAACTTTTAAATATTGAAAAGGAAAAAATGATTAGATTTCTGGAGAAAACTTGCTGAGATTCAACAATATTGGTAAGAAAGTAAAAAGAAAGACCCGGCATTTTAGCCAAGATACTGTAATTAACCTATTAACCGCTGAACTCAACATGTTACTGATAGAACATGCATCGTTTTTCCCCCATCCCGTGTCTTCCACCACTGCGACTTTTATTCCCAACCTCTTTGCCTTGACCTTTGACCTCTACCCAGGTCAAACGGCCGAGCGAAAGCGAGTCGGAGAGTGAAAGCAGTGAGGAGGTAGCTTATTCAACAACCGACGCTTTTAGATTACACGTGTATACATGTCATGTGTTTGCGTGCGTTTGAGGGACAGTATCCGAGACATGCTCATGCTAGAGAGTGACAGACTCAAATTTAACTCAAATATTTGGTGGATTTTTTTTCCTGGTTGCTTTTTAGACGCCTTACTTGACGCCTTATCTCATTTGAAAGTTCACCATTTTATGCTTTTTTAGTAACCCACATAAAACATATTACAATGTATCGAACAATTAGAAATCCTTGTATTTACTCATAAAACCCCATAAGTTTACTTACGAAACTCATAAATTTATAATCTCCACTTTCACCCATTATGATTTTAACTGTGATTTCAACCCATTATGATTTCAAGGCATATTTTGATGTGTTGACATGACACTGGTTGATCATTGTGGATTTTTCTTGTCAGATTGCTGAGTTTCCTTCGTCCTTTCAAGCTTAACGCTCGCATCTTCATTAAGAGGGAAACCAATGGCACAATTAACACAATTACGGATACTTCCATGATTGATGCTTTAATGAAAAATTACCCAGACGTCTGTATCGAGATCAAAAGAAATTGAAATCTACAGGAACCTTTCTCCTGTCATTGAAAAGCTGAACCTTTAAAATATCTTTCATATTTATGAATGGATCGATTGATGTCTGCCCTCTCTAGACGATGGTATTTGTCTCAGATGCGTCCCTTGTACTGCATGACTGTTGACTGTCTGCATGCTGACTGGTCTGTCTGTGTCGGTAGTCACTTGTAGTGTTCCACACTGCGATAATTGCATGATGGCAAAGTTCGGCATTTCTGCACTGACCAAGCCACGAGCAGAAGAGCGGCACAGTGTCCTAATGACAAATTTTTGTCACCAATTTTGGAGAATATTTGTTTAGGTATTAAACAATAACTCTTGCGCAGAGGAAAAGTAGAATCGGGGAGTGTGAAGTGACATGGAGAAAACCAGTTAAAACAGTCTTGCAGCAGAAATGGTTTCTGATGTTTTCTTGATTAACATGGAGTTCAATCATATAAAAGTTCTGTTTCTGGAGACAATTTTTTCTTTGGGAGATGTTATTGACGTGATCATGTGACTTTCTGGAAGTCTTGGAATCCTTAAGATTTAAACTGTTGCTTAGTTTTCTGCAAGTGGTTTGTGAGCACTGCATGAAATCATCGCAGGCAAGGGTACCAGTTATCGTACACCAGCTATATCTGATTGGTTGAGTATGGGCAAAATATGTTTGTTGGCTATTGTGGTTCTTCGTAGTTTGGGCAGATGGATCACTCATGAACCAGAGTACAAGTCAAAGATGAGAATTTGTCCATTTATTTGCACAAAAATTAATTACATGTAATTTGGACAAAGGCCTCAGATGAAAGTTGTGTGATAAATTTTAAATTGGTTGGAGTAGTTTGAGGCTTTGGGTAGAATAGTTCACATGGTTGTCTGTTATGAGAGCCAGTTAAATGCATGCACTTAATGTGGGTAGACGTGCAAGTAGTTTTGAAGAGGGTATCAGGAGATGACATATTTCAACAGAAAAATGAGACTTCTTAAAGGATGAACGTGAAGACAGGACAAGAAACAAATGAAAAAGGCGTGTTTAAAAATTTAGTGACGTGTAATTGATAAACAGCTTCTTTCTTTTTTTAGACCTAAGGTGTTCTTGGGGGTGATTGTGGATCAGTGAACTCCTGTTTTGAGAGTTGAACACTGTAAGAAATTGGAGAATAGTGAAAAGAGAAAAAGTTGATGGTAATGAAGGAAAGTTCTGACCAATAGTGAATGTGAACATAAGCACGAATGATATTTTGGAGACACGTTTCCCTCACCTCATATAAAGAAGTGTAAAAACATCATCCTGCTGTTACTAACCCATCATCAGCAGTTACCATGGTTACATGTACCGTACACAAACAGTTGCTCCGAGCAAGGGCTGTCCTCATCAAACAGGCTTCAGTGGCATTTCAAGTTCAGTGTGTTTGAAAAATCAAGAAAAATTCAAGAAATATTGGGGCCAGTACTGAAATGTGCTCGTACAGATGATGCCACAAATTTCTGACAAAATCACGTCATTTAACAATCTCTTGCCATCCGATAGACTATGGCTCAGTCTGTCACAGTTGTTTGATGGGAACAGTTTTTGTTGGAAGCATTGGTGGAAATGGTTTTAATATGAACTAACCAAGAATTAAAAAGGTCAGTGCACCGATGAAATCAACTGGCATGTTACCGGCATATATCATGAAAGGACATTTGCTCAAAACAAATGGAGCCATGCTCTGTATTTCTGAGGAGTAGTTCTAGGGCTCTGTACCTTGTATTTCCCTGGATTTTTTTTTTCACTGAAATTAGCATTTCATTTTATTGGTGGGCTGACCTTTTTAAACAAACATAAAAAACGATTGCTTATGGATTTATTTTGACCGTGTATGGACCATCACTTGTCATTTCTTTCATTATGGGATCACGGGGCAAGTTCACCATGTTAGCGCATACAGATTTTGTTGTTGAAAGGCCAAAATTTCACAAGCTGTAGCATTGGAGTTCGCAGGTTTATATTTTGCTCTGGTGTAATTTGCCCACATTTTTTTTCCCCCGGGTTCAAGTGGCAGTTTTTTTGACATCCACACGCTCCCCTTTTCTCTACTTAAAACATGAACAGCTGTGTTTTTTTTCCTCCCCATCCTGGCTGCTGAAGGCTGTCATTTGTGGCTGCTGTACATTGAAGATGATCAGTGCATATTTGAGTGTCATGAAATGATTTTTTTATTTGATGGGTTAACCCTGCATCAGTATCATGAAACCTGTGACCAATCTTGCTGCTTTTAATTGTACCTTTTGCTTTGGTAATAGTTCCCTGCCGGCCACCGTTGACAGACGGTGAAATCTCGATTTCGTTTGTTCATTTATCCTTCTCTATGTTTTTTCTGTTAGAGATTCAATGTGCAAATTTGGAGGAAGAAATCCATGTGGGAAATGGAAACAGAGCATGACTGTTGCAATACTTGTACAAATTGTTTTCACTGTAGATCCCTCCCCCCCAAAAAGAATGTTTACATTTATTTGGAGGATGGGTGGGTGGGGGACTTTATGTATTGAATAATGTCAGAAGTTGCCATGTATCTGTGTGTGTGATACATGTACATGTATGTCTGTATATGTTGAATTTGAGCGTTTTTAGGAAACGCCACGTCAGGGGCATTGGTCGTTGTACATGTTGGTCATGTACAGTACATGTACATTTTCCCAAATACGTGTTCTTGCATGGTTAAAAACTACATACTGCGCACATGTGTGTGCTTCATTCACCCTAGGTCAGTCTCCATCCGGTGCACATAGTCTCTGTTGTCAGGACACCTCGGTGTTTGGAAGCATTTTTAAATGCTTTTTAAGGAATTGACAGCTGCTTGCGTGAACGATGCTGTCTGCCTGTACGCATTCAACCAGTGGGAACATTTTAGGGATATCCCAAATCTCAGCTCTGTCTCCAGCTCCTGTTTCAGGTTTCAGTTTTATGAATTTTAGTTTCTTGAGTGGAGACCGTTGAGGTCAACACAGCTCCCTTCTCTGCAATGGGGGGGGGTGAGTTCTGAAGAATCCCCGTTTGGTGCCCCCCTCACATTAGATGATTCTAGAGCTTGACGTTAAGCCACGGATGGAAACAAACAAGAGATTTGTGATGACCCTTTGGAGGCTCTCTCTCTCTTCTGAGGGTCAAGTAAGGGCATAGATGTACCTCAGTTTTTTGCTCAACACGAATAGATGTGAGGTGTCTTGATGACTGACATGTGCCTGCATAGATTATACGCGTGTCATTGTCTGTGATCTTCAAAAGAGTGTTGCATGGGTTGTTGTACCCCTATGAAAACCGTCCGGCATGGGTTGTTGTACCCCTATGAAAGCTGTCCAGCCGATTCTCATCATCCTCATCAGTTGTGGAACAAACTTCACTCTGTTCATGTTGGTTTATTTCCTTCCATTCACTGTCCACAATTTTTCTCTCTCTGTAGGAATACAGAATGGAGAAAGGCGAGGTATGCATGAGGAATTTGTTGTCCCCGAGTTCCCACTTTGTGCTTCATTTTATTTTCCACTTAACCAATCAGGTTCAAGTTGTCCTTGTGAAGACAGAAAAATAGAAATTTTTTCTCACCGGGATTTGTTGGCTGTTTTGCCGCTTGTGTCTATGTTTTCTGTCAGTGGGCGTTCAAGTGAGATGTTTATGTTGTTTTTGTTGAAGTTGGTGACGTTGACAGTGTAGTGTAAATGCACAACACATTTTGACCTTTTTTTGTGTTGTTTATCCCATCTAACTTTGTTGTGATGCACCTGTCAGTTTTATGATGTAATTTTAGAAATAATCAAGGTTAATTAATTTTGTGGGGCATACATGGAATTGTTGCAGAAAACTTGTCAGGCACATTAAATGGCAGACTTTTTTGAGCGAGTATTTTCATGGTTGTTACTCGAATTGACAGGTTGCGAGTAAAAACTGCATGTCTGTTCGAGATGTTTTGCCTCTTTGAAAGACACTGAACAAATTCACTCCTGTTTTAGAACTTTTTCTGGATGACAGAATATCTTTCTTGAAATTTTCACTGCGAGTGTGTACCAAGTCAGCATTGCTTTCTGTTACTTTGACTCGCGTGCTTTCCGCACATGTCGTCAATTAGTTACAGCTGTCTGTTACATTTGTGAAATGTAACCTGCTTATCCGTGTGCACATGTATGCTTTCCTGTACGGACGCACAGTGGAAAAAGAAAAGGTCTCCAATTAGAAACAGTTATTCAATGCACAGAATGGTTTTCATTGCAGCACCAGCAATATTTGAAATCTGATCAAATTAATGCCATGGAAGTTTGGAAACGTATGTTGGTCTTGTTTTCTATTGATTTCAGCCCGTGATAAATTTGCTTTGGGAAAAACAAAAACTGCAGGCTTTCTTTTTTTTGTTGCATGGCAGAATATTTCTTACATTCTCATGGCAAAACTTGATTCGATATCTTCTGTTTTCTTCCCCCTCAAAAAATGGTTTCAGAGAGAACAGTATTCCCAGGTAGGGACCTTTGAGGTTGTATTCCCTCATTTCTTTCTCTTTTTTTGGAAATTATTGTATATTTTTTTTCTCAATTTTGAATGAAAGAAAACGCAAACCATTTTATTACGAGATACATGTGTATGTGTTATAACACAGTAACCCAGTGTACCTCGTCGTTCGTGTTGTGTTTGTTGTTGAAATGACTTTGTAAAGCCAAACATTTTATTTGAATATTCTCAGAAGAAGTTGCTTTCCTTTTTTTTTTTAAATTTTGAATTGACCATTCCATAAAACTTTTAAAATCTTTCCTTGTTCTTTTGATACATTGGGCATTTAAATGCCTGACCTTTTTTGTCAGTACGTTTATTACCTGAAAATCAAGTTTAAGAACAGTTAGTTTCACTGTTTTACAATATCAGTGTGAAGACTATGAAGTTTGTAATACAAGATGAAATGCCCTTGCAACTGAAACTAAGTAGCAATTTATGTTTTCTCTTCTGTAGCAGAAAGAGGGAAAAACCACCATCACTCAGGTACTGGAAAGGAATGTAATAATGGAAGGCCCTGCGTGTTGTATGTAAACCCCCCCCCCCGCCCGCATGCTTCCGGTTGCTCACTGTGGCCTACATTGTTGAGTCCCATGTTCCATCCTATCCCAAGTCTCCCATTTCTTACCCTATCCCAGGTCTGTCCAAATCTGTTAAAACAGAATGGGAACCCCCCCAAAAAAGATATGTGTTTAAAAACAAAAATGTATTAGTTGGAGTTTAAAAAGTGCGGAACGTGTTTCCTTGACCTTTTCTTTGACCTTTTCTTTCGGAAATTTACGCCCCCTGTAAAATATCAGCATGATTGTCAACATGGACTAAAAAAACCATGACACTGTTATTTCTCAGTCCCCCATTACAGTGCACCTGTCTCTCCATGTGTGTAACTCCTGCTTCAAAGTGAAAGCCCCTCATGAAGCAAATGTGGAAAGAGTTTGACACGTAATGAGCCAGTCTGGTGTTTCTAAAAAGCAAGGCTATCTGATGGGAAAAAGAATGGGCATGAGCCTGTGTGGGACGTGCCGATAGAGCAGACCTCTGCACCCTTGTCTGAATGACCTGGGACACGCGGCGTGTTAAGCATGTGCTGTTGGAATATCAAACTGACTCATTATGCATAACTGGTAGTGATAATCACGTACTAAATGAAACCATGTCTTCTGTGTTTTGTTCCCCATTCCTTCTTCCTTTTCTACCCCTTTTTTGCCGTTTCGTGGCAAGTTCTTGCCTGGAGTAAGAGCCGTGCATATCACGTTGCCGTGAATCACATGGTCTGATCATAGTGGAGATCATTCAAAATGACCATGCTCTGAGTTTGTAAACTGACAGCGAGATAAAAGTGGGGGGGGGAGGAGTGAAGGGAAGGAGCTTTGCTGCGCACAGATTGGACAGTAACAAACCACCTTGGCCCCTAAATCCCTTGTGCTGAAGCAGCCTTCCAACGTCAGTCTAAACCAACCAGCCTTACCAAAATTTTTCCAGAGATACCAGTGGATGCTCTGAAATTTCAGGTTACATGAGTTTGTCGAAATTGATAGGCACAGACTTTTTAAGAAGGCAAATCGAGCTTCCCCCATCCCTCTTTGTGTCTGTCCATCTCCTCAAGTTTTTCTCTTTCCTCCCAACTTAGTCTTCAGCTGACAAAAATCTCTCTCTTCTTTACCCTAATTCTTTGCCTGAATTCACACGTCCCTCTTGGCAAACAGATCTACTCTCTCACTCGCGTTGACGAGTACCCAAAGGTAAAACAAAGTGTATTTGATGTCTGTCTGCTCTCTCCGTCCCCCCGATAGCAAAGTGATGTAACAGTTTCATGACTGTCACTGTCACATTTATCGATATGACTTTTTGTTGAATTTGTCATTGTCACCAAAGAAATAAAACAAGAAAGTGTTTCTTGTGACTCCTTTTTCCTGCAGCAGTTTATATCCTTTTTTGTTCCATTTATCCTGTATTAAAGTCTTGGTTGCTAAGAGAAAAATTGACAACTAGAGATAGCCCGTCTAGTTTTGTTGCTTCGTGAATTTTTTTTCCAGCTGTATCTGAATATGTCATTGATGGTGTTTATTATGTTCACCATGAAACATCGTAAGCCTCACATTGTGAAGCCGTTACATTGTCACATTAGTGTGTTTTGATTTTTTTTCAAGTCCTGTGTATATTTCATTGCTTGTATTTACAGTTGTAATATAGCCTAAATCAAGGAAAATATTACTTTCAACTTGTAGTGCAAATATATACATGTATGTACTAACAAAACCCACTTTTTGAAACAGTTTGAACCGTTTTTCCATTGGCCAAATATTTTGTTTATTGTATATAAATGTGACAGGTTTTAAAATGCATACACGTGTATGTAAAGACATTTAGCTACTTTTGTTGGTTGTTTTTGCCCTAACATGTCCGTGTACATTTACCTCATTCTGTTTGTTTGTATTTTTGTGTCAGTGTCGGAAGTTAGTCAGATGCAAAGGTATAAATTCTGGTTTGTAAACTGTTTAACTAACAGAACAAGTCCTTGTGATTAATTAACAGAACACGTCCCGGTAATTTAAAAAAAGTAAAATGATCCAACAATTCTTTTTGTATCAGTTAAAAGCAGCAAGATTCACATGCTTTCATGAAGGCTTTTGTTGGTGTTAAGGGGGCTAACTAGTCAATTTTTGTGAAGATTTTCCCAGGTGAGGTCATTAACAATCTGGTTACCTTGCAAAGTTATATATAAATCTATGTACGGTACAGATTGCCTTTTTTTTTTTTAAAGAAGGAACCAGATTCAATTGAAGATGGTCTGGCTTCTTATCACCACATTACACATAACCATGTAACGTATGCAAGGTAACCTGATTGTGCTTTGGTCTTGATGCAAGGTAAGCATGTATATTTTAAATGCGTATGAAATAAATCACCTTTCACCTGTAACAAAATCCCTTGTTTTTTCCCCATCCATAAACATGTAATGTTAATCCTATCTTTGTGGGTATTTTTGGTGCTGCAATTGCAGGATGAAGCGGCTAGTAATCTCAACTTTGCATCAATCAAACTACGCAAGAAGTACACCTTCCTTCAGGACCCGGCAATGAGTGAGTACTGTTCAGCACTATAATTCATGTCTAGGAATCTAGGAGTCAGCTTGCATGTCCAAAGAGGCATATTCTGGGTAAACTCAACTGTTCTGGGATAGGTTTGTTGTTCCAGAAAGGACAATTGTAAGCATTTGATGCAGCCAAGGAATTGTACTTAACCACTTCGTGCCGGGGTGCCCGGTACCAGAGACGTTGGCTTTATGTGCATGGCTGGGGTGCCCGAAATCAGACAAAGGAGCTGGACCTTGTAACAAAAGACCGTACAAGGAACAAAAGACCAGGCTGCTGGGAATTGCCAACATTTTTTTCAGTTGTCAATAGTGGAGGAAATCTGTCATTGTTTTGAATGATTATACCTCTGTTTGTGGCATTCAGCGCGAGCAGATTACCACCGGGGACAATCACTCCAGCGCTCCAGGGATGAGTGATACAATACCGCTGCACGCTAATCTGGTCTGCATTTGAAAAGATGCCAGCAGCACACTGGGCCAATTTCGGGAACAAAACAAAATTACATAACACCGCACCATCAGGGCTCTCTTTACAAGGTGGCAGGCCTGGCTGAAATACTTGGGCGTCAATAGATGTTGTCTGTCAGATTAGAGTAGCCACCAGACAGTCATTCGTGTGGGCGTAAACATCCAGTAAATAAAGTTATGAATTTTTGAAGAATTTTGAAAATGGAAAATCTTGAAAATCCCCCAGGAATACGTCATGCAACTTCAAATTAAACCCAGCAGTATATGGTTAAGGTAGCGTATTCCTGTGTATCAGACAAGGGCTTTGCTTATGATAGCAAGTGTCCAGCAAGAACCGTCTGGAAGCTTGGTTAACTTGACGATGAAATTAGAACTGAATGCATTGCAGCATACTTTTCAGCCAAATGCTGGGGACAAGGCTGACCAGGGAACCAAGATTGAAGTAGGATGTGACAGCTGTTCTGCTGGAGCATGTCTGCAGTTGGATACAAGGTTGCAAGTGTGAGGTGCCTTACAAAGCAATCACTTGTTAACTCTTCCCGATCAGGGCCACCTACAGGTGCAGTTTAAAGCAGTGTTGCAGGAGCTTAAGAGAAATCAGTTGGTTTTAAGTGTTGGTTCATGTCTTATATGAAACTTGTAGTGAAAGCAAAACGAGCATATCATATTCAAAGTTACATCTTCATCACGACATTTTCTGTTCCCTAATGTGCGTGTGAAGTAACTGTTGATGACCTTTGCGCTTGTTGACAGGTCCGACCAGCGCCCATGCCAGGGCCGAAATCCGCCTGATGCAGGTGGCCAAGGAGATCGGCACCGACTGGCGGGCGCTGGGGCGCCAGCTTGGGGTCAGCGAGAAGGACCTGCAGGAGATTGAGAATGAAAACGACGAGATTGAGGAGCAGGCCTTTGTCATGTTGCACGCGTGGGCGGAGGACGCCAAGGAAAATGCCACAAGTACGTACATGTGAAAACTCCCACTGTGTGGGCTGGGAGTGGTTTAGAGTAACAAATCTTTCTCACTGTGCACCCCAATTTGCTCTTATGCGTATACGCTTGAGGGCGATATTACAGTATTGCCATGCCAGCCAACGAAGCCATGCGCAGGGGCATAAATTTTAGTCTGTACAAAGACGCTGCATATCATTGCTTCACTGCTTGAAGGCTGGAGGAAGTAGAGAATAGCTCAAGTATTATTCAGGCAGGTTTTAATTACTGCTTGCCCTCAGTTACGCGTGTACACTTCAGGTTAGTTGTGAAATATTTTTTGTGAGCGACATGTTTAAAGGCTGGTGGATTTTCTATATTTAGTGGTACTGGTGGACTGAGGGAAAACAAAACGGTGAATAAACATTGATTGTAAAAGAAAGACAAACAGTAGCAGAGTATTTGTTTTGGAAGATGTTTTGGTGGGGACTACTTGGTAGCACATGATTTTTCTACCAATTTCTTTCAGTGATTACTGTTAGTTCAGCATCAGTAAAAAACGGGAATTTGTGATGTCAGATCAAATCTCCGCGCTGTGAATTCACAAAAGTTGAACACATTTCAAGTCAGGAAATTTCGCTGCAGTTTTTCATGTCATCGAATTCGCTTTGCTTTTGTGTTTGCCGGAAGTATTTGAGGACTCCTCATGTGTTCTATTTCCCACTGTCTAGTGCGTGTATGATTTTCACTTCAAAATATCTCTAAAGTAATTTTAAAAGTGCTGTAATAATAGAGTTTATGTGTAAGTGGATCCTCAAAGTTTTGTATCACTGGGATTGGCACAGGTAAACCTCTTGTGCATTTGTTGCAATTAACTTAAAACAACAAAAACAGCTTCTGCGATACCGTGGAGATGCCGGCAACACATACTCCATATTTGGTAGTTACAGAAGGTGAAAGAGGAGACCACGCCAATTTTTTTCAGCCTTCTTGTACGTTTTTTAATTTTGTTTTCTTCTGTTACCATATCTGTGCAGTATGTTTTGTCAGTTTCTCTTGATTTGCCCTATTCCTCACAGCCGACAAACTCTCAGACGCGCTCCACGAAATCGGCCGTGGTGACGTCGCCAACAAGTGTCTCGCAGACTACGCAGTCATGGACGTCTCGATAGATCGTGAGGAGGACACATCAGACTTCCTGCGGGACATGGAGCGGGCCATGTACGAGGCCAGCCTTAAGCACGGTGAGACGGGTCTGACAATGGCATGAAACTTCAAAGATTATGTTGGATCCCATTGATAAAAACTGAGCCACGAGGGGACCCTCCACAACATATTTGATAGTTTATCATTCAGAAGTCCCACCATGTATTCCGGTGTTGCAGTTGAGTTCGTCACAAGTCGCCGCACGTCAGTTGCGAGTCATGTATTCTTCAGCCAAGTCACAAAGCTGTTGAAATAGGCTGACGGAAGCGTTTCTTTGTCACTGCTCACCCTGTAACTTACGACTGGTGTGATGAAAGGAATTGTGGCTGGAGTTGTTAAAAGGAATTGTGCTGGGCATTGTGGTGGACTTGACTACGGCACTGATTCTCATTCAGTGTAAAATAATGAACTTGCTTGCAGCTCCATTGGCATTAGTTTTGTCTTGGAGAAGATTGATCATGATAGTGGTGGAAAATAAAATAGCAGTTCGACTAGATTTCTGAACGTATTTTGGACATTCAAACCCCGTTTTGGGGAGAACTTTAGACTAACTCTGTCTGCTTCTTTCTCTTTCCAGACGAAGACAAACACAAGCCTGGAGTCACCATTGACATCACAGGGGTAATTAGCATAGTATAAATTTGTGCTCGGACACCTTGTCTGCACGTGTCATGTCTTGTTCTGTGTCCTTGTGTTTTGTGCGTGAGTGTGAGATGGGTGGTAGAATTGACTTTGGTTGAAGTTCTTTTTTTTTGTCTTTTGGTGTTTGTTAGCTAAGAAAGAGGTCATTAATGTGTTGTTTCAGTGTGGTGTATCGAGTAAAAAAAGGGAGAGATTGTTACAGAAAGTTGAAAGGTATGTGGCTGAGAGAAAGTTTAGAGGAATTGCCACAGACAGTGGTAATGACAGATGTGATGACGGACTGGGTGACAGATGGTGCATACAACTTGGTGCAAGATGTTAGCTGAAAAAAAAAAGTCCACCGTTTGCCGCTGCATGCACAGCGCTGTGTGTCAAAGCAGGCACTGAAGCAAAGGAATCCAGCAGCACCGAAACCTCGGCTTAAAACAGTGATGTTTGGCTGAAAGCAACTTTATCAATGCCCTTTTTACTGTTATAAGATCGCAGAATATTTTGGTTTCTAGTGTTTTGTTTCTTTCATTTCATGACTTTCTGTTTTTATAGTGAAATATGCTTTCATTTTGCAGGTCTGCTCCTTTGTAATTGGTCTGTTTTACGTGCTTTGCTTTGCTTTTTGCATTTCGATGAACTTATGTTCTGGATGTTTTATGTCAGTTTTTAAGGGAAGATCTGAATGAAATAAAAGTTGTTTAAGTTCTTTTAGAAGGGGTTACTGTGTTTTTGTGTTCTTTTTCTGGTTCTTTGTTCTTATTTACTGCGGCTTTGCATCATGTTTTAAAACAAGAGGGAAGGTTTTATTCGCTGTTGACGCCTTATTTTGTTCCCATTGTAGGTTGACATCTGCATTGTCTCATGCCTTGGAGTTTTTGTAGTCGTTAATTCATTTGAATGCAGTCTTTTCTTTCATCTTGTGCTTGTCACAATCAGCCCATTGCTTGAGCGACTCTTGGGACTGTTTCTGTAGATTGGTGGAGACTCTTTGCAGGTCATGGAATGTGGTTCATTTTTCTTTCTTTGTCCAATTGTCCTGAGGCTGGGGTTCTTGCAAGCTTGATCGTGGCCGGGTGTACATTTAGATCTTTTAGGTTTGATGCCATGTTTCACTCGTGAAGTGCTTCAGTCGGAATGTACCCGTTATTAGACTTTGATCAATTTTGAATGAAGTGTGTGGTAGTGGTTTTTTGTTTTTGTTTTTTTTTTTGTTGGTGCCAGTTTTGCCATGAGATAGATTTAACACAAGATGGTTTTAGATAATCATGATTTGGATTGTTGGTAGTATCAATTTTTGTCACGCATCTTGACGATTTGGGGGGCTTTGAAAAGAAAGAGAAAACGTTTGATATGCTGTTCATTAGGCCTCCTTTTTAACCCCACAAACTGGATGAAATGTTGCTACGAAATCTACGCCCAGTATCAGCAAAGCACATGCAGTATAACCTATCAGATTTGCTCGAGGCATCCATAACTCTAGAACTTCCTAACTCTGACACCCCCCGCCCGTCCAATTTCCCTGTCTTTCAATCCTCTGTTGTCCTTCCCTCCCGCTCTTTTTCTCCATCCTCCATTTCTCACTGGTGCTCTACACTTTTTTCTCCTCCCCCCCCGCCCCGTATCCCTTGAATGTTCCTGTCCACACCCCTCCCCTTTGCTTGTTTCCCCTGTCCGATCATTTACTAACTTGCCAATCAGGATGATGGAGGAGCTTTCCGTGAATTGCAGGACGAGATTGAAGCAGACAAGGTATGCATTCACTTCACTTCACCCCCAACCCACCCACCAAATGGATCAGTCCACACAACTCCTTGAACCTTTGACCCCATGGCCTCTGACCTCTCCAACTCTGGTCCAAGTGTCGTCATACTTACCACTGCCTGTGATCTCATTTTCACCAACTAATCGAAATGGTTTGTTGACAACAGAAATGTCAGCAATTCCATTAATTTTTTTTACCTTTTAAAGTTTGAAATTCCCATTTGCCCCCCCCCCCGTAGCCGTACCTATTTACAATGAAGTTCACCTCAAGCTGGTCTTTTTCATGCTGTTACCGATTTTTTATTGCATTCAGTTTTCCGTTCCATTGTTTTCTTTGAGAACTGCTTGAAATCTTTCTATCCAGCCTCCTTCACGTTTAATACCAGATACTATATCAAGGTTTTTTTTCTCCTTGTAATTTGAAAACATTAGAGTTAATAAAAACCTATCTGTTACTGTGCAGCTGCACATTTTTACCAATTCAACATACTTGTACATGTGGTTTTGATGATTAAAAGTGTTCTTTCAGTCCTCTAGTTCATCTCGGGCTGTTGCCCCCGAGAATTTTTAAGTCCCTCACTTTTGGGGGAATTGGCCAATAAATGAACCCAAACAAAAAAATGTTTTCTATGAGGCCAAAATTGAGAGGATTTCTGTTTGGTTTGGACATCAGAGACTGCTGAGTGGTTCTTCCACCAGACTAAAGCTGAAGATGGAGACAGAATGGAGGTTGGGAAATGGCCTCAGATTTGATCACATCTACCATTTTCAGAAGAGAAATGAAGAGATAAATAATTGTTTTTTTTTTATTTAAGTATTAAAAAAACCATGAGACTAATTAAAAACCTCGTAGAACTCACGCATTACAATGACATGCCAGGTTTTCGTGTTGCCTGCATCTAAACAAAGACTTCTGCTTGCCTTTGTTGGTCTTAATCTTACCCAACTGTTAGGATTTGGATAGTTACAGTGGAAAAATTGTGAAAGAAGTCCATCGTACTGTAACAACCAGGACCGAAGTCCGCACAGAGGTATTGTTTGAATATACAGAGCAAGCATCCATGGGCAGTGAAACAGTGCCTCATTGGCTGGACGACTCTTTGGTGGCTTTATCTGATTGGTCAATTGTGATGTCATAGTTGATGCTGTTTTGTTTGGTTTGTTCTAAGAATTGTCTGTGATTGGCTAGTTGATGTGTAAGTTGACTTGAGTTTGTTTTTTTCATTTTGATTTGAATTATTGTAGTTTTTCTTTTGAGGCGTGTGAAGTTTGTAATTTGTTGGGTTGGCGTTTTAGATTGTGAAATGCGGGATGTCAAGTGTGTTTAGTTTTTGCCAAGCTGTCATGTTTGAGTCATTAGTACTCTTTTCTTTGTTTTTACGTAACCACAGCAAGGTCAGATACCCACACCCTGCTGTATTAAAAGCCTGTCACACAATGGATGTTAGTCTCAGTCTCAATTTGGGTCTCGGCATCCTTGGCTGTTTTGACCATATACATGTAGCCTCCAGCATTTCTTGTCTGGAGGGATGGCTTCCAAAGCTTCAAGGAGTACACATGGGGAAACCGTGGCATCAACACCACCACGCGATGACACCAGCTTCCACAGTGTTTAACATGAAGCTGCTTGAGAGCAGCATACTTCCAGTGCACACATTTGTAGACTTTGAAGCACTCTGTTCCTTTTTTTTTTTGGCAGGACGTGCATCATGAACTTAAATATATTCTGAGCTTTTGCTTTCCTTCTCTCTCAGGATGATGTCCCTTTTGGTTTTATACTTCTTGCCACATGCTTCAAGTTTTGTACTGCTTTCAATTTGTTTGTGAGCCATTTTCCAGGTGTAAAGCAAAGTTGGCTCTTTCTCTCTCTGAAGGAAATGATAATAAGATAGAGTTTCCTTGTTAGGCAAATGGCCAAAAGTTAATTGCATTGAAAGTTGGATACCTGAATTATATTCAATCACCACCCCTTGTGCGACCTTTTGGTCACAGGGACTTATGAATAATGCATCCCACAAGGGAATACAAAAGATGCTAAAATTACAAACAACAAATGAACAGGAACGTTTTATTTTTATTTAATTCATCATGACAATGTGCATTGTTATTTTGAGTGCACGAAACAGTTGTTTGGCCGGTTTGCTGTCATGATAATTTGATCTCATGACATATGGAGTCTTCCTTTTCATATCCTTCTGGATAGAATTTACATATTTCCATATTCATGTTTGGACTGTTCCATTTGTTTGCAGAGACGGGTTCCCTCCGATATTGAGACTGCTGTGAAGGTACATAGCTTAGTGCCAAATGCATCTCAAGCCTTGAAAAAACAATAAGGATGGGAAGGGCGGGAGACTTTTAACCAAATTGTCAAACTAAGTAGTTTTTTTATACGGCAAGTTCTATCTCAAAAGTGTTTGATCTGCTCCTGTGAGAACTGAAAACTAAAGAAAAGATGGTGGACACTTTTTATTGATATTGAAAGAAATTATAATGGACAGTACTACAGATTTCTGCTCCATATTAAACTTTATAAGTACTAGTACAAATGAAACAAGGAGACAGTGGCCAAAACTTGAAGAAAAATCCACACTTCCCTGGTTTTGTTACATCACAGGAACAGGCTAAGGACGAAGTGGCTGAAAGTTTGATCAAGGTATTGAACCTTGTGTGTGAACCTCGCAACCCTATCTCCTCCCCCCCCTTTGCAGATAGCTCCACCCCTGCCTCTCTTGCTTGACTGCAATCCCATTTGCTTTCTCCCCACCACAAAAAAAAGGGAAAAAAAATATAATCGAAAATTGCATGGGTCAAGTTGGTTATTATAGTCACGGAAGTTTGTTCATGCAGGTGATTTTGGGGGGCTTTTTTTTTTTTAGGGAACATGAGTTTCTTTCTCTGACCGCATTCAGGCTGTTCAAAAATTTAACATGTAGACCAGAGCATGGAAAAATCTGCTAAGCAGAGTTATGGCTTGAACAAAATACATCATAATTTTGGTTAACGTTTTCTTTCGGGAATGAAATCTATCAGATACTGAGTCAGACTTACTGAGAATATTCCTTCGTACGGGAAGGCCTGGCATTGACAAATCCAGCAACGTTGTCACAGGATATTTCCGATGGTCCCCTTCATCAGCAATAAAAGAAAGCACTGTGTTGGTTTTTGTACGGAACACCTGTCGTGGAACAGTGGCCTTGTAGAATAATCACCACAGAGCCTAATTATTGCCATTGCAGGGGGCTGCTGGAAAGGACCAGTGATGGTGTAACCACGGTAGCTGGATTCATTTATAAGCTTTATTGCTGTTAAAATTTCTTAAGGAAACACTTGTGTCGCATTTGTACTGTTTGTAGGCACATTAGATAGTCTCCTTTCATGTAACATTCAGTGCTGCTCAGTTACATTGACAATTTGGTGGCAGTGTTTTGATGTGGGCTGCTGGTTTGGAGGGTTAATTAAGTAGAGCTTGCTCAGATAGTCTGGTTAATTTGTTAGATTTAAGACTCAAAGAATTGACAGAGAGATGCCTTCTTGTACAATTCATTTATCCTGAAAGACCGTGTATGCTGCTTTTGTCTTTCAAATTGTTTTTTATTTCCCAGATTACATTAGGCAGTCATTTGAAAGTGCATTATCCTGTCCCGGGGAAGCGGGTGGCGCCTTCTGTGACATAAATGCCCGAGATAGGAGTGTGCTGATACTTAGAGAAAACTGTCAAGTCTATCAAAAATTTCTGTCTCATTACAGAAATCCAAACAATGACAGACTCTGTTGAGCAAGTTCGTGCCTATGTGCTAGCACGTTTTTAAACACAAGGGAAAAGGTTACCAGACCCAGATTGTTGCCATTGAGCCTGTGTTGTAGACTATACGGTGTAGTTCCAAGCCAGTCCCCTAGAACTTCACCTCAACGTATCCTTCATTTTCTTGTCCCCTTACCCTCTTCTACACCCTCTGCTCTAGGAATTGAAGGAGGAGGCTATCGCTGCTGGAATTCCAGAGGTATTGCTAGCTAGCGCAATTCTCATCCTGAACTTTCTCACCCGATTTATGATTTTGGTCTTATGAACTCTGTAGCTGGTTCCAAAGGTCCGCCTGAGTTGCTAATTCTTGTTTTTTCTCTCTTGTGTGTTCTCTAAGCTCTCATTGGTTGTTCTTTTGTTTGCAAAAAAGCGGGGAGATTTGTCGCTTCTGTCAAAGAAGCAGCCAGGGTCTTCTGACCACGTCTTTGGCATTATGACGATACTAGTTACTCATACAAATATGTACTTGTCTGTTGAGGCCATCTGAGTGTTAGAGAAAATTCTTGTGGCTCTGAGTGAGGTTTCTAATACACAGTGTTTGCAGTTGCTAAAACATATTGAAAAGATTGTGAAAGATATTTTTAAGTAGGGCTGTTGTGTTATTTCTTCACCCCTGTATTTGTAATGTAAGTAGCTCAGTGCAAGTGTTAACAGTCATCTTGTAAGAGTCATCTCGTAACATTCTGCTTTTAAAAAGTCATTCGTCCGCAATAATGCTTGTCATACAGTGTTTTCAAATTCTTTGGCAGGTGTGTGGTTGTATTTCTGTTTCTGTGTGGCATTCTGAAAGTTTTTGCTATGAAGCAGTGTGTTGCCCAAAAATTGCCTGGACTGCGGTAGTGTTGTACAACCGTGAATGTGTTGCATGTATGTGTGCGTATGCCTCCTTAAAGTGACTGTGTTCATTTGACGATTGTTTGAGACTTGAGTGGTGAGCATCTCAAAATCAAAAGCAGGTTGGAATCTGAGCATCCTCGCGAAATCAGTTCATTGCGTGGGCATCCGCCTAAACATCAGTGTGTCACATCGTATTCCATGCAGAGGTTGAACGCTGTCGCTTGCTTTCAATCTGCAGCTGCTGCTCTTCGTGTCGACTGGCTTTCTTTCTTTTTTTTTCCCAGCTAGCGAACGCGGGAAGGAAACTACAACGTGCCCGCAGTCCTGCTCACTAGTCACTACACACAATTTGTGTATGAAAATCGGATGCGCACATTTCCTTCTCTAGCTGAAGAGTTCCCCCCCAAAAAAAAAATCCCATCCTTTTCCACATCTTTCATCCCTATCTGACAATGTTTCGTCTGTGTGTGTGACATTGATTTTATTTCTTTTCTCCTTCCAAGGTACCGGCAACAGGTGCATGTGATTTTAGCGATATATTCAATTCTTTCAATCTCGGCCAGGTACTCTCCTCTTTTTGTTATGTTTTACGCCCAACAAAATGTCTTTATGTTGCATTCTTGAGCCGAATGTCCGGCAACACTCCTGTTGGCTGCGCATCTTTCTCACCGCCATTCAAGAAATCGTCACGCCACGAACACGCAGCCGACCCTCTGTTTCCCCGTCCAATGATCTCCCCACCCCTCCACCCCTTTCTTGAACCGGTTTGGTTGTCGTAGTGCGTAGTTATGACCCGTTGCCGTATTCAGCTGCGATGTGTGTGTGTACATGTGCATTGATACCCCTCCCTGTCTCATCCGTCCGAACCCCTGGGTGTTGCCTGCATGCATGCTTGTTTCAAAGCTTGGTGAGTAACACACCTTGAATACTTGCGTTTACTTTTTGCTAGTGTAAATATTACAAGTGTAGCACATTTTGTTCACAATTTTGTACCATTTTGTGACACTAGGTTTTCTTGAACATGATGTGTTCGTTCAGTCATTTCACGTTCTTTTTTGTGTCTCTGTCAGTGCCCAAACTTGTCAAACTCCTGTCAGTTTTGTATGCGTTACATATTTTCTCTTAATTTTGAATCATAGGCTCTTAACGACTTGAACAACCTTAAAGGAATTCCCTTGGTTATACATACTTATCCATACATAAAACTCTATCACATTGTTTCACATCAGTAGGCATACTTTTATATAATTTGACAAAGATGAAAATATCAGTTTTAGATTCATAATTATCTCAGGGCTGGACTTAAATAAAGGTTTAGATTACAGGCTTTTGCTGCAGTGGTTGAGCAGCAGCAAAGCCAAGTGATGGAGCTGCATTGCTAACGATAGCACAAAAGTGCAGTAGTCGATTGAATGCACACCATAACCAAAATAAACTCGAATGTGCATGGTCACCTCGGCTTGCAGGTTGTAAAAAACAAAAGAAGCATATTTTTAAATACGCCATGCCAACAGCCTCAAAGCAAGATCACAGTGTGCAAATGCGGGAATGCTAAAACTATGAATTTTTGAAGTGCAAATTTCAACACAATTTGCAAGCTTAGAAAATAACCTCTTCCCCCCCGGCTTAATCATGTGTGAAAGTACTTCCTCATTATGAACATAGAATTTCGCCGAGATTTTTCTGCATGCATACATGTACATGTGTGTAATAGTAAGCCAAGTGGTGTACAAAATGTCATTAAGATATTGTAGCCTGCAGGATTATAACTACCTCATTCAGGAACTTATTTTTAGGATGCTTTACCTCACTGAATATCTTTTGAAATTTATTTTGTAGGCATAAATTATATCACTTCCAATAATGGGGTCTAGTAACTAACTTTTTCTCTTGGAATTGGTAGTGCTATGCACCAAAGTGTTCAGACTTATGAGTCAAAAAGTAGGCTTTGGGGTTAAGTGTCCCTTAAAGTGCATCGGAGAAGGCTTGTGATTAATTCCGCCTTTCTTTTGTTTCAGGATGCCGGAGCAGCAGAGCTGTATGAGGTGAGTTTTGAGTCAATTATTTTTGGCCCTCAATACTGCCACAGTTCCTTTGAGTGGGCCTGTCATCAGCTCTTACGTTGTGCTCATTTTAATAGATTTGTAGATTGAAGAAATATTGTAGAAAACCTACAGATGCTGGTAAATCTGAGAAGTAGCTGTTGAAGGAAAGTAAGGATATTTCCTTGATCCCACTGAGTCCAAGTTAGACTTGCTTGAGAGCTTGAGTTTGGATGACACCCTGTGCATCCCCTTGATGTCTAGTGTGCAGTCACTGATGGGGGCTTCATTCTCTCTCCATTTTGGGGGCGTGGCTTTTATTTGATCAGGAGATGAAGGAGGAGATTTTGGAGAAGCACGAGGAGGAGAGACGGGAGATGCAGTTTGAGCCGACGGTGGACGTACTCGAGGAAAGTCAAGAAGTAAGCTAGAATCTCAGGCAGGAATTGATCATGACCTTACAAAATTTTCTTGTCTCAATTGACCCTCCTTGACACCACTCTTTACCCTAATAGTCAAGTTACATGTAGCTCTACTCACAGTGAGGCTTCATAGAATGGTGCACAAGTTTGCCCTAAACCTTGAACTGGTTGCAGCCGTAAACCAGACCATTCAGCCTAAAGAGCAGCGCTTAATGTACAACTGGCGAAAATGCATCGGAATTCAAACCATTACAACATGAAATAACAGCAAACAAAACAGTGCAGTTACCATTATAAGTTATCGTCAAGGTGACGTAACTGCTGTGGTTTATCTCGTTCAAGCTAATCCATCGTAAGTTGACCCTGCTTAATTTGACCGACATATGAATTTGCCTTTAGTATTCAAATTGTTCCTTCAGAGCTACCCCTTGTCTGGCTACTTCTGATTCCCGCGTGTGAACATTGTAACTCGATACTGAATTTGCATGGCCTTTTTTTACAAATATACGCAGAGGGTTATTTTTATTTTTTTTTTTACATTTATTTTATTTTATTTTCAAGGGGATGTACATGTACATCTAGGACTGTATTACTTAGCATTAACTTCCCACGGGTATTTCGCTGGGGTTGAATTTGGTTATTGTGCAAAGTGTCATGTTATTGCCCTCCATTATTTTTAAACAGGAAGACGGACAGACTCCAACAGAAACCAAGGTAATTCTGTCCATTCCCTCAGATTTCTGGGAATATTCTTTTCAGTATTCATTTGTGTTTTTATCCTTTTTGACATAATCTCTAAACTTTTTGATCTTTGCATTTTAATTTCAGACTTTGCAAGCTGTTCATTTGAGTGATTTGTTTTTTGAAAGAACTGATTTTTTGGATGCATCATAGCATGCCAAATGCTTAACTTGTCATTAAAAAAAATCAAGCGACATGAGGCAGGCTGTCATTGCATATATGCTGTTTAAAAAAACAGACTTGTCATGAGTGCATGCTTGTAATGACCCCTGGACTCTGCGGAAAGCATCTCCTTTCTGATTCCTGTAATCTTTGGTCATAAATCGGTTATCTCTGTACACATCAGCGGAATGGATACCCTGTGTCCTTGGAAGTTTTGCTTTGAACCCTGAGATGTTAAGAGATTGGCAGTAATATGTTGCCTATACCGTTGCCTGTAACTCGAATGAGCGCAACTAACTCTGCCTTGTATGGTACTAACCTATCTTAGATCTAGAGACATAGACTCAGAGTTGAAGCCTTCATTTAATTTGAGCTATGGCAAAGTAACTAGCCCGTGAGGTTTTTTGGTAATCTATTCAGTGTTGACATTTCTAGTTGGCCTGAAAAAGGGAGAATATTCAGTGTGGAAATACTCGCTTTCTAATTTTAAGTTGTTCCAATTTACGCCACTCCCCTCCACCTAGGCCTTGCCTGGAGACGCAACACAAACATTCCCTACCCGAACGGTTGTCGTTGAGCAGACTCACATAGTACGAACCCAGGCAGTGGCCGACGGGCACCAAGACGGCCCAGTCGAGTCGGAGTCCGAATCCTCGGCCGAGACGGAGGTTTACACAGGCCCCGATGAGG
Organism: Acanthaster planci; assembly: GCF_001949145.1. The sequence goes on along the minus strand of NW_019091355.1, from coordinate 4,709,599 downwards.
TCCAGACTAAGATCTCCACCACCACAACTGTGACAGAGAAATACTCGTACACTGAGAAGCATGCCCCTGTGCGGATTGAGGTTGACGAGGTTCCCGATCGCAAATCTGACCCGGACATCGATGAGTACATGGTGGTGACGTCGCAGCCAGATGAGATTGTAGAAGTCACGAAGACAGCCGAGGAGGAAGGCATCAATCCCCATTATGAAGCGGGTCCAGACTCTGTCTCAGAAGAGATTATCACCACCGACAAAGTGCCAGAGGTGGAAGGCATCAACCCTCACTATGAGATGGAGCCAGATTCTGTTGAGGAGCCCCCAATCTCCACCACATCCGAGTCCACCGTCCAGGGCATCAACCCGGACCTGATCTGTGAGCCCGAGCCCCTTGACGACTCAGCCCGGATCTGTGGGCCCGATGTGACCGACACCAAGTACAGCATCAACCATGGTGCCCAGGCGTTCGACGAAAGCCCCATCTCCCCTCCGGGGCAGGAGGTTGGGGTCATCTCCACCTACACCACGTCGTTCCACCAGGTCACGGTGCGCACCGGCCTGGAGTCAAGCCCCGAGACAGACCGCTCAGAATCTGACTTCCCCCACGGCCCTGCGTCTGAGGTCACTATCGCTGAGTCTGCCACACAACCTAGGCGACAGCCCAGTACACCCCTAGAAAGTTACGCAGAGGTAGGGGCAAAGCTGGCATTTTGTCAGGTTTTTCAGCAGCTCATCCTTCCATTATCATTGGCCTGTTTCATTTAAATGGTGCTTTATTTGCAAATTTTTGGTCGCTTTTTGGTTGTATTTAGTAGTTTGCAAATCTGAGGGAACAGGCAGGTCAGTGTCCGGCAGTGATACTTGACCTTCAAATAGATTGAATCACAACTGAATGTAAGAAACATATGCCACATCCAAAACAGACTTTGGCTACGGCTACATCTGTTGTCAGCACATTTCCGCATAATTGCAGTTGGTGAAGACAGAGAGCTAGCCGCAGACAGACGATTCGGATGCGGATACATGCCAGGATTTGTTTCTGCTTTTTTTTCAATTCCTTTGGTTAGTAGAGAATCATGAGGATGAATAGCAGGAAACTGACTGATTAAACTTCATGCTCGCCACCAACTCAGCACTAACACTTTGTAAAGACCGGGCAAAGGTCTTCCCTACATTGACCAGCATGCTCCCTCAGAATTGTGAATAGAAACTGTTAGTTGGACCCATCTTTGTATTTGGTGATGGTCACTTTTATTTCTCTGCTTTTCCTTCCTGCGCATTTCTGTTGCTTTTATTCATTTGCTTCCTTACGTGAAAAAGTGACGCAAACAGGGAGGACAAGAGTGTGCCAGCCAATACAGGAATCTGCCTCTGTTTCTGTACAAACAAGCTGCCAGTATTTGTGATGTGCCACTGTCAAACCGGCCTGGTCCACGTGACCGTCTTACGTGCTCTGCCTGTGAACGCCAGAGGGCGCTTTTTCATTCAACAATTAGAGGGTGTTAAGAAGAGCTCATGCTCCAGTGTGCACATCGGAATACTGCACAGCAGCCCTGACCTAGAATGTGTCCTTGATTCTGTGCTTTGAAGTTTGAACAATACTGGCGTGGTCACTGCGATAGAGATGTGATATTTTCACATACCCCTGATCAGGACCAAGCTATGCTTGGAGCTGTTAGATATCCAGCATTAAGGTTCACTTTTTGGAAATTTGCAGATTTATTCTTTGTTTTGTGATTTTTGGGGGGTCTCAAGTCGAAAATATCCATCTCTACCATCTGTAGTTTCCAGTTAATCCCGTACTCTTTTTGTTCTGTTCATCTGCATTCTTCCTGCAGTCTTTAGCAGCACAGTTACTTCACGTAAGAGCACGTCGCTTTTATTTAATGAAATTTATTTCAGTCTGATATCACGACGTCTATGGACAGCATGCATGAATTTGTTGGTATCTTGCATGTTAAAACTCATTCATGTAAACATTAATAATGTATTTTGCTTATTGACCAATCCTGGCACATCATTTCACAATATGACATAACGTGCCTTCTCACAGCAAGTTTCTGAATGATGTCATTTGTCATCTTGGCTCGTGAAACAATATACATATGTATGTATACTGGTTATTTGTATTGAAAAATTTTCATTTTGCTGTGCATTGATGGCCAAACATCCTCATGCACGGCTGTTAGCTTTCTTTACTGCATGGACTTCTATTGCCATTCAATAACCGTGTTAGTGTTGTCACTGTCAGAGTTAACAACATTTTGAAAATTAATGATGCAAAAGGAGAAGAAACTCCATACAGTTGACATTGTGAGGAGGCTTTCTGTTGCTTGGCAGATGAAAAACATGAAGTTTAAGCCTCTGTGAAAGAACTGGCTCAGTGCAGGCTGCCGACTGCAACTCATTTGCTCTGCTTCTGATAAAGATTGCAATAGAATGCAATTTGCTTTGTTAACCACTTGCTGCCGGGGGCAGTTGTCAATGTTGATGATGCTGGTCCGGAATAGTTATCAGTTTTTTCTGTTTTTCAAAATTCTTTAAAAATTCCTATCTTCATTTACTGGACACTTACAAACACGTGAAGGACAGTCTGGTGTACACTCTAGCCTGACATACAAAATCTATTGACGTTGGAGTATTTCAACCAGGCCTGCCGCCTTGTAAAAAGAGCCCAGATTTTGTGGTGTTAACGTAATATTCTTGTGTTCACGAATCTGGCTCAGTGCGCTGCTGACCTCTCTTCAATAGGGGCCAGATTATCATGCAGCGGTGCTGTGTGGCTCATCACTGCGGTGGTGGAGTGCTTTTGTCCCTGGCGGTAATCCGCTCGCTCTAAATGCCCCTAACTGTGGTATCCTGTTTCAAAACAAGGCAGGATTATCTCCACTTTTGAGAGTGAAAAAATGTTGGTAATGCCCAGCAGCCTGGTCTTTTGTTTGGAGGATGGTCTTTTGTTACAAGGCCCTGTTCCCTTTGTCCGAGTTAATAGACCCCGGCCATGCATATAAGCATACGTGTCCGGATCTGAAATGCCAGGCAGGAAGTGGTTAACATATTTGGGAGCATTGTAAGTTTTTGCAACTAAATTTTCTGACATAGTCCTGATGTTAAAGTAGGTGTGGTACCAGTTATTAAACAGTTAGAATTTGGCTAGATAACTTTATGCACTTGTTTAAATGCACCCTGATGTTTAATCTGATTATGAAGTCGGAATTTTGAACTTTCTTTTAGAAAACAAAACAAACAAAAGGAGAAAAAAAGGTCCATTTGATGTAATGTCCGATTTTGAGCATGGAATTTCCTACTGAAATTGCTTGTTTGTGTCTTTGCCACTTGTACTCTCCATTACTTTAAAGTGACAGTGAGAGCTACATGATTTCTTCCACAAAGAGTGCATGCACTATACTATGAGCACTGGATGTAGGAACCTGTTTCTTTACTGGTATCACGCCCAGAGCACGTTCTTTTCCTGTTGAAGTGCAAGGGTAGCCTTAGCGGTATCCGCTCCAAGTGGAACAAAAGAGTCTGGTTTTTGTTCGTACTCACTGCATAGGTGCGCCATGAGGTGCGAAAGTATATGCGCATTTGACATGGGGCATGCTGAGTACGCGTAACTAATTTATTCCGGCATGTATGGTCTTTGCATACACGCAGGATGCGTGCAAGAACCTGTCGTAACTTAACGTCTTTCTTCACCGATTGGGGGTGCACTTCAGTTTGGTGAGAATACACATTGTTACAGGGCTTTCTTCTTAACCTCCCAACATTCAACAATACGCAGAAAGCCAGTGGTGCACTCTCCAGACTTCAGGTTTGGGACGTCTTACCCGATGCAGTGGTGGTTCAGCTGTCTAATCCTAGAAGCCCTCAAATTAGCACAGGACGGGATGTTAGATTTTTAGGCAGATTTTATTGCAGGTTGAAAGTAGCTGAATTTTTTTCCCCCGTTTTTCTCCTTAGGATGTAAAAGAGGAATTACAGCAGCCCGAGCAGAAGCCCAAGGTACGCACAGCCACATTTTGACAAGTTTAAATCGAAAGATGACATTTGCAAATTTTTAACAACCTGCTGTTTGCAGTTTTAATCTGCGTTGATTATTTTCATTTTTCATTTGTGGTATATTTACAACTGGCAAAGGAGTTCCTGACATCTTTTTAGAGTAGCGACTTAGAATCATAGATTGCTTTGAGCTGTGTGCTTGTTTGCAGACTGGCCAAAAAAAAAGTTGCTGGAAGTTGCTGATAAAATCCCAAAACAAAGTGAAATTGTGCTTTCCTGTTGCTTTGCCACTTCTGCAAAGAAAATGGACAAGAAGTGTTAGTCACAATAGTTTTTGGATTTGACATGTGTTCTTTCGCAATATACTGAAGTGAAAGTCAGTTGTAAGCGTTTATTCGGCAGGTGAAATCAGTTTGAAGCATTGACCTTCGTGCCTGACCTTGCATCACAATGTTAAACCCAAAATTAACCAGAGCTCCCTATAATGTGCTTGCTTGGAATGCAAAATCCACCATAATACTGAGCATTTGGATTGTTCCATTACACCTTCACATCATTCTGACCTATTACTTTCACTGTTGATGAATAACTCACCCCAAAAATTTATAACATGCATGACTTATTCCTCAAAGTTAATTCCTTGATTTGAGAATAATAAAATACTAGTCAGAATCCATCAAACGTCTGAAGAATGAATGCATTGATATGAATATTTTCTGAATGCAACATATTAATGCCAAACATTATTCAATCCTGTGCATTTTTCACATTGAATTAAATGAATTAAATTATCCTTTACTGGAGTTTTCTAGGTAGGTTACATTTTTTTCTCTTGTATTCTCCCAAACTACCTGAAACACCAATTCAGTAACCCTCCAAATGGTCCCTCTCTAACTATTTTTATTTAGGGCCTTAAAGGATGGATGATTGGTGATTATTTGTTATACTTTTTTTAAAAAATTTCATTTATTTGTCAATTCAAGTCAGTTTTTTGTCTACATGTCTGTTTATATTGTTCACATTTGTCTGTCTCTGTTTTTGTTTAGAATTATAAAGCTACTAGCCTGTCAGCTAGTCATTGGTACTGTAACTTGCAGTTCTTGTCAAAGATCTCTCGAGCTAGTTTTAATAATGTATCTAACATACCGAAGTAGGTGTAATTTCTGTCTAATATCTTTCCTGCTAACACAAGTGTTCGGCCATGTTGAAATCAAACTCTGAATGTTGAATAAACTGATTGATTTTAAAGTGTAGCATAATCACTGTTGTTTAAAACAATAGGCTGAATTTTTTAAACTAACATATTAAAAATACAGCATTTTTAAAGCATTCAGTTCATACTAAGTAATATCACAAGTTCATACACAAGTTGACTTCCCTGTCCCTAAGTGTCCTCCACAGGACTTGTTCACTTCCCCCGGAATGCATGACTTTCACAAGATGGCTTGTATGGTTCCCTCTCATGCATGGCTTGTGCCTTTTTTATTTGCCTTCTCACCCAATGGCTTCTCATCTTGCTTTATTAACATGCATGAAAATCATCGTAGAACCTAGATTGTGCAGTAGACTTCTGCAGCTGGTAGTCATGATGGATGTGATTGCTTGCATAGCTTCCTGAGTTCTGAAAGGCACGTACTTATAACAATGAGGATGTTTGGATACACCCTCTGACTCTTTGCACTGTCACAGGAACTGAGGAATTCAATCCATGTCTGTTACAGTGCAGAGACACATCACGTGTTTGTTCAGAATGTATGTATGCACAAGAGGGTTGAACTTCTAAAAAATGAAAGATTTCGTCAAAAGTTTAAATTCTGTTCAACATTCGAAAAGTGAATGAAATGTCAGTTTGGTGTACAGACGAATGGCTTCAAAATCCGACATGCGCATGTATTGCTTATAGAATTAGAGTGCACCATTTCACATTTGCACTGTCTTAGTTATAGTCTGGTGTGTGTGTTGTATCTTGATTGCTGGTGACTCACGTGTGATTAACCGCAGGAGAAATTGGTTGAACAGGTAGAGGCCAAAACCAGACGTGGAGGAGAGAGTGTGCCTGAAGCCCCCCAAGAACGAGAGGTATGTTGGGGGGGGAGATAGGTGAGGTGTCTCAGCTGCTGGAACTGAAACTAAAAATGGATTAATTTTTTGGGTCGCCAGCACTGGTGGTTGCAAGTCCAGTCTTTGGCATGATCCTTGAATGGCACTGTAGTAGGTGGTGGTTATGGTTTTTTTTTTCTATTCCATTTAAATTTTTGTTCGGGGTAACCACTTAGATCAGATTGTTCCTTTATTTTAATGCTGGGAGGAAATCTGTGAAAGTTGATTTTGCCAATAATGTGATATATTTACATGTGGAATTCAAGTATTTTGAAATGTTCAAGGGCATTTCAAGTTTGAGTTTTAAATGGCCTGTTCATATTATGTACGTTTGATAGGAGATAAACATTTACATTTGGTTGTTTGCAAAGAAATAACTACATGGTATTACATTTTGACATGACAGTATTTCACCCTCACAAGTATTGCATTTCACCCTGACAAGTATTGTCCTCAGTAAAAGTGTGACATGGTCATGGATGTTATGCAGCGGTCCTGACACAAAGGTTTTCCTCATAGGAACCATCAGTGGAACCAGCTCTGTCAAGTGAGCCGGAAGTGGCTGTCTATGGCACCACTGTATTCCGAGAGGAAAGAATAACCACAACCAAGGTAACCAAAACGATGAGAACAACAGACGGAGGGATTTCTGTGCCCGATGTGGCAGAGGTGACTACTTCTGTGGTTTTTCAAAGTAAGGATGCTCCTGTGGAGCCTGTTGAAGTTTCCCCTGAAGAAAAAGAAGGGAATGTCCAAGAAGAGGCTCTTGTTGCGGAGAAGGTGGCACTGGAAGAAGCAGAGAAAAAGGTGGTAGTTGTAGAGGAAGAAGCTGAGAAACCACCCGAAGAACCCTCTGAGGACATTGTTGAAGAAATTCCAGAAGAACTCCGAGACGTCAAGGAGGAAAGAGTAAAGCAACCGGATGTTACCAAAGAGCCTGAAGTCAAACCAGAAGAAGATGTGCGCATTGAAGAAATTCCGGATGACATTCCTGCAAAACGAGTGGCAGAAACGGAAGGACCACCACAGACAGAAGCTGATGTCCTGGTGCAGACAACTATACACAAAACCGAGACAGTTGTTCACAGAGAAGTCATTCACATTACCTCCACAGCAGAGGAGGAGCCTGAAGAAATCCAAGAAGATCGGAGTCCTGAGCCACAAGCAGATGTGGAAGTGGAGGAAGATAAAGTTGAAGCTGCAGTAGTAGAAGTCACCCCAGAGGTGCCACTGGAAGAAGAGGAAACAGAAAAGGATGACACAACAGTTGAAGAGGAGCAAGAGCTTCAGGAAGAACCAGTGTTGGAAGAGGAAGGTATTGAGGAAGAGGCTGCACCAGAAGAAGAGGTTGCCCCACAAGTTCTACCAGCAGAGGAAATTACACCAGAGGAAACATACACGGAACTAGACCAAGAACCTCTAAAAGAGATAGTCATGGAAGAGGAAAGAATTGAGGAAATGGCTGCACTTGAAGAAGTTTCCCGAAAAGCTGTCTCTGAAGAGGAAATTGCACCAGAGGCAGCCTTTGGGGAGCCTGAGGAACAGCGCCGAGAAGAGGAAGTTGTGGGAGAGCAAGGATTTGAGGAAGAGACTGGACCTGGAGAAGTTGCCCCTGATGTTGCTCTTGAGGAAGAGGAAGCTGCACCAGAGGAAATATATGAGGAACCTGAGAAAGAACTCAAAGAAGAGGGAGTTGTGGAAGAGGAAGCACTTAAGGAAGAGGTTGCCCCTGAAGAAGAGATTGTCCCAGAAGTTCTCTCTGAGAGAAAGGTAACAGAACCAGAGGAGATCGATCAAGAACCACAAGAAGTGAGCATGGAAGAGAAACATGCAGAAGCTGTGGTTCCTGTAGATGTTGCTCAACACATTCCAGAGGAGGATAAGATGCAAGTCCATACAGAAACTCACATCAGTGTCCAGCAAACCATCGTCAAGTCTACTGTCACCTATTTTCATGAAGAGGCAAGAACAAGTGATGAAGAGGCACCTGGAGCAGCAGCACTTCCAGTAAAAGAAGATATAAAAAACGAAGAGGAAGTTCTTACAGAATTGGAACCAGCAGTTGAAGCAGAGGAAGGAATTGAGGAAAAGGCAACTGAAATATGTCTTCAAGGAGCGGAAGTAAAGAGAGAAGAGGAAATTGTCCAGGAGATAACTTATGAGGAGCCAGAGCCAGTTCAAGAGGAAGTTATCATGGAAAAGGAAAAAATAGAGGAAAAATCTGCACCAGAAGTAGAAGCTGTGCCAGAAGATGTTTGGGAATACAAGAAAACCGCACCCCAGGAGCCTGAGGAAGAACCTGAAGAGGTTGCAGCTGCAGAGGAAGAAGTTAAAGAAGCTGCTGTGGAAGAAGTTGTTCCAGTTGCACCAAAGGACACTTTCCAGGAGCCTGAGCAACAACCTGATGAAGTTGTAGTAGCAGAGGAGATGATTGGGGAAGAAGTTGCTCCAGAAGTTATGTTGAAAGAAGAGGAAACTGCACCAGAAGAGCAAGAACAAGAGCCACAAGAAGAGATAGTTGTGAAAGAAGAAATAGCCGAAGAAGCCGCTCCTGAACAGGAAGTTGTCCCAGAAATACCTTCCGATCAGGAAATACAAGAAAAAGAGGGAACTGAAGTAGAGGAATACCATAAGGAGCCAGATCGAGAACTGGAAGATGTGGAAGAGAAAATGGAGGTTCATACAGAAACTCATATCAGTGCCCATCAAACAATTGTACAGTCATCTTTTGTCTATGGTCTTCATGAGGAGGCCAGGACAACTGAAAAAGAGCCATCCGAAGAGGCCATGCTTCCAGATAAAGCGGATGTACAAAAAGAAGAGGAGCCACCGCAAGAGCTAGAAGCAATTGTAAGAGAGGAAAGAATTGAGGAAGAA